>QXTE01000404.1:7082-83958 GCA_003942145.1 Platysternon megacephalum
TGGTGGGTCAGTAATTTAAGCATAGTACATAATGGGACAGAGAGATGGGCTGAGGACAATAGTCCCTGGTGACTCTACTCTTCCGGAATAGGCAGCTTTTGCCTTAACCGGACAAGACAAGAGGGGGTGTCTGTAGGGGAAAGCAAATGTGACTGGATTCTATCCTTAGGATTTGATTGTGATCATCCCGACTGTGCCCCTTGGGACTATTCTAAATATCAGGGGCATGGCAACACCAGAATGGGACCCGGACCCATTTTAGAAAGTTCTGGTTAAGTACCAATCAGCCAAACTGGTCCTGTAATTGTGTTTGGAGAACAGGGGCTGGCGCGTGGAGATGTGAATATTGTAATCCAGAAGGCTTCTCGTCCATTGTATTGGGAGGGCCCTTAGGAACAGGTAATCACTTATACTATGAAAACCCACTGGATCCCAAAACCTGGGATGGCCCCTTTGCTAATGGGACTTGAGCCCTAAAAGGCCACTACTGGATCTGTGGATCCTACGCTTATCAGAGGTTGCCTCCAAATTGGTCCGGAATATGCTATGTGGGATATATTAGGCCCGTCTTTTTCCTATTGCCCCAACTCCAAGGAAAGACTTTGAGGGTCAAAGTATATGATGATCTAATTCGAGAAAAGCGGTTTGTGGACTCCACTTTAGCGGCCGGGAGCTCCCAAACTTGGAGAGATCAGGACTGGCCCCCTGAAAGAATCATCAAATATTATGGACCAGCCACCTGGAACCCTAGTGAACTTGTGGCAGGGGCCAGAGAACCAATAGATAATCTAAACTGCATTATTAGGCTGCAGGCTGTCTTGGAAGTATTAACCAATCAAACGGCCGCAGCACTAGATCTATTGGCTGATCAATCGACTCAAATGAGGAATGCAATACTGCAACACCATATAGCCCTTGATTACTTGTTGGCAGAGGAAGGAGGACTTTGTGCGAAACTAAATGAGTCTAACTACTGTTTACAAATAGATGATAATGGACAGGCAGTAAAACGATTAACCACAGAAATGAGAAAGATAGCCCATGTCCCAGTACAAACTTGGGGCGGATGGGATACAGATTGGTTCACTTCCTGGTTGCCACAGTTTGGATGGCTCCGGAAAGGGTTTCTCCTCTTTGTATTTTTTGTTATTACCCTATTAACCCTAGCTTGCTTCGCCCCTTGCTTAGTTTCACTGATTCGAAGGCTGGCTGCCCAGGCTACATTTCAACAAATGATGATGTTATACGCGCCAGTAGGAATAGAAGCTGCAGAAGGGGGATTATAAGGCTCTTAAAATGCTTTTAAGGGGGGAGAACTGTTAGGAAAATGCTGAATAGCTCAATAGAACTAAGGACATGTATATAACCATGTCAGCTATTCCCTATCAGCTTGGCTGGCTCATTTGGCTTGTAATCATAATGCTGCTATTTTCCCATGTATCTGCAAGATAGTCAATGCGAGGGAGCAACAGTTATATCTTGTTTGTCCCTTCCAAATGATACATGTATCCGCAACAAATGTTTCATGTGTACTCCCTTATTGTATGTGTATCCCATATCTATGGGCCAACCTAATGACGCAAAGTTATTTGTTTGTTACTGACTATAAAAAGAGCCAGTCCGGCCATGCAGGGTGTGTCTCTCCTCTGGCATGAGCCGATGAGAACACCCGATCGGCCGACCGAGTAATAAAGGCTGCTGGTACCCATCTTCTTGTCTCTCCGTGCCTCCTTGGTGTAATTAGGTAAGCTCCAGGGGGAAACGAGCCCTGTTTGGCTAACACCATGCTCTATTGTAAGTCCTAAATAATGTGAAATGCTTATATACAGTCAAAGAATGTATGGAGTATGTCTGTTAGATTTAGAAGATTATAAAGGATTTTGTTGGTTTTTGTCATAGATACTTGTCACACTCTAGAAGTAATAGGAATTGTGTGGCACAAAAAAAGGAATATTGAGAGGTGTTAACAAGGGTATTGTGACAGGTTCCCCCTGGGTGCCACTTGGAACTGGGGTACCACTGAGCCCTCTGACCCACCAGCCTGGGCTCCCTCTCTCACTGTGCTGCTGTGACAAGCTGCAGACCCGCTTCTGGTCTTACACTTCCACACAACATTCACACAGGTAGAGACACACCCAGCTGCAGTTGCATGCAGGCTCTCTGCCTGAACCAACAATAGAGAGGCTATAGCCAGGGCAACTCCCAGCCCCTCAGGCATGCACACCGCCCCCTCACCCGCTGGAGTATAAACCGAAAATTATACTGTCTTGCGCTGCACAGAGAACTGTACAGTGTAAGCTCATAGAGTTCTCCCCCTCTCTCAATGTGGAGAGGAATATGCAACAGCCATTGGCCCTTGAACTATGATTCCCATACACTTCACTCCAACTCACTGTTTTAGATAAAGCAAAAACAAGTTTATTAACTACAAAAGATAGATTTTAATTGATTATAAGGGATAGGAAATAGATCAAAGCACATTACCTAGCAAATAAAAAAAAAGCAAGCTAATCTTAATATACTAGATAGATTGGATATGAATTAGCAGCTGCTCACCCTGAGAGATGATACAATCAAGCTGCAGATTCTTAAGCGGCAAGCTGCACTTGCTTTACAACTTGGAAGCCCCAGGTCTTTCATATACAGGCTAGAAATCCCTTTAGTGTGGGTCCAGCACTTCCCCCAGTTCAGTCTTTTTAACTCAGGTGTTTCCAGGAGTCTTTTTGTGTGGAGATTGAAGAACCCCAGATGATGTCACTCACTGCCTTATATAGCTTTTGCAGATGAAGGGAACCCTTTGTTTCAAAGCTTGGTTCCCAGACCAGTTTGTGGAAAAATACTGATATCCCAAGATGGAGTTCAGCATCATGTGGACTGGTCACATGTTCTTGAAGAGTCATAGCAACTTACAGGCTGTCTGTAGCCTTCTCAGGAAGGCTCACCAGGTGGGGGATAACTTCTCCTAAGGCCTATTGTTTTTCCTAATGGCCCATTACCCTGAATAGACCCTTCCCCACCCACTATCTTGACTGAAAGCATCTTGTCTAGTGGGCATTACCCAGGTGTAACTGCATTTGAAGTACAGATACATTGTCAGTATTTATAACTTCAGATACAAAAATGATACATGCATACAAATAGGATAATCACATTCAGCAAATCATAACCTTTTCAATGACACCTTACACTACCAATCTTGCACAAAATGCATCATAATTATGCTATAATCATATCATAATAATATCACTATGACAAATATGGGGTGCAGTGTCACAGGTATTAATTTGAATTATTAAAAAAAAGTGCTTAAAAAGGGGGAGAAATCCAACTAGTAACATGGGCTAATATTGAAATACAACCCTGAAAATGAATCAAACATAAAAAGCCTGTGATACGAAACAGATTGAAGAAATTCTACTATTCTATATCTTCGCCATCTATTGGATACTGACAGAAGCAGCAGAGAAACTAGAAGAGCTGAAATCTGAGCACTCAATTGGCAAGTGTCCAATAGAAATCAGAGGGTGATTCCCACCAGCAAGTCCTGGAATCTGGGTATATAACACTGGGGTGAACATGTGGGACACTAGATTTGACTGAACCCATGAAGAAGCTGCAGAGTCAAAGTGTGACGGGTTAGATCACAGAAACCCCGTTGGAAGCTGCCAACTGATGTGCCAAGACTACTTCTGCCCCTGCTTTCCCTGCCAGATCGGGACTCCAGCACCCTGTCTTGCTGAGCCAGACATGCCCGTCTGCTCCAACACAGACCCAGGGACTGAATTACTTGCCCCAAAGCTGCAGACTTAACTGAAAGCAACTTACAGAAGTGTTCTTACCTTTAACACTCAGATGCTCAACTCCCAATGGGGTCCAAACCCTAAATAAATCTGTTTTACCCTGTATAAAGCTTATACTGGGTAAACTCATAAATTGCTCGCCCTCTATAACACTGATAGAGAGATATGCACCGCTGTTTGCCCCCCCCCCCGCCAGTATTAATACATACTCTGGGTTAATTAATAAGTAAAAAGTGATTTTATTAAATACAGAAAGTAGGATTTAAGTGGTTCCAAGTAGTAACAGACAGAACAAAGTGAATTACCAAGCAAAATAAAATAAAACACGCAAGTCTATGTCTAATACAGTAAGAAACTGAATACAGATAAGATCCTCACCAGTTCCATAATGCTTCCTTTTACAGACTAATCTCCTTTTAGTCTGGGTCCAGCAATCACTCACACCCCTTGCAGTTACTGTCCTTTGTTCCAGTTTCTTACAGGTATCTTTGGGGGTGGAGAGGCTTTCTCTTTAGCCAGCTGAAGACAAAATGGAGGGGTCTCTCATGGGCTTAAATAGACTTTCTCTTGTGGGTGGAGACCCCCTCCTCACTCCTATGCAAAGTCCAGGAACAAAATGGAGTTTTGAAGTCATCTGGGCAAGTCACATGTCCATGCATGACTGAGTTCCTTACCAGCCAAGCCACATTCCTCGGAAAGCCCAGATGTGGATTGGTGTCTCCAAGTTCATTGTTGGCTTAAGTGTTTCTTGATTGGGCACCTACTGAGAATAGTCTTTTCTCAGGAAGCTTACCAACTGCTTCACTACAGCCTACTTAGAATCAAACAAGTATGCAGCCAATATTCATAACTTTGAATACAAAAATGATACATGCCTACAAATAGGATTAATAGATTCAGTAGATCATAACCTTTACAGAGATATGTTACATGGCATATGTAGCATACAACACATTCTAGTTATGTTATATATATACACATACATAAGTATATACCTCTACCCCGATATAACGCGACCTGATATAACACGAATTCAGATATAACGCGGTAAAGCAGCGTTCCAGGGGAGCGGGGCTGCGCACTCCGGTGGATCAAAGCAAGTTTGATATAACGCGGTTTCACCTATAACGCGGTAAGATTTTTTGGCTCCCGAGGACAGCGTTATATCGGGGTAGAGGTGTATTTCCATAAAGCCTTATGGGGGGCACCTGCCGTCACACAAAGTGCCACCAACGCCCAGCCAAGCCCTGTGGAAAGAACTCTTCCACCATTCCAGAGTTAACAGGATCAGAAGAAGTGATGAGATTTCATAGATTCATAAAGTCCAAGGCCAGAAGGGACTTACCCCCTGTATAACACAGGCCAGAGAAATTCCCCAAAATATTCCCTAGAGTAGATCTTTCAGAAAAAAACATCCAATCTTGATTGAAAAATTGTCAGTGATGGAGAATTCATCATATCTCTTAGTAAATTGTTCCAGTGGTTAATTACTCTCACTGTTAAAAATTTACACCTTATTTCTAGTCTGAATTTGTCTAGTTTCAACTTCCAGCCATTGACTCATGTTGTACCATTGTCAGCTAAATTGAAAAGTATTTGTTCCCCAGGTAGTTACTTATAGACTGTAATCAAGTCTTAATCTTCTCTTTGTTAAGCTAAATAAATTGAGCTCCATGAGTCTATCACAATAAAGCAGGCAGTCTAATCTAATCATTCCAATGGCTCTTCACTGAACCCACTCCAATTTATCAATATCCTTCTTGAATTGTGGTCACCAGAACTGGACACATATTCTATTAATGGTTGCACCAATGCCAGATACTGAGGTAAAATAACCTCTCTACTCCTACTTGAGATTCCCCTATTTATGCATCCTGTGATTGCATTAGCTCTTTTGGCCAGAATGTCACACTGGAAGCTCATGTTCAGCTGATTATCCATCAAAACCCCAAAATCTTTTTCAGAGTCACTGCTTCCCAGGATAGAGTCTCCCATTCTATAAGCATAGCCTACGTATTTTTGTTTCAAAGATATTCTTGTTGAGCCTATCCTCTTTATTGAGACCTCAAGTAACAATATTTTAAAACTAACTAATGCTATATACGTGCTCTCCTTTATGAGTCCAAGCAAATTGGCCTAAGGGAGACGTAAAACAATATTAAGCAATTGCTTTTGATAGTTTAAACTTGTTCCATTCATACCAAACTATTCACATAGTAGGGACCCCACTCTTAAGAGTGCTTTTGGTGTTGCATTGTTCCTTGGTATAACTGCTGATCCTCAACCCTAATCAATGAGAATTGCTTGTGAGATGGTATTCATGTATTCAGAACATACGTAAAACACTGGTTGTGTCTTCTCTTGACTGATGAACTGTGATAGTTATTGATGTGGTTCTGGGTGAATTAATAAATTGTTGATTGGTTAAGAGTAAACAAGTGTCCTGATTTGAGAAATACTGTTCAAGGTAAAAGCTGATCTGAAAAGAACTTAGGATTAAATTTGTGATTTCTTGTCCCCTTAAACGTTTTAGCACTTCCCCTTCCCCCCAGTGCAAAGCCTCACTTTGGTGTTAATTTCAGGTTTGCTGCAAAGATAATAAAGAGAGCACAGCAGAAGGATGCATTTCTATCGGCTCCCTCTGTGTCTATGTCTATCTCCTTCTCTGCTGAGTCCAAATATAACATTTGGGGATGCAGGATTTCTATCTCATGAGTGCCCAGTGCTCCCATTGCCTGATCAAGAAGAAGAAAAAGTAAGCAAATAATACTATAAAAAGAGGGAAAGTTTGCCTACAGGCACAAGGTGACAGACTGCTGATTTTGCTGCTGGAACAGCATGAATCAGCCAGCTAGGGAAAGAGAAGTAGGCCAATAAAGATAGAACAAAGGAGAAGGATACTGCAATACTGCCAGTGCTATTCAAACAAACAAACAAACAAACAAACAAACAAACAAACAAACAAACAAACAAACAAACAAACAAACAAAGCAGTGAGGGGAAAGCTAGCAGCCATATTGAGTGACCATGTGCAACAAGGCAGAGAAACAGGGCAGCACAGCCTGCACTGAGGGTCTATAGTCAGCAGAGGGAGCCCAAGTACAACCAAAGGAAGAATTCTGCAGCCAGAAGAGGCAGGACAAGGGCAAATAGTGCAATTAAAAAAAAGGCAGTTTCCCTGTGGTGTCCAGGAGGCATGAAATCCAGCAGGACAGCAGAGAAATGGCCATTTTTGTGGGCAATATTGGTGAATTCGATGAAAACCATGACTCATGGGTGATCTACAGCAAACATTTTGAACTGCAACACCATTCCAGATGGACAAAGAATTTCAATTTTGCTGACAGTGATGGGTGCACAGGAATATGGACTGCTGCATGACCTATTGTCTTCAGCTGTGCCCAGAACTGCTATGTATACCTCAATTACTGCCACAGTGCAGTAACCTTTTTCTCATACTCCATCACTGATAGCAGAATGATATCGGTGTCATCAGTGACATCATGGAAGTGGAGAGTCAGTAGCACAGTTTGTTGCTGCTCTAAGGAAGTTGTCAGAGCATTGTCAGTTTGGATGAACATTAAGTGATGTCCTGTGTGACCAACTAGTTTCTGAATTATGCAATGACCAGATCCAGAAGAAGCTATTGTCTGTATCAGCATTTACATTCTAAAAGGCTGTTGAAATGGCTGTTGCAACGGAAGCGACAGAGAAGGATTCTGTGGAATTTAATATCAACCAAGAAGTTCATTTCCTGAATCAGTGAGACAGAGGACCATGGGACATAAGGAATTTCTGCATGGCCATTGTGCACAAACTACACACACTGAGAAGGACTGCTGGATACACTGTGTCATTTGCTGGATGTGCCAGAAAAGAAGACACATTGCCATGATCTGTTGCACAGTTCAATGACCAGCAACTCAGAGTAGCCATCCATTCAAGAAGACACTCGTGAAGACTGAACCTAAGAAAGGATGGAAGTTGCGAATTCATAACGTGGAAGAAGACAAGAGCTCTAGTGATGCTGACCAAGACCTAGCACTACATGTGTTGTCAGAAATGGCATCTGGGTCACACCATTGATTAAAGGAGTTCCTGCAAGAATGGAGCTTGATATTGAAGTGGCTGTTTCACTGATTTCTGCATCTACCTATCACCAGATATTGTAACAAGTTCCTCTCGAAGAAACCTCCATGGTTTTGAAGACTTATACCTGAGAAAAATTAGTTCCAAAAGGGATACTGCAGGTGACATTTTAACTAGATGGACAATCAGTTGTTTTACCCTTGTATCTGATTGAAGGAAATAACCCACCATTATCTAGAACACTGGTTCTCAAACTTTTGTACTATTGACCCCTTTCACATAGCAAGTCTCTGAGTGCGACCCCCCCCCCTTATAAATTAAAAACACATTTTTATATATTTAACATCATTATAAATGCTGGAGGCAAAACAGGGTTTGGGGTGGAGGCTGACAGCTCACGACCCCCCATGTAATAACCTCACTACCCCCTGAGGGGTCCCAACCCACAGTTTGAGAACCCATGAAGGTCTTGGCTTGAGAAGCTCAAGGTGAAAGGACTCCAGAATCTTCAAGAAATACTGGACAGATACTTCAAAGTTTTTGAAAAAGAGCTTGGAAAGATGAGCAGTGAAGGTTGGCCTAGCTGAACAGTTGTCACGGGAGAGGTGCTTACAGAGGGGGAGGCCCCTCAGGTAGCTTGGGCCAAGGATATTGAGGGCTTTAGTGATTAGGATGGAGACCTTAAGCTTGATTTTGTAGTCACTGGGTAGCCATTGGAAAGAACCAAGCAGCAGAGCTATGTGTGCTGTCTGTGGGCTGCAGAATTCTGAACCAGCTACAGTTGTTAAAGTGTCAATTTCATTCCTAGTTACACTTCATGCTAATAGTTAAGCCTGGAGGTCATGAATGTGGGGATCACAATGGTCAGTCTGATGGGATGGGGCATGGTACCTTGCCAGCTGTAGATGGGGACTATTAATATTATGTGTTTTACAGTAGCACTTAGAAGCCCTGGGCCTCATTTTGCACAGCTACAGAGTGAGACAGTCCCAGCAACCAAGAACATGTCGTTTAAGTGGGAAGGTGGGAGTCAGGAAGTATTACTACCCGGGCTGGTCCAACATTTTGCATCAAAACTATTTTTCTACAGAAAAATGTTATTTCAATTAAACCATTTTTTTCTTGGAAAGTGTCTGCTTTCCAAGGAAATTTTTGACATTTTTGATTAAAACAAAAATTCTCAACGTTCACAAATCAAAATGTTTCATTCCAACTTGATTTGATAGGGAAACATAACCCCTGAGCTGCTGCAGTGCCTCACTTGGGTGCCTCCTGCCCCCATTCTCTTCTCTGTGCTGGACTTCCTGCATGGACCACATGATCCACCACAGCCATATAACTTCCATGATGCATGGCAATAGGTCAGCAAGAGGGGAGACTGTGGTGCATCATGGAAGATGCAGCATCCACTTGCTACCATCTCCAGCAAGCTAGTGGCTTAGTCTCATCTTGGCAGACAGTTACCTTTGAGGGGAAAATATACACCACCCCCCCCCCTTTTTCTGTTTCCCTGTCCCAGTCCATCGGGGCCTATCCTGTACCAGCTAAAAGCAGAGCCTGAACCAAATTACGCTGCCCCAGAGAGGGGAGAGGTGAGGCCAGGGGAAAGAGGAACTGGAATATTTGTAACAGCGTCCTTGGCCTTGATCCAGCTTAACTCCCTGCATGAACTTCTGCTTTTGTAACAACTTCTGCTTTTAAGGCTATAAGGCAATACAGCCAATCTATAATCAATGGTGTGTGCATATAGGTAATGTAATAGGCAATAATATGTTAATCATAGGCACCCCACCCCTGTGCCTGTCTTACTGTATACCCCTTACCCCGGCATCAGTGCCACCCCCGTGCCCAAACCCATAGGCTATTCAAATATAATAAGGAATAAGAATTATATTGTCGTTGCTATGCTTTGCTATTAAAGTATGTACTGGAATGTTCCGGTAACCTGTACTGGAACATTTCTGCAATCTATCTTTTGTAACCGGAATTCTTACTCAAAGTATAAACAATGTAACCTCTAACTGCCCCTTTGTGAACCCCTGTGTGCCCATATTAGTTGTCACGCTATGCCCTTAATACCTTAATAGGGCCTAACCGCCATAGTCACGGGATGCTAACTCTACGTGTCCAGGACATGTCGAAAGTTTCCATAGGAAAACACTGGTCATCCAACCCCCTCTTGGTACATCCCTGGGTGGGTTGTTTACAACTCCAGAAAGCACCCCTTACCATAATGCCTGGTGTGACGTGATTGCGGTTGCGGTTTAAGACTTTAAAAATGCTTGTAACCCCTTGTTCTGGGGAGTGGTTTTGCAGTCCACTACCCCCAATGCATTGGTATGTATGTGTGTGAGCTCCAATAAACGGGCCTCGGGCTTGAGTCTATGCTATCAAATTACTGCCTAGGGGTATTTTGTTCACGACACCTTGCTTTAGTTATTCAGGCTTTTGTCACCTCTTTTCTAGTCTACAGAAATGTGATATAGCTGGGCATGGATACATCAGCCCTTAGGAAACTCCATCTAGTATAGAACACGGCAGTGCATCTCCTTAGCAACACAGGCTACCGCAAGCACATTACACCTCCCCATAGCAATCTGCACTGGAATTCCCATAGAATAATGAATCATATTCAAGGTCTTGGGCCTTAGCTTTAATGTCCTCAGTAGCCTAGGTCTTGGATATCTAAAAGATCGTCCAGCTCCAGGGTGAGGAGCGTGATTCACATCTCTGCTCCTCATGCGTAATGGACCCTTTTGCCATCACAGTAAAGCCTGTCTGTGCGGGAGACAGCGTTTTCCCAGGAGCTGTTCCAAACTCTAGAAAAAGCTTCCACAGGTGCTAAGAACCAACCCAAATCTCACCACCTTCCACTCCTACTGCCAGGCACACTTCTCCAGCCGGCCTTTGCTGATAGAAACACAGAGTGAGATGTATTTAAGGAAAGAAAAAATATGAACTACCAAAACACTCCACTGCACACACTTTTCTCTCCTTGGGGAGAGGGAGAGAGAAGTACATGTGACAGATATTAGTCACTTCACTTAATACAAACTAGAAGACACTCAGATACTACAGTTAGTGATGAGGCTGGGATAAAAACCTCTATAGAGCAGAGTCCCAGTCCAGTGCCTTATCCACAAAGTCATCCTTCCTCACTACTTGGGAAATGCTGTTCAAGGATCCAGCTCTTCCTTCTCATCGATTACAAATTCAGAAAGGACCATTTGATAATTTAATCTGACCTCCTCTATAACGCAGGCCAGAGATTTCCTCAAAATAATTCCTAGAGCAGATCTCCTAAAAAAATTGTCAGTGATGGAGAATCCACCACGATCCTTGGTAAATTGTTCCAATGGTCAATTACTCTCACTGTCAAAAATGTACGCTTTTTTCCCCATTCTGAATTAGTCTAGCTTCAACTTCCAGCTGTTTGATCATGTTATAGATAGACTGTGATTAAATCTCCCCTGAGCCTTAAATTCAGCTAAAGTTAAGCTAAGAAGATTAAGCTCCTTGAGTCTGTCACTACAAGGCAGGTTTTCTAATCCTTTAATCATTGTCATGGCTCTTCTCTGACCCCTCTCCAGTTCATCAACATATTTCAAGAATTATGGGCACTAGAACTGGACACAGTATCTAGCAGTGGTCATATCAGTGCCAAATACAGAGGTGAAATAACCTCTTGACTACTATTCGAGATTCCCATTCATGCATCTGTAAGGCTATGAGGATTCACCTAATGCAGTAAGGGGTTTTGCCACCACCTGCCCTGTAACCCTGGGGACCTCTGTGCTGTGTTGGCTCAGAACCCTGAACCCAGCAGCCTATTCACAGCATGATGGCTTCCACCAGCCTGGTTACTCCTCAAAGGGTGGCACCAACAGCCCTTCAGTCCTGAGTCTTCCAAAACCATCTCCCCTGCAGTGTCCCATCCCACTACCTAGATACTCACAGAAGTTATTAAGTTTGCTGCCTCCAAAGGGACAGAGCACACACCAGCTCTTAGTTTAGCTGAGGACTTCACCTGTCAGTTTAGTAATAAAACAAGAATAAGTGTGCTCTCCCTTTGGCCACTAGGCAGGGCCAGCTCCAGGCACCAGCGTAGCAAGCAGGTGCCTGGGGCGGCCAATGAAGAGGGGGGTGGCACGTCCAGCCGTTCGGCGGCAATTCAGCGGCGGGGCCGTCACTCCCTCTTGGAGCAAAGGACCTGCCGCTGAATTGCCACCGTAGAATGAAGCGGCGGTATAGCTGCCACCGATCACGATCGCGGCTTTTTTTTTTTCTTTTTTTGCCGCTTGGGGCGGCAAAAACGCTAGAGCCGGCCCTGCCACTAGGTGATGGATAACAAAATGGCTTTTTGTCTGTGCTTATGTCTTCACAAAGTTCATTGACCCTGTTTCAAGAGGCAAGAAGGCTTCTTGGGGGTACAGGCTCTATCCTCTGTTGCAATTAAGTGGTCATCTTCTCCCACTTGTTCACCTAATGTTTTTGTTTACCTTACTTGTAAATGTGCTTTTTCATTGCCTGTGGTCTCACCTTGCTTAATTTAACTGGGCCTGCGAAATAACATTACTTTGGCTAGGATGGCTGGGCTTAAGCATTGCTTGCCAAACACATTTTAGAAACATATTTCCAGCATACACCTATAATGTTTTATATACCACCAGTACACACATCACACAATGATATTAATGACTAGCATAAACAACGAGGAGTCCTTGTGGCACCTTAGAGACTAGCATGTTACCAGTTTGCATATGATACTTTACACAACACCTTTTAGATGCAGTTTATGGCAACAGTGAGTTCGGGCAATGAGTGTGTCTGGCCTGATGAGATTTCTGGTAAGGTGGGCCCTCTGATATTTGGCACTGAGGGAGTCCCTGGGTTTCACCTCTTACAATGCTGCAAGAGGGTCAGCCCCTGGCTGAACCATAGGCAGCAGGTCAGAACCCTGTTTCCTGGACAGGAAATCTGCCACTACATTTTCTTTCCTCTTAATATGCCCAGTTTCTATGTCATATTCTTGGACCATTACACTCCACCGAAACAGCTTTGATTTAGTGCCCTTGGTTCTGTCTACTTCTTTTGTATGGGATTTGAAAGCAACGGGGTGAGATTAGAATTGAATCTTGAGATTTGAAAGCCATTTTAATGTTTCAGGGTACCGGTGTGGATCCCTCTTGGGCCACCACTGTAAGTGTGAATGGGGCAGTTGTCCATGATGTGTTGCATAGTTTGTACCTTACCACAGTCACAATTTGGTGATTCTTTGATTTTCCATTTGTGGAGGAGATATCCACACCTTCTGTGCAGTGTCCAAAACCAGTTAGGTGCAGTCTACTGTCTACAGGGAAGGCAGAATCTTGGGAACAAAACAAGTCCCAAGATTCTGCCTTCCCTGTACTTGGACTACAAAGAAATATTCCTTATAACTGCAAATTACAATATTAACAGCTTTAGACACAGTTAATACCTCATTTCTGCAGTAATGCAATCCAACATATTGTGACATTACCCAGGGTACAATGTGGACTGTGTCCCCTCAATTCTCCAACCTGGAGTGCCTTTTACACTGCTTTGCTGTGAGAGCAACCACTCCTGGTCTGCTCACATACAGCCTCCAGCAAGTAAGTTTTTTCCAGCTACACTGTACGAGTGCTATGGCCAGCCATTCTTGAATTACACTGCAGAGCAACACCAGCAAATTCCCAGCCCCAGACTTGCCCCCAGAAATGTGTGTCTTGTATTACCCAGCCCTCTTCTGGACAACACAAGCTCATATAAAGTCTGTCATTTCATTAATATAAATAATGACCTGCACAAATCCTGTAGTCTCAAATGTAGTTTCCCAAATACTTAAATCCAAACACACTGG
Source organism: Platysternon megacephalum (assembly GCA_003942145.1). Classification (NCBI taxonomy): domain Eukaryota; kingdom Metazoa; phylum Chordata; order Testudines; family Platysternidae; genus Platysternon; species Platysternon megacephalum. The sequence goes on from QXTE01000404.1 coordinate 20,853, forward strand.
TTTAGATAAAACAATAAAACAAGCTTATTAACTACAGAAAGATAGATTTTAAGTGATGAGGCATAAAAGTCATAATTGGTGCAACTAATACCTAATTTAACAAGCTAAGTGGTTTCAAAGCAATAGTCTCTGTCATCATGTCTTAGCAATCTAGCTAATCTTAGCATTTCTCTTCTTTGAGAATCATCTCCAGCTGAGTTTCAGGACACAGAACATCTATGTGAATGGGAACCTCAAGCTATTTCTTTGTGAAGATATAGATTTTTCACTCACATCCTCTTTCCTGCTAAAGAACAGCCACTTCAACAGGTGATAGTCCATTTGATTTTGTCGTCATTTGCCTGAGGCATCAGTTTGCCTTTTGTCTCTGAGGAACTGGTTTGTGGTTGCTCTTAGTAATATCATAGTTGAATCTTATACATTTACATAAAATATTGCCACACATATTTTACCAGGACAATAATGATCAGCAAATTATGAGTTTTAAAATGACACCTTGCAAGGCATAATTTGTACAAAATTTATCATAGTCTTGCAAAAGGGGTGAACATAGGGGTACAGACTATCACACACACCAACTTTTAAAAAATTCCTTCTACACCTCCCCACTCCAAGTGGCACAACACTTTTGAACCTTCCCAGTGCCGGGAGTTCTACCCTCTTTTCCTGCAGCATGTCAGTCTTTCTGACCATGCTCTCAGTACCAGAGAGATCTGAGTGTCAGCGTCCCTCCACCCTAGGCATTCTTTGCTGTGCACTTTAGCAACTTCAATAAAATCAGCAGCAACTTCCAATGGGTCAGACTTTAAAAAATTCATCAGGGATTCCTCAGGTACCTCCGTGGGTCATACACTTACAATCGCTGCATTAACTTAGGCTGGGGCTGGACAAGGTATGGGCTTAGATTCCCTTTGTTTACCACACTTGTCCCTGAGGTGCTCAGTGGATTTACACATGAAACAGTTTCTGGGGCCATTCTCCTATACCAGGGGTCTGTGAATGTGATTACCAGAAGGCAGTCAATTCTGGGCTCCCAAACACTCTTCTTTTTCCCAGGAGTAAAACAGGGTCTCCCTCTTTACACCTTCTTTCTGTGTCTTGTGCTTATTAGATGCACTAGCTTGGATATAGGAATCAGCCAGACCTGCAACTCCCTATACAGAACCCAAAGATTTATTCCAAATGGTCAGGGAAAGTGTGGGACCCTTAATGAATGGGGGAGGCAACCTAGTGACAGATGATGTGGAAAAAGCTGAAGTACTCAATGCTTTTTTTGCCTCAGTCTTAACAGACAAGGTCAGCTCCCACATTGCTGTCCTGGGCAACACGGTATGGGGAGGAGGTTAGCAGCCGTCAGTGGTAAGAGAACAGGTTAAGTACTGTCAAGGTTCCTTCCCCACTCTGAACTCTGGGGTACAGATGTGGGGACCCGCATGAAAGACCCCCTAAGCTTATTTTTACCAGCTTAGGTTAAAAACTTTCCCAAGGCACAAATTCCACCTTGCATTGAACAGTATGCTTCCACCCCCAAGTGATTTAGACAAAGAATCAGGAAAAGGACCACTTGGAGTCCTATTCCCCCAAAATATTCCCCCAAGCCCTGCACCCCCTTTCCTGGGGAACGCTTGAGAATAATATCCTCACCAATTGGTACAGGTGAACACAGACCCAAACCCTTGGATCTTAAGAACAATGAAAAATCAATCGCGTTCTTAAAAGAAGAATTTTAATTAAAGAAAAGGTAAAAGAATCACCTCTGTAAAATCAGGATGGTAAGTACTTTACAGAATAACAAAAGATTCAAAAACACAGAGGATTTCCCCTCTAGGCAAAAGTTACAAAAACAGGGATAAACCTCCCTCTTAGCACAGGGAAAATTCACAAGCTAAAACAAAAGATAACCTAACGCATTTCTTGGCTATTACTTACTATTTCTGCAATATTAGATGCTTAGTTTAGATATGGTTTAGGGAGATGTATTTTTCCCTGCCCTGGTTCCTTGTTGACTCCGGGAGACACAGACAAAAAACCTGCCCCCACAGATTTGAAAGTATCTTCTCCCCTTATTGGTCCTTTTGGTCAGGTACCACCCAGGTTATCTGAGCTTCTTAACCCTTTACAGGTAAAAGAGGGATTTTATGCTACCCATAGCTGTATGTTTATGACACGCCCCCCAAATCATAGACAGTGCTGGACAGCCTGCTCCACACTGGCTGTGATATCTTCCTGGAGCTCTAGGAGAAAACAGAATTAATAAGACACATGCACCTTTAGATATACTACTGATTATGTAAAAACTAACAATGTTTTCCACATTTCAAGGACAATTTTAACCAGTTGATTCTGGGAAACTTTCATGGGAGAGTGCATCAGCCACTTTGTTAGAAGTTCCTGAAATGTGTTGTATTTCAAAATCAAAATCTTGGAGAGCTAAACTCCACCGAAGAAGTTTTTTGTTATTGTCCTTGACAGTATGAAGCCACTTCAGCGCAGCATGGTCGGTTTGCAGGTGGAAACGCCGTCCCCAAACATATGGGTGTAGCTTCTCCAGCACATATACAACGGCATAACATTCCTTTTCACTGATTGACCAGTGGCTTTCCCTCTCAGACAGTGTTTTGCTGAGAAACACGACAGGATGGAATTCTTGATCGGGTCCTTCCTGCATTAAAACTGCTCCCACACCACGCTCGGACACATCTGTGGTTACTAGGAAAGGTTTGTCAAAGTCTAGGGCCCTTAGCACAGGGTCAGACATGAGTGTTGCTTTAAGCTGGTTAAAGGCCTTTTGACAATCTTCAGTCCCACTAAACTGCATTTGGCTGTTTCTTTTTGGTTAGATCTGTCAGTGGGGTGGTGATTTGGCTGTAGTGCGGTACAAATTGCCTGTAATATCCGGCCAAGCCTAAGAAGGATTGGACCTGTTTCTTTAACTTTGGGACAGGCCACTTTTGGATAGCATTCACTTTGGCCTGTAGGGGGTTGATAGTTCCTTGACCCACCTGGTGTCCAAGGTAAGTCACTCTGTTTAGGCCTATTTGACACTTTTTAGCCTTAACAATTAGTCCTGCCTCCCTTATGTGCTCGAAGACTTTTTGCAGATGCTCCAGGTGTTGTGCCCATGAATCAGAAAAAATGGCTACATCATCAAGGTAGGCGACTGCAGATTCTCCCAATCCCACTAGAAGACCATCTACAAGTTTCTGGAAGGTGGTGGGTGCATTTTGCAGCCTGAAAGGGAGCACATTAAATTCATACAGCCCTGAATGGGTGATGAAGGCTGACCTTTCCTTGGCGGGTTCATCTAGCGGTACTTGCCAGTACCCCTTGGTTAAGTTTAAGGTAGAGATGAACTGGGCACGTCCAAGTTTCTCCAATAGCTCATCTGTGCGTGGCATTGGATAGTTGTCTGCGTGAGTTACAGCATTTAGCTTACGGTAGTCCACGCAAAAGCGTATCTCCCCATCTGATTTGGGAACTAGAACCACTGGAGATGCCCATGCACTGTTAGAGGGGCAGATTACACCCATCTGTAGCATGTCCTGGATCTCCTGTTCTATAGCAGTTTTGGCTTGAGGAGACACCCGGTAAGGTTGGGCTCTAATTGGGCGAGCATTACCTGTGTCAATGGAGTGGTATGCCCGTTCGGTCCGTCCTGGGGTAGCTGAAAATATCAGCGCGAAGCTAGTGCACAGCTCCTTGATCTGCTGTCGCTGCATACGTCCAAGGGACATGGAGAGGTTCACCTCTTCCATGCCACCGTTACTTTTCCCTTCGTAGTAGACACCTTCAGGCCACTCAGCGTCATCTCCTCCCTGGGCTGTAAACTGGAAAACCTTTAACTCTCTGGAATAAAAGGGCTTTAGAGAATTAACATGGTATACCTTAGGCTTTAGGTTTGAGGTGGGGGATGCTATGAGATAGTTAACAGCTCCCAGGCACTCTTGGACCATGAATGGCCCTTCTCACTATGCTTCCATTTTATGGGCCTGGAGCGCCTTTAAGACCATGACTTGGTCTCCTACTTTGAAGGACCGCTCTCTGGAATGTTTATCATACCAAGCCTTTTGCTCTTACTGAGCATCTTTTAGGTTTTCTCTAGCAAGGGCTAAAGAGTTTCGGAGGGTGCTTTGTAGGTTGCTTACAAAGTCTAGAATGTTAGTTCCTGGAGAAGGCGTAAACCCCTCCCATTGCTGCTTCACCAACTGTAATGGCCCCTTAACCTCGCGGCCATACACAAGTTCAAATGGTGAAAACCCTAAACAGGGATGTGGTACAGCCCTGTAGGCAAAAAGCAACTGCTGCAACATTAGGTCCCAATCGTTGGAGTGCTCATTTACGAATTTACATATCATGGCCCCCAAAGCTCCATTAAACTTCTCCACCAGGCCATTTGTTTGATGGTGGTAAGGGGTGGCAACCAAGTGGATCACCCCATGAGCTTCCCATAGGTTTTTCATGGTCCCTGCCAGGAAATTAGTTCCCGAATCTGTAAGGATGTCAGTGGGCCAACCTACCATGGCAAAAATGTCTGTTAATGCCTGGCACACACTTTTAGCCCTGGTGTTGCTTAAAGCTACTGCTTCCGGCCATCGGGTGGCAAAATCCATGAAAGTCAGTATGTACTGTTTTCCTCTGGGTGTCTTTTTTGGAAAAGGACCCAGAATATCCACAGCTACTCGCTGAAATGGAACCTCAATTATGGGGAGTGGCTGGAGAGGTGCTTTGACCTGGTCTTGGAGTTTTCCCACTCTTTGGCACACCTCACAAGACCGGACATAATTAGAAACATCCTTGCCCATTCCCTCCCAGTGGAATGACTTCCCCAAACAATCTTTGGTCCTGTTCATCCCAGCATGGCCACTAGGATGCTTGTGGGCTAAGCTCAAGAGCTTTACCCGGTACTTAGTTGGAACTACCAACTGTCTTTGAGGATGCCAGTCTTCCTGGTGTCCACCAGAAAGAGTCTCCTTGTATAAAAGTCCTTTTTCTACAACAAACTGGGCGCGGTTAGAAGAGCTGAGAGGCAGTGGGTTGCTCCGTGCCACCGCCCAAGCTCCCTGGAGGCTGTCATCTGCTTCCTGCTCGGCCTGGAACTGTTCCCTTGATGCTGGAGACATCAGTTCCTCATTGAATTGTGGAGTTGGGCTTGGTCCCTCTGGAAGCGATGTAGGTGATGGGGCTGTTTCCGTTGACTGTGAACCGCTCTCCGCTGGCGCACTATGTTGTATTTCAGGCTCCTGCTGAGCTTCTTGTGTAGGTTTATCTGCTGCTGCCAGTGCAGGCTCACTGGTGCCCTCTGGTGTTGGAGTTGTAGACGGGGTTGCAAGCGCTGGATTCAGTGCTGGCAATGGTTCTGGTGCTGGTTGCTCCGCCAGTTCTGGTTCTGGTTCTACTACTGCTGTCGCAGACATTGGCATGGGGTCCGGTTCCATCACCTCAGTCTGGGTCTCTGGTAACACAGACTGGGTCCTTGTAGAAGGCGCAGGTACAGAGCTAGGTGTGAAGGTTTGCTTAGCTGGCTGTGGGTGACCATTCCCACCCTCTTGGATAGCTTCACATGGTTGGCCAAGTCTTCCCCCAGCAGCATGGGAATGGGATAATCATCATATACTGCAAAAGTCCACATTCCTGACCAGCCCTTGTACTGGACAGGTAACTTGGCTGTAGGCAAGTCAAAAGAGGTTTTCAAAGGTGATGAAATATTCAGCAATATCACTGGATTCATTATACTGCGGACATATTTGCTCCCATTTGTGGATTTTGGGGGAAGTGGAGCCACAGGTGGAGGGTTTTGTTTCTTCGACTCCATTACAGCCAGTTCATGCTTCTGGGCCTCCCTCTGGGCCCCCATAGCCCTCTTGTGGGCAGTTTCCTCTGCCTCCATAGCTCTCTTGTGCGCAGTTTCCTCTGCCTCCACCCTGGCTTTTTCTGCCTCCATAGCTCTCTTGTGGGCAGTTTCCTCTGCCTTCACCCTGGCTTTTTCTGCCTCCATAGCTCTCTTGTGGGCAGCTTCTTCCCTGGCCATCTGTCTATCATGTTCTTTTATTCTTTCCTCAGCTTCAAATATGGCTAATTCCAGTTTTTTCTGGACATCACTTTCTGTCATCCTAGCCTTTCTGTGCGTAACCTAGCTTAACCCGAGAGCTAGAAAGAAAAAAAAACCACTTGTGAATTCCCTTGCAGGAAGTTAACTACCCTGCCCTCAGGCAGAGAAAAAAAACTCCAGCTGCTCATAGCTTAAAAAAACCTCTCTGCCTGTTAAGCAGCCAAAAAGGAAAAAAAATTGCCCTTTTAAAATCCGACTGGGCTTTTGGTTCAAAATGATCCCACCACACTGCCACCATATCAAGGTTCCTTCCCCACTCTGAACTCTGGGGTACAGATGTGGGGACCCGCATGAAAGACCCCCTAAGCTTATTTTTACCAGCTTAGGTTAAAAACTTTCCCAAGGCACAAATTCCACGTTGCCTTAAACAGTATGCTTCCACCACCAAGTGATTTAGACAAAGAATCAGGGAAAGGACCACTTGGAGTCCTATTCCCCCAAAATATTCCCCCAAGCCCTGCACCCCCTTTCCTGGGGAACGCTTGAGAATAATATCCTCACCAATTGGTACAGGTGAACACAGACCCAAACCCTTGGATCTTAAGAACAATGAAAAATCAATCGCGTTCTTAAAAGAAGAATTTTAATTAAAGAAAAGGTAAAAGAATCACCTCTGTAAAATCAGGATGGTAAGTACTTTACAGCAGTGCTTCTCAAAGTCGTTCCACCGCTTGTTCAGGGAAAGCCCCTGGCGATCCGGGCAAGTTTGTTTACCTGCCGTATCCGCAGGTTTGGCCGATCGCGGCTCCCACTGGCCGCGGTTCGCTGCTCCAGGCCAATGGGGGCTGAGGGAAGGGCGGCCAGCACATCCCTCGGCCTGCTCCGCTTCCCGCAGCTCCCATTGGCCAGTGGGAGCCGCGATCGGCCAAACCTGCGGACACGGCAGGTAAACAAACTGGCCCGGACCGCCAGGGGCTTTCCCTGAACAAGTGGCAGCCCGACTTTGAGAAGCACTGCTTTACAGAATAACAAAAGATTCAAAAACACAGAGGATTTCCCCTCCAGGCAAAACTTTAAAGTTACAAAACCAGGGATAAATCTCCCTCTTAGCACAGGGAAAATTCACAATCTAGAACAAAAGATAACCTAACGCATTTCTTTGCTATTACTTACTATTTCTCCAATAATAGATGCTTAGTTTAGATATGGCTTAGGGAGATGTATTTTCCCTACCCTGGTTCCTTGTTGACTCCGGGAGACACAGACAAAAAACCTTCCCCCACAGATTTGAAAGTATCTTCTCCCCTTATTGGTCCTTTTGGTCAGGTGCCACCCAGGTTATCTGAGCTTCTTAACCCTTTACAGGTAAAAGAGGAATTAACCCTTTACAGGGTAAAGAGGGATTTTATGCTACCCTTAGCTGTATGTTTATGACAAGTACTATTTAGAAAAGCTGGACATGCACAAGTCCATGGGGCCAGATGCAATGCATCCGATGGTGCTGAGGAAATTGGCTGATATGATTGCAGAGCCATTGGCCATTATCTATGAAAAGTCGTGGCTATCGGGGGAGGTCCTGGATGATTGGAAAAAAGAAAATATAGTGCCCATCTTTAAAAAAGAGAAGAAGGGGAACCTGGGGAACTACAGACCAGTCACCTTACCTCAATCCCTGGAAAAATCATGGAGCAGGTCCTCAAGGAAACCATTTGAAGCACTTGGAGGAGAGGAAGGTGATCAGGAGCAATCAGCATGGATTCAGCAATGGCAAGTCATGCCTGACCAACCTGATTGCCTTCTATGATGAGATAACTGGCTCTGTGGACATGGGGAAAGTAATGGATGTGATATATCTTGACTTTAGCAAAGCTTTTGCTATGGTCTTCCACAGTATTCTTGCCAGCAAGTTAAAAAAGTATGGATTGGATGAATAGACTATAACGTGGATAGAAAGCTGGCTAGATTGTTGGGCTCAACGGGTAGTGATCAACGGCTTGATTTCTAGTTGGCAGCTGGTATCAAGTGGAGTGCCCCAGGGGTTGGTCCTGGGGCCAGTTTTGGTCAACATCTTTATTAATGATCTGGATGATGGGATGGATCGCACCCACAGCAAGTTCGCAGATGACACTAAGCTGGGGGAAGAGGTAGATATGCTAGAGGGTAGGGATAGAGTCCAGAGTGACCTAGACAAATTGGAGGATTGGGCCAAAAGAAATCTAATGAGGTTCAACAAGGACAAGTGCAGAGTCCTGCACTTAGGATGGAATCATCCCATGCACCGCTACAGGCTGGGGAGCGACTGGCTAAGCATCAGTTCTGCAGAAAAGGACCTGGGGATTACAGTGGATGAGAAGCTAGATATGATTTAGCAGTGTGCCCTTGTTGCCAAGAAGGCTAACAGCATATTGGGCTGCATTAGTAGGAGCATTGCCAGCAGATCGAGGGAAGTGATTATTCCCCTCTATTCGACACTGGTCAGGCCACATCTGGAGTATTGCATCCAGTTTGGGGCCTCCCACTACACAAAGGATGTGGACAAATTGGAGCGAGTCCAGCAGAGGGCAACAAAAATGATCAGGGGGCTGGGCACATGACTTAGGAGGAGAGGCTGTGGGAACCTAGCTTGCTTAGTCTGCAGAAGAGAAGAGTAAGGGGGGATTTGATAGCAGCCTTCAACTACCTGAAGGGGGGGTTCCAAAGAGGATGGAGCTCGGCAGTTCTCAGTGGTGGCGGATGACAGAACAAGGAGCAGTGGTCTCAAGTTGCAGTGGGGGAGATCTAGGTTGGATATTAGGAAACACTATTTCACTAGGAGGGTGGTGAAGCACTGGAATGGGTTACCTAGGGACGTGGTGGAATCTCCATCCTTAGAAGTTTTTAAAGCTCTGGCTTGGATGATTTAGTTGGTGTTGGTTCTGCTTTGAGCTGGGAGTTGGACTAGATGACCTCCTGAGGTCTCTTCCAACCCTAATCTTCTATGATTCTCTGATTCTCTGATCTCCTCAGAGAATATGCAAATGTTCTTGTGGAAACAGGTGGAATAATTGGTCATAATTCTCAGCCCATTCCCCGTTGCCCATTTCCTGATCAAATCACACATTTTATAAACATATTCGCTATGACTCATATAAACACCTTTTTGAGATTTCTTCATCTCACCCTATATACCTAAGGGGTAATTTGAAACCTTTGCAATACAGCTTTATAAAATTCATCATATTTCAAAGTCTGTTCAATTGGCAGTTCATTAAATACATTTAATACTTTACCCAAGAGCTTTGCAACCAGTGTGGGGACATTCTTGTCTTCTGGGATATTTTGTAACTTGCAGATTCTCTCAAAAGTTTTGAGAAATTCTTCAGTAGAGTCTGATTCTTTGTATCCAGGGCATAGTTTGTCCTAGCTGCATGTTCCTTGGGAAGAGACAGCATTTGTGGGCTGTGGGATCTGTCCATGCTTAGCCATCATCTTTAGGTTATACAGCCTCTGTCTCTCCTTTCTTTGGGCTTCTTTCTCTTTTAGTTCCATGGTTAGCCAGTGTGCTTCCTCTTGCTCTTTGGCTCCCAGGTCAGCTTCTCTGGCCTTCTGGTCCGGTTAAATCATCCCAGCCAGGGTTTTGTCAAGATGGGCCTTAAAAACCTCTAAAGATGGAGATTCCACCACCTCCCTGGGTAACCCATTCCAGTGCTTCATCACCCTCCTAGTGAAATAGTTTTTCCTGGTCACCTTTCCTTTTTTGGTCTTCATGTTCTACTTTTGCAGCTTCCCATTCTTTCTCTTTTTGATCAGTCTCCAACCTGGCCAGTTCTAATTTTGCAATTACTTTGCTGTTGCTTATTTTAAAATTCCATTTGTTCTATTTCCTCAACTGAAATAAAGAAACAGAAGACAATAAAATGGTAAAATTTCTTTGGCTGTTTTCAATCTTCTTGCTCTGAATCACTTAAAAATCTAGTTTACCACTGCTTGAAGTGTGAACTTCTATCAAACAGCAAGCCGTGTGTTAATCCTGGTTAACTATGCCAATGTGACACAATGGGGGTTCACCCGGACCAGTAGGGTTTTGCCACCACCTGCCTTGTAACCCTGGGGGCCTCTGTGCTGTACAGTGTTGGCTTAGAACCCTGAACCCAGCAGCCTGCTCACAGCATGATGGCCTCACCCTGGCTTCCACCAGCCTTGTTACTCCTCACAGGGTGACACAAAAAGCTCTTCAGTCCTGAGTCTTCCTGTAGGGAGGTGGTGTGGTTCCCCGCCACCCCAGAGAGGGACGAGCCCCTCTGGACACCAAAGTGGGTGGAGCCAGTGGAGCTTGCGCCCGCCCCCAGAGATCAGGGCGCAGGACAGGAAGTACAAAAGCCAAACCCCAGAGCTCACTAGAGGCCCGGCTGCTGGAGAAGCCAGACACCTGTGGCCTAGCTCCCAGTTGGGAGACTCCTGCAGTTTGCGACCAACCCGAGGACTTGCCAGACCAGCTGAGGCCTGATGCCGACCAGACCCCGGAGAAGCTGTTAAGCCTGCCTGTGGCAAGTTACCCAGAGGAGCTGCCAAGCCTACCGCTCGCCAAGTACCCTGAGGAGCCCATGCTGCTTGATTCCTTGGAAGACCCCGTCCAGATGCAGGTACCTCTAGAGGGGGAAGTAGGAAGTAGCCCGGGGGCAGCCAACCCTAGTCTGGCTGCAGCACACCCAGAGCCGATGTCAGTGTGTTGCCAGGATCCCCATTGACACAGCAGCGGGCCTTCTGCTGCTGCTAGGGCCCCGGGCTGGGACGCAGTGGAGTGGGTGGGCCTGCATCCCCCCTGCACCCAACATGCGGGTGGCCGTCTCCCCCTCTCCCAGGTCCTTCAGAGCCAGGGCCTGGGCCTCCTAAACTTATTTGTCTGCTCAGCCCCTGCCTGAGGGCCTGAGCCACTGACTCTCTACTGCCCCGCCCTGACCCAGGGCCTGGGCCTGGGCCTGTTATTTAACTGTTTGCTCAGCCCCTGCCTGAGGGCCTGAGCCACGGACTCTCTCTTGCCCCTCCCCCCCCCAAACCAGGGCCTGGGCCTGCGAAATAGAACTGTTTGTTTATCTCTATCGTTGCCGCGGCGTGAAACCATGGCGTGAAACCATGCGGCCAGACTAGTTCCCCGAAATAACCAGATGGACGTAGCGAGGCGGTGTGGTTCCCCACCGCCCCGGAGAGGGACGAGCTCCGGCCGAACCCTTCTACACTCCCCAAACGATCTCCCCTGCAGTCACCAGTCACCCTGGATACTCACAAAAGTTATTAAGGTCGCTGCCTCCAAAGGAACAGAGCACACACCAGCTGTTAGTTTAGCTGAGGACTTCACCTGTCAGCCTAGATGGTATTGTAATAAAACAAGAGTATCTTTATTAACAGAGATTCCAGCGATAATAAGAATATAAGACACCAATATGGCTACAAGTAAAACAAAACACACTTTCTAGTAACTAAAAATTAACTTCAGCAAGTTACAAACTTTGTCTGAGCAGGTTTCTCACCTATAGTGAGTTCATAGAATCATAGAATCATAGAATCTCAGGGTTGGAAGGGACCTCAGGAGGTCATCTAGTCCAACCCCCTGCTCAAAGCAGGACCAAACCCAACTAAATCAGCCCAGCCAGGGCTTTGTCAAGCCTGACCTTAAAAACCTCTAAGGAAGGAGATTCCACTACCTCCCTAGGTAACCCATTCCAGTTCTTCACCACCCTACTAGTGAAAAAGTTTTTCCTAATGTCCAACCTAAACCTCCCCCTCTGCAACTTGAGACCATTACTCCTTGTTCTGTCATCTTCTATCACTGAGAACAGTCTAGATCCATCCTCTTTGGAACCCCCTTTCAGGTAGTTGAAAGCAGCTATCAAATCGCCCCTCATTCTTCTCTTCTGCAGACTAAACAATCCCAGTTCCCTCAGCCTCTCCTCGTAAGTCATGTGCTCCAGCCCCCTAATCATTTTTGTTGCCCTCCGCTGGACTCTCTCCAATTTATCCACATCCTTCTTGTAGTGTGGGGCCCAAAACTGGACACAGTACTCCAAATGAGGCCTCACCAGTGCTGAGTAGAGGGGAATGATCACATCCCTCGATCTGCTGGAAATGCCCCTACTTATACAACCCAAAATGCCATTAGCCTTCTTGGCAACAAGGGCACACTGTTGACTCATATTCAGCTTTTCGTCCACCGTAACCCCTAGGTCCTTTTCTGCAGAACTGCTGCCCAGCCATTCGGTCCCTAGTCTATAGCAGTGCATGGGATTCTTTCGTCCTAAATGCAGGACTCTGCACTTGTCCTTGTTGAACCTCATCATATTTCTTTTGGCCCAATCCTCTAATTTGTCTAGGTCCCTCTGTATCCTATCCCTACCCTCCAGCGTATCAACCACTCCTCCCAGTTTAGTGTCATCTGCAAACTTGCTAAGGGTGCAGTCCACACCATCTTCCAGATCGTTAATGAAGATATTGAATAAAACCGGCCCCAGCACCGACCCTTGGGGCACTCCACTTGATACCGGCTGCCAACTAGACAAGGAACCATTGATCACTACCCGTTGAGCCCGACCATCTAGCCAGTTTTCTATCCACCTTACCGTCCATTCATCCAGCCCATACTTCTTTAACTTGCTGGCAAGAATACTGTGGGAGACTGTATCAAAAGATTTGCTAAAGTCCAGAAATAGCACATCCACTGCTTTCCCCTCATCCACAGAGCCGGTTATCTTATCATAGAAGTCAATTAGGTTAGTCAGGCATGACTTGCCCTTGGTGAGTTCCAGCTACTTTTGTTTTTCAGGCCAAGAGGATCCACTTTTCATGAGCTCAAAGGGTGCTGTCCTCTTTTGATCCCCCTAGGTGATAGATAAGAAAATGGCTTTTTCCTTACATCATCCCAAAGTTCATTGATCCTGCTTTAAGAAGCAGGAAGGCTTCTTGGGGATGCCAGCTTCATCCCATGTTGAGATTAAGTGGTCATCTTGCCCCATTTGCTCACCTGGTGGCTTTGTTACCTTATTTGTAAATGTGCTTTTTCACTGTCTTCGGTCTCATTTTGCTTAATTTACACTGAAGACAGAGTCAAGTCTGCAAAACAACATTCCATTGTTTAGGTCCTAGACTCTAGGACAAACTGGGCTTAGGCACTGCCTGCCAAACACATTTTGGGGATGTCTATACTGCAATGTACACCTGGGCTCAGACTCATGCTTCAGCCCCAATGCCCTTTCCATCTATACACAAATCTCTCAGACTCAGGTTGGACCTAGGGTCCTAGGACCTGTGGGGGTGGAGAGTCTGAGCCCATGTCAATCTGTGACTCAGGATTCGAGCCCTATTGGCGTGCAGTGTAGACGCAGTCTTGCTTGACTTGGGTCCTGGGGGGTCCACCAAAAGTATCCCAAAATCTCATGGGCCAATTTCCTTTTTCCTGTCCATCCCAAGAATCTCCAGTGGACTCAGGTGAAAACAGAAGCCACCCCGCTTCGCATACAGCAGCAGCTCGGTGAGTCAGTGTTAACCTTTCCATTGTCTTCTGACCACTGAGCTGCACACTCACCATCAGAGAGCAGAGCCTTCTGTGTGCAATAGATACTGACCAGAACAAGCCTTTTTGCCAAGCACACTGCTTCTTGGTCACAGGAGCACAGCCAGATTTTGGGAACTCTGGTGCGATGCCAGCAAAACTGTGGACTTTAGTACAATAACTTCTCATTTAACGTCGTCCCACTTAACGTTGTTTCAATGTTATGTCCCTGCTCAATTAGGGAACATGCTCATTTAAAGTTGTGCAATGCTCCCTTATAACGTCATTTGGCTGTCTGCTTGTAAGATTCTGTGGAAGAGCAGGGACTTTACAAGGGAGCACTGCACAAGTTCCTCTTCTCCGCCTCCTCCCCCTCCCTCCCAGCACTTCCCCTACTGCCAAAGAGCTGTTTGACAGTGCTTAGGACTTTCTGGGAGGGAGGGGCAGGAGTGGGGAAGCGCTGCATCTCTGCTCCTCCCCCTCCCTCCCAGAAAGTCCTAAGCACCGCCAAACAACTGTTTGGCAGCGCTTAGGACTTTTTTGGGGGGAGGGATGTGGCGTGCTCCAGAGAGGAGGTGGAGTGGGGGTGGGAAGAGGTGGGCCTGGAGTGGAGTGCGGACAGGAAGAGGCGGGCCTGGAGCATTCCCAGCAAAATCCGAGCCTGTTCTTCTCCAGGGAAGCTGCCGCTCCTGCTGCAAAGGTGCTTCCTAGCGTCCTTGCCTGCAGTGGGCTGTGCCTGTGTGGGGTAAGCCAGGGGCACTTCCCAACCACAGTACAGTACAGTACTGTAAAGTATATGATGCCTTTTGTCTGCCCCAAAAAAATGTCCTTCGAACCTAACCTCCCGCATTTACATTAAATCTTATGGGAAAATTGGATTCGTTTAACGTTGTTTCACTTAAAGTTGCATTTTTCAGGAACATAACTACAACGTTAAGTGAGGAGTTACTGTAAAAGTACCAGGAATGACCATGCATACCAGCAGATAGCGAAGAAGCAGGTAGCACTGGAAATTTACTGGACCAGTGCAGGGAGCAGGTTAAGCTGCTCAAAAGTGAGTACCTGAAGACCGGGGACCAGAACCACACCTCAGCCAACTCGCTGACATCGTGCCCATTTTATGAGAAGTTTGACTGGGAGCTAGGCACTGAACCCAGCACAGAGCCAACCATGGTGCACGGTGGCCTGGTCAGCTGTGATGGTGCCCTGCTGGCCCCAGAACCAGCATGGGGACTGATGGGAGAAAAGCAGCAGGCACTGAGTGAGTGAGTGGTTGCTGAAACCAGGCCCAGAGCACACCTGGAGGAATATTCTGCTGCTGAGCCTGCAGCAGACACAGATGGGACAGAAGCTGCCTCTCAGCCTGATACATTTCTGGCTACAATTTAAAGTTTATTGCTACAGTAATGGGAAGGATTTCTGCTGCAAAAGTTATGAGAAGCCCTGGCTGGCAGCATGTATCCACTAATGGTGGATTGTATCCCAGCACCGTGGCATCTCCCCTCATCACGTGGAGTTCAAAATGGTGACTGGGAAATGCAAACAGTAAAGTACACCTTTAAAGAGTATTTTTACTGGAAAGGCACAGATTTTTGCTAGAGCCATAACTGTTTCTTAAAAATAACATTATATTGCCGTGCCTTTATGTTTGCCACTCTGTAATCACTCAAGAGACTATGTTGCCACTTGGGAACTCGTAGACTTAGACTCATAGACTTTAAGCTCAGAAGAGACCATCATGATAAACATGGGCGGTGGGTCCCCAAAAAGCCAGGCATGGCTCCGCTCATGCTCTGCCCCCAGTTCTGCCCCCTGCTTCCTGCTTTGCGTGTGGCTCCAGTCCCCCTGTGCGGTGGCCTTGGCTCGGGCTGGGGCCACGCCACCTGCCCTGCAAGCGCTCTGGGACTGTGGGTGCTGTGGCTGCATGTTGCCCACCCTCCCAGCATTACTGGGCTGCGGGGGTGTAGCCTGGGGCGGGGCCTCAGGAAGAAGGGGTGGGTTTTTTTTAATGTGTCTCCTGTGGCTCTTTGCTGCAGATGATATTAAAACACTGTGTGATTTAATTATTAACCAATCTAAGGATTACCCAATTAAGTTATCAATTTGCACTAATCTGGTCTCCCCCTGTGAAATCTGGTCTTTTGTGTGCTTTTACCTTATACTATACAGATTTCACGGGGGAGACCAGTGTTTCTTAAATTAGGGGTCTTGACCCAAAAGGGAGTTGCAGGGGGGTTGCAAGGTTATTTTAGGAGGGTGGTTGCAGTATTGCCACCCTTACTTCTCTGCTGCCTTGAGAGCTGGGTGCCTGGAAAGTGGTGACTGCTGACTGAGGTTCCCATCTCTGCAAGCAGCAGCACAAAAGTAAGGGTGGCAATACCATACCACGACATCCTTAGCTCTGCGCTGCTGCTGGCGGTGACTCTGCCTTCAGAGCTGGGCTCCCAGCCAACAGCCGCCACTTTCCAGCTGTCCAGCTCTGAAGGCAGCACTGCCACCAGCACAGCAGCAGGACAGAAGTAAGGGTAGCAGTACTGCAACCCTCACCCCCCACAACTACTTTTTGGGTCATGACCCTTACAATTACAACCCGGTGAAATTTCAGATTTAAATAGCTGAAATCATGAAATGTATTATTTTTAAAATCCGATGACTGTGAAATTGACCAAAATGGACCGTGAATTTGGTAGGGCCCTGTATACATATATAAACTAAATATTTCCCCTTTCATACTGATTAAATATGAATAGTACTATAGTTAAGGTTAAGATTTTGTCATTGTTGTTTATAATAAAGGTCACAGACAGGTCGCGGGCAATAAACAAAAATTCATGGAAGCCTGCAACTTGTCTGTAACTTTTACTAAAAATAACAGGAGGCTGACTGCTGGGGGAGACTGACAGCTGCAGTACCCACCACCTGTGGCAGCTGACAGCTCTGGGGCCCCAGTTGTCTGTGTTGGCTCAGAGCTCCAGGGCCAGAAGCTTGGAGCTCCAGGACCCCCGCCACTCGCCCACAGCTCCAGGGCCCCTGTCACCCTGCGGCTTGGGGCTAAAGCTGAAACAAAAAATGTCACAGAGGTCTCGGATCCATGAGTTTTGTGACAAAATCTTATACTTAATTGTAGTAAATGAAACAATGAATTTACACTACTGTTGCTCTTTTGGGTAATATTGATGGCTAATTTGGCTCCTGAACTACCTCGGTCTGAGTATCACTGATTTAGTCTGACTTCCCACACATTGTAGGCCACAGAACCTCACTTACTCACTCCTGTAATAGACCCCTGACCTCTGGCTGAGTTACTGAAGTCCTCAAATCTTGATTTAAGGACTTCAAGTTACAGGGAATCCACCATTTACACTAGTTTAAACCTGCAAGTGATCTGTGTCCCATGCTACAGAAGAAGGCGAAAAAACCCCAGGGACTCTGCTAATCTAACCTAAGGGAAAATGCCTTCAAGACCCCAGATATGGTGATCAGTTAGACCCTGAGCATGTGGGCAAGCCCCACCAGCCAGACACCTGGGAAAGAATTCTCTGTAGTAACTCAGAGCCCTCCCCCACTAGTGTCCCATCACCAGCCATTGGAGATATTTGCTGCTAACAGTCGCAGATTGGCTACATTTCATTGTAGGCAGTCTCATTATACCATCCCCTCCATAAACCTGTCAAGCACAGTCTTGAAGCCAGTTAGATTTTTTGCCCCCACTGTCTCCTTGAACGGCTGTTCCAGAACTTCACTCCTCTGATGGTTAGAAACATTTACCTAATTTTGATCCTAAACTTGTTGATGGCCAGTTTATATCCATTTGTTCTTGTGTCCACATTGGCACTTAACTTAAATAACTCATCTCCATCCCTGGTATTTATCCCTCTGATGTATTTATAGAGAGCAGTCATATCTCCCCTCAGATTTCATTTGGTTAAGCTAAACAAGCCAAGCTCTTTGAGTCTCCTCTCATAAGCTAGGTTTTCCACACCTCTGATCATCCTAGTAGCCCTTCTCTGCACCTGTTCCAGTTTGAATTCATCTTTCTTAAACATGGGAGACCAGAATCACACACACTATTCCAGATGAGGTCTCACCAGTGTCGTGTATAATGGTACTAACACTTCTCTGTCTCTACTGGAAATACCTCACCTGATGCATCCTAGGACTGATTCGTCTTTTTCATGGCCACATCATGTTGGTGGCTCATAGTCATTCTGTGATCAACCAATACACCCAGGTTTTTCTCCTCCTCTGTCACTTCAGAGGGAGCTAGCAGTTTGCAGGATGGGGAAGATAATACCCAGGGCAGGGTTCAATGTGTCCTCACGAGAGGAAGACTGAATCCAGGTGGGTGATTAGAGGGACTCAGTTCCTATCTTCTTTTCTTCTGTCCATCCTGAAGTGTTGACTAGTGCAGTCTTTCCTTTCATATAATGTGGGTGTCTGGCACAGGTGTGGGAATCTGGGAGATACATATATAGGGATCAACATTCTCCTGTGTGCAGGGATGGAAAAGGGGAGAAATCACAGTGAACTCTGTGTTTGTGGGAAACTGTGTTCAAAATCTAGTTCTTTTCAGTTAGAGGTAGGCCATGAAGTCTGTAGATGACAAAATAATTTGTCTCAAGTATGACTGGGGTTTGAATTTTTCTCCAGAGAAGGAAGGCTGTGGAGTTCTGAATGTTTGCATGCAGCCAGAACAGGGAAGCTAACACAGCATCCTGATGATTCCATCATGGCTTCTGACCCAATTCTGGGTGCTGATACCTGCAAGTTGGGGTAATGAGTGTGTTCAGCCTGATGAGTTATGGCATAGTGTGTCCTCTGCCAGTTGGCATTGAGGGGCTCCCTGAGTCACAGCATCCCAGGGTCGCATTAATCATTTTGGCCAAGGTATCACATTGGGTGCTCATGTTCAGCTGATTATCCACCATGACCCCCAATTCTTTTTCAGAGTCACTGCTTCCCAAGATAGAGTGCTCCATCCTGTAAGTATGGCTTACATTCTTTGTTCCTAGATGTACACATTTACATTTAGCCATATTAAAACACATATTGTTTGCTTGTGCCCAGTTTTTCAAGCGAACTAGATCACTTTGAATCAGTGACCTGTCCTGTTGATGATATACCACTCCCCCAATTTTTGTGTTATCTGAAAACTTTATCAGTGATGATTTTATGGTTTTTTTACAGAGCATTGATAAATATGTTTATTGAAAGTAGGGCCAGGAACCAAACCCCGAGGGACCCCACTGGAAGCTGACCCAATCAATGATGTTTCCCCATTTAAAGTAGCATTTTGAGACCTATTAGTTAGCCAGCTTTTAATCCATTTAATGGTTGTGTATGTTAATTTTATATCATTCTAGTTAATCACGGTGTTGTAATGGTCCAGCAAGCTCCCGAGACAGCTCTTTTACAACTCTTGTATGCGAGTTATCTGAACCTGATGATTTTAAAATGTCTAAGTTTAGTAGTTGCTGTCTAACATCCTCCAGAGATAGTAGGGGAATGGAAAGAGTGTTATCACCATTTGATAAGACTTCATCATCTGTCTTTTCTCCAAATACAGAAAAGAAATATTTATTTAACACTTCTGTCTTTTCTGCAATATTATTGATAAGTCTACCATTTCCACCTAGTAATGGACCAATACCATTGTCAGGAATCTTTTTGTTCCTAATATATTTTTAAAAACTCCTTCTTACTGTCCTTAGCTCTGCTGGCCATAAATTTCATAGAATCATAGAATCATAGAATATCAGGGTTGGAAGGGACCTCAGGAGGTCATCTAGTCCAACCCCCTGCTCAAAGCAGGGCCTAATCCCAACTAAATCATCCCAGCCAGGGCTTTGTCAAGCCTGACCTTAAAAACCTCTAAGGAAGGAGATTCCACCACCTCCCTAGGTAACCCATTCCAGTGCTTCACCATCCTCCTAGTGAAAAAGTTTTTCCTAATATCCAATCTAAACCTCCCCCACTGCAACTTGAGACCATTACTCCTTGTTCTGTCATCTGGTACCACTGTGAACAGTCTAGATCCATCCTCTTTGGAACCCCCTTTCAGGTAGTTGAAAGCAGCTATCAAATCCCCCCTCATTCTTCTCTTCTGCAGACTAAACAATCCCAGTTCCCTCAGCCTCTCCTCATAACTCATGTGCTCCAGCCCCCTAATCATTTTTGTTGCCCTCCGCTGGACTCTTTCCAATTTTTCCACATCCTTCTTGTAGTGTGGGGCCCAAAACTGGACACAGTACTCCAGGTGAGGCCTCACCAATGTCGAATAGAGGGGAACGATCACGTCCCTCGATCTGCTGGCAATGCCCCTACTTATACAGCCCAAAATGCCGTTAGCCTTCTTGGCAACAAGGGCACACTGTTGACTCATATCCAGCTTCTCGTCCACCGTAACCCCTAGGTCCTTTTCTGCAGAACTGCTGCCTAGCCACTCGGTCCCTAGTCTGTAACAGTGCATGGGATTCTTCCGTCCTAAGTGCAGGACTCTGCACTTGTCCTTGTTGAACCTCATCAGGTTTCTTTTGGCCCAATCCTCTAATTTGTCTAGGTCCCTCTGTATCCTATCCCTACCCTCCAGCGTATCTACCACTCCTCCCAGTTTAGTGTCATCTGCAAATTTGCTGAGAGTGCAGTCCACGCCATCCTCCAGATCATTAATGAAGATATTGAACAAAACCGGCCCCAGGACCGACCCTTGGGGCACTCCGCTTGAAACCGGCTGCCAACTAGACATGGAGCCGTTGATCACTACCCGTTGAGCCCGACGATCTAGCCAGCTTTCTATCCACCTTATAGTCCATTCATCCAGCCCATACTTCTTTAACTTGCCGGCAAGAATACTGTGGGAGACCGTATCAAAAGCTTTGCTAAAGTCAAGGAATAACACATCCACTGCTTTCCCCTCATCCACAGACCCAGTTATCTCCTCATAGAAGGCAATTAGGTTAGTCAGGCATGACTTGCCCTTGGTGAATCCATGCTGACTGTTCCTGATCACTTTCCTCTCCTCTAAGTGCTTCAGAATTGATTCCTTGAGGACCTGCTCCATGATTTTTCCAGGGACTGAGGTGAGGCTGACTGGCCTGTAGTTCCCCGGATCCTCCTTCTTCCCTTTTTTAAAGATGGGCACTACATTAGCCTTTTTCCAGTCATCCGGGACCTCCCCCGATCGCCATGAGTTTTCAAAGATAATGGCCAATGGCTCTGCAATCACATCCGCCAACTCCTTTAGCACCCTCGGATGCAGCGCATCCGGCCCCATGGACTTGTGCTCGTCCAGTTTTTCTAAATAGTCCCGAACCACTTCTTTCTCCACAGAGGGCTGGTCACCTTCTCCCCATACTGTGCTGCCCAGTGCAGCAGTCTGGGAGCTGACCTTGTTCGTGAAGACAGAGGCAAAAAAAGCATTGAGTACATTAGCTTTTTCCACATCCTCGGTCACTAGGTTGCCTCCCTCATTCAGTAAGGGGCCCACACTTTCCTTGACTTTCTTCTTGTTGCTAACATACCTGAAGAAACCCTTCTTGTTACTCTTAACATCTCTTGCTAGCTGCAACTCCAAGTGTGATTTGGCCTTCCTGATTTCACTCCTGCATGCCTGAGCAATATTTTTATACTCCTCCCTGGTCATTTGTCCAATCTTCCACTTCTTGTAAGCTTCTTTTTTGCGTTTAAGATCAGCAAGGATTTCACTGTTTAGCCAAGCTGGTCGCCTGCCATATTTACTATTCTTTCTACACATCGGGATGGTTTGTTCCTGCAACCTCAATAAGGATTCTTTAAAATACAGCCAGCTCTCCTGGACTCCTTTCCCCCTCATGTTATTCTCCCAGGGGATCCTGCCCATCAGTTCCCTGAGGGAGTCAAAGTCTGCTTTTCTGAAGTCCAGGGTCCGTATTCTGCTGCTTTCCTTTCTTCCTTGTGTCAGGATCCTGAACTCGACCATCTCATGGTCACTGCCTCCCAGGTTCCCATCCACTTTTGCTTCCCCTACTAATTCTTCCCGGTTTGTGAGCAGCAGGTCTAGAAGAGCTCTGCCCCTAGTTGGTTCCTCCAGCACTTGCACCAGGAAATTGTCCCCTACACTTTCCAAAAACTTCCTGGATTGTCTGTGCACCGCTGTATTGCTCTCCCAGCAGATATCAGGGTGATTAAAGTCTCCCATGAGAACCAGGGCCTGCGATCTAGTAACTTGTGCTAGTTGCCGGAAGAAAGCCTCGTCCACCTCATCCCCCTGGTCTGGTGGTCTATAGCAGACTCCCACCACGACATCACCCTTGTTGTTCACACTTCTAAACTTAATCCAGAGACTCTCAGGTTTTTCTGCAGTTTCATACCGGAGCTCTGAGCAGTCATACTCCTCTCTTACATACAATGCAACTCCCCCACCTTTTCTGCCCTGCCTGTCCTTCCTGAACAGTTTATATCCATCCATGACAGTACTCCAGTCATGTGAGTTATCCCACCAAGTCTCTGTTATTCCAATGACATCATAGTTCCTTGACTGTGCCAGGACTTCCAGTTCTCCCTGCTTGTTTCCCAGGCTTCTTGCATTTGTGTATAGGCACTTAAGATAACTCGCTGATTGTCCCGCTTTCTCAGTCTGAGACAGGAGTCCTCCCCTCTTGCACTCTCCTGCTCGTGCTTCCTCCCGGTATCCCATTTCCCCACTTACCTCAGGGCTTTGGTCTCCTTCCCCCGGTGAACCTAGTTTAAAGCCCTCCTCACTAGGTTAGCCAGCCTGCTTGCGAAGATGTTCTTCCCTCTCTTCGTTAGGTGGAGCCCGTCTCTGCCTAGCACTCCTCCTTCTTGGAACACCATCCCATGGTCGAAGAATCCAAAGCCTTCTCTCCGACACCACCTGCGTAGCCATTCGTTGACTTCCACAATTCGACGGTCTCTACCCAGGCCTTTTCCCTGCACAGGGAGGATGGACGAGAACACCACTTGCGCCTCAAACTCCTTTATCCTTCTTCCCAGAGCCATGTAGTCTGCAGTGATCCGCTCAAGGTCATTCTTGGCAGTATCATTGGTGCCCACGTGGAGAAGCAGGAAGGGGTAGCGATCCGAGGGCTTGATGAGTCTCGGCAATCTCTGCATCACATCGTGAATCCTAGCTCCTGGCAAGCAGCAGACCTCTCGGTTTTCTTGGTCGGGGCGGCAGATAGATGACTCAGTCCCACTGAGGAGGGAGTCCCCGACCACCACCACCCTCCTCCTTCTCTTGGGAGCGGTGGTCGTGGAACCCCCATCCCTAGGACAGTGCATCTCATGCCTTCCAATCGGTGGAGTCTCCTTCTGCTCCCTTCCCTCAGATGTATCATCTACTCCACTCTCCGCATTAGTACCTGTGGAGAGAACATGAAAACGGTTGCTCACCTGTATCTCCATTGCTGGTACATGGATGCTCCTCTTCCTTCTTCTGGAGGTCACATACTGCCAATTTTCTTAACTGTCCCTCAATTTCTCCTTGTGTCCCTTGGTTTCCCTTATCAATTTTCTACAATTCCTAACTTATGATTTATATAAATCACTGTCAAATTACCCTTTCTTCCAGTTGTTTTATATATATGTATAATTTTTTACAGCTGTCTTCATTTCTGCTCTAAACCAGGTTGTTGTTTTTTAATCAGCACAGTCTTCTTCCTCAATTGTGGCTTTTGGGACATCAAGTAAGGTGTTCTTAAATTATTCCCTATTATCATTCACATTTTTCTGATAAAATTCATTCTCCCAGCTGATTTGGCTCATAATTGTTTTCAGCTTTATGAAATTGGTCCAATTAAAGCACCAAATATGTATATTACTTGTCTCGACATTATTCTCTATTTCCCTCTGAATTTGAAGTCAAACCTCAGGAAAGGGGCCTTATAAAGCTGGCCTATCATTTTGGTTAACCCCTTTCTCACCTCTCTCCTAAGACCTTCTCTTCTTCAATAGCCATTTGCTGTCTCACAGAGAGGATCCCAAGAGGTGGGTGTGACGGGTTGGTTCACAGAAACCCCCTTGGGAGCTGCCAGCTGATGTGCAAAGGCCACCTCTGGTTCTATTCTCCCCTGCCAGCTACTGGTGGTTCCAGCACTCAAGGTCTTGCTGACAGCCAGACACACCTATCTGCTCCAGACACAGACCAGAGTCTGAACTACCTATCCCAAAGCTGCAGGGTTACCTGAGAACAGCTCACAGAAGTCTGCTTGCCTTTAACACTCAGATGCCCAATTCCCAATGGGGTCTAAACCCAAATAAATCCGTTTTACCCTGTATAAGCTTTATACAGAGTAAACTCATAAATTGTTCGCCCTCTATAACACTGATAGAGAGATATGCACAGCTGTTTGCTCCCCCAGGTATTAATACATACTCTGAGTTAATTAATAAGTAGAAAGTGATTTTATTAAATACAGATAGTAGGATTTAAGTGATTTCAAGTAGTAACAGACAGAACAAAAGAAGTTACCAAGCAAAATAAAATAAAATACGCAAATCTATGTCTAATTGCACTAAATACAGATAAGATCCTCACCAGTTCCAAAATGTTCTCTTTTACAGGCTAATCTTCTTTTAGCCTGGGTCCAGCAATCACTCACACCCCCTGTAGTTTTCAGTTTCCTTCAAGTGTCCTGTGGGGGTGGAGAGGCTCCTTCTTTAGCCAGCTGAAGACAAAATGGAGGGGTCTCCCACAGGTTTAAATAGACTGTCTCTTGTGGGTGGAGACCCCCTCCTCTCCCTCTGTAGAATCCTGTCACAGAATGGAGATTCGAAAATCACATGGGCAGGTCACATGCCCATGCATGACTCAGGACTGCAGGTAGCAGCCATTACCCACATGCTGCCTTGAACGTCCTCAGGTAGACTTCTGATGTGGATTGGAATCTTCCAAGCTCTTTTGTCTGTTAAGTGCCCCCTGACTGAACACCTAATTTGCACATTCCTTTCCCAAGAAGTCATCAAATGTTCTAACTGAGGCCCCTTAGGAATCAAGCAATCATACAGCCAATGTTCATAACTTTGAACACACAAATGGTGCCTGCATACAACTAGGGTGAACATAACTTGTAGATCATAACCTTTACATGGATATGTACCTGGCACAGGCAGCACAAAACATATTCCAGTTATGTCATATTCCCACAAAGCCTTATGGGAGGTACCGTCACAGTGGGATTTTGACATGACAAAGGGATCCCTCATTTCATAGACATAGGAAGATGGCTCTGAAGGGCTCACAAAGTTGCTCAGTCTGATTTATTGAATTTTTCAGGCACTTTCCAGACCATGTGCTCAAGAAACCTAACAGCATCAGTCTCCAGGGGTTGCAGCTTTATACTGCTCAGAGACATATTAGATATGAGAAGGAATCATTCAGCACTAAGGAAAGCAAGGGTCCTGGTCAGGGCCAAGCACTTGATCAGGAGAAGCCCCAATAATTTCTTGTTGACATGTGTTGGAAGGCAAAAAGGCACAAGCCATGGATCCCATCTTCTTCACTGCACTCCTTCTGTGACCATTTAAAGTCAAGTCCCACTGGAAATTACCTCTTTGAGGAGTCTCAAATCCCTGTCTCAATACATCACATTCAGTCACTAGAAAGTCTTTGTGAAGTGTATTGTCATTCTTTAACACATACTTCCTCTCATTGCTTTCTTCTGGCATTGAAGCATCCAGAAGACTAAAGGCAGGACCACAGAAGGCTGTTAAAAATTCATCACAAATTAATGTCAGGGCAGGGTGTGTGAATTAATATAGTATAAAGACTATTGAAATCAACATGCACACATGCATGCTCAAAGCACTGACATTCGTAGATAGAACTACACTGCTAAACTAAGCCCAAGAGACTTGATTAACAGGAAATTTTCAGAATGCCAATTAGAGAAAAGTTTACTGAACAAATTGTTTGCACTTGTACCCCAGAACCATCATGAATTTTAATTCTGCATTGATTTATGTGGTTGAAACAATAATTAAAGTTGTATGAATGTAACACAGGAGAAGACATCTGGGGGAGGAGGTTTATAGGTTCACTTGTTGTCAGTCTAAGAGGAAATAAGAATGCAGAAAAGTTCTTTCCCATTAAAAAAGACACAATAGCGTGCAGTTCTATATGTGGCTCCCCTGACCTGACTGACCTGACCTGACTGTGCAGTAACTGATGTCCTCTTTAATGTATATAATGTAGCAAAAAATTAAAAGCATGTGTGGCTGTTCCATGCAACTTGTTAACTTATTATTTCCTGTCCGCTTTGCTGTTCAGTTATGGGCAAAAGCCACCTTAACATAAGGATTTGGTCAGGATTAATTTATCAAAGCCGCTGTAGTATTTCCAGTCTGCTGTACTAGAGTGCTCTGAAACTAAAGCCCCCTACCATGGCACTGTAGTCTGGGTAGCTATCTGTGCCAGGGCTAAACTACAGACTTCTGCTAGCTTACCTGTGTCAGTCAGGGGTATTGGAAGTGTGATTTCTGATGGGCATAGTTGTATTAGCAGAAGCCCCTATAGCAGGGATCGGCAACCTTTGGCACGCGGACGGTTTGTTTACCTGACAGGTCTGCAGGTTTGGCTGATCGCACCTCCCACTGGCCCCATTCCAGGCCAATGGGGGCTGTGGGAAGCGGCGGCCAGCACATCCCTCAGCCCTCAGTGGGAGCCGTGATCGGCCGAACCTGCGGATGCGGTAGGTAAACAAACTGGCCCGGCCTGCCAGGGTACTTACTCTGGCGGGCCACGGGCCAAAGATTGCCGATCCCTGCCCTATAGTGTAGATATAGCTATGCCAGAAAAGTTGTATTTTTACCAGTATAGCTTGTTTGTCTCATGGGTGGTAGTTTTGCTATACTGCTACAAAGCGCAGCTTTGCCAGTATACCACATCCACACTAGGAGCTCTTTGCCAGTATAGTATACTGATACTCTTATACCAGCAAAGCACTCCTAGTATTGACATGGCCTCCATTAATTTTAATAATGTATATGTATCTCTGTGAGGTTGGTCTTGCTGGCTGAAAGATAACTGGGGCTCTGTATATACTAGAAAGGGCTTGCCAGTACAGCCACAGCACTACTCTGGGGAGATACAAAGGCTAAATTGGTCCTATCTAACAGCATGAAGCAAATACTAAATTTAGGTTAGACCATATGCTTTTGTTGTTTTAACTTTTTCTCTCTGCTTGTTATATTCCTGTGGATATATAAATCATACTTTGTTTTGAACAAGCTGTTTTCTGTCATTGCACTGTCAAGCTGGTCACTGTCCTGGAGATAAGTCTATAGCAGGGGGCAAAGGTAATAGGGGTAGGAAACAGAGAGTGCTGTAGCCTGATGATCCAATTTAAAGATGCAGTGAATTGTGGGATTCACTCTGAGAGAAGTGCAAGTTTAGGCCTGTCACTTGAAAGAGATACCCATGGAGAGACTGAGAGGTCACATGTACAGCTAACCCTGAACTGTAACAACAGGACCTTGTGAATACTGAATAATTAGATCAGATTGTTTCGTCAAGAATCCATAGGCCAAAAGTTATCCAGCCAGATGGTTCAGGAATGTGTACATTTGTACAAAGCAGTATCAGTTTGCAAATAAGTTATTAACGTAAAAAGAGGCTCAATTCCTGAGCAATATTCTTCATTCTAAATAACTTGACCAGATGTCCAAAAAAATTCATTTTGGAAAAAAAATGATATTTCATATAAAAATGAAACTTTCCTTTTGAAATTTTTTTGTTTGTAAATTGCTTTTATTATTTTACATTATTTCAAGACATGTGAGTAGCAGTAGGATATATATGTCATATCATGTTCTAGTACCAGTTACATGTCATAATACTATGAAAAAAATTGAAATTTTTCTGAAACTAAATTTTCAAAACAAATATATTTCATGGGAAATTTTTAAAATATTTATTTTCATGCCAATTAAAAGAGAAAACAAATTTTGAAAGTCAAAATTTCCCACAAAATGGAAATTCTGAGTTTTGACCAGCACCAGGTCTGAACAAACTGGCTTTGGTTTGACCCAGTGATTGCATCTTAGAAACACATGAGGGATATCTGATACCGATCACTATAACTAATGGCATAGCATTAGGACAGTTGAACAGTGGCACACAGATCGTGTACTGTACTTTTTTTCTAAACTGACATACCCATCTAAGGAACAGCAGGGAGGATGCATGGATAAACCAAATAATTATTTTTTATTATTATTATTATTTTCTGTGTTGTGGTAGTGCCTAGGAGCCCCACTCATGGACTAGAACCCCATGGTGCTAGAAGCTGTACAAACACAGCACGCAAAAAATGGTCCCTGTCCCTGAAGAGCTTCTGTCTAAGTATAAGATCAGTATAAGGCTTTTATCAGCCTTGTGATCACCCTCCCCCTGTGTGATTAATGAGGGCTGACCTAGGCGAGAAGGCCTTAAAAGCCAGAGGCTAAGTGACCAAGGGGAGCTAGTGAACAGGGGACTGCAAACAGGGGAGATTGAGAGGGGGAAAAGGAGATTCCTCTGCTGAACGAACAAGGTGCGAGTACTAATCTTGGGGTGAGTGAGTTTGTTTGGCTGTTTTGTGCTTTTCTCTCTCTTTCAGGTCATTTCAGTTACAGAGTCAGTTGGGATTGGGTGTCTGGGGACTGTTTGAGCCTTTGTTCCCTGGATCATCCTTGATCATCTTTGATCAGCCTCAATCAGCCTTGTGATCACCCTCCCCTTGTGTGATTAATGAGGGGGTAGGGCTGATATAGGAGAGAAAGCCTTAAAAACCTGAGGCTAAGCGACCAAGGGGAGCTAGAGAACAGGGGACTGCAAACAGGGGAGTTTGAGAGAGAGACACGCAATATAATTGCTATGGTTAGGAAGTGCTATGGTTAGGAAGTATGCCAGTGCTGCTCCTATCTGCTCCATCTGCGCCTGTAATCAGACAGATAACCTAACCATGGATGCCTCTACCCAGATCCTGGTGTGGATTTGCATAGACTGTGGCCTGCATTTCCCACGCACAGAAAGATAGGCTGGGGGGACCATCCAGTGTGAAAGGTGCTTGCTGGTAGAATCTCTCAGGAAACAGGTGGGAGAGCAACAGGAGGAGGTGGCTAGGCTGAGGAGGCCTATGTGGAATTCATTGAGAGTATTCATATGGAGACATCCAAAAATGATTAGGGGGCTGGAGCACATGAGTTATGAGGAGAGGCTGAGGGAACTGGGATTGTTTAGTCTGCAGAAGAGAAGAATGAGGGGAGGATTTGATAGCTGCTTTCAACTACCTGAAAGGGGGTTCCAAAGAGAATGGATCTAGACTGTCCTCAGTGGTACCAGATGACAGAACAAGGAGCAATAGTCTCAAGTTGCAGTGGGGGAGATTTAGGTTGGATATTAGGAAAAACTTTTTCACTAGGAGGGTGGTGAAGCACTGGAATGGGTTACTTAGGGAGGTGGTGGAATCTCTTTCCTTAGAGGTTTTTAAGGTCAGGTAGACAAAACCCTGGCTGGGATGATTTAGTTGGGATTAGGTCCTGCTTTGAGCAGGGGGTTGGATTAGATGACCTCCTGAGGTCCCTTCCAACCCTGATATTCTATGATTCTAAGGCTGAGGAAGCTATCTAGCTCCAGAGGACTGCTGTCACACCACCAGGGGAGGAGGATATGGCTCTGTCACAGGGAGGACACTGGCTGCTGGTTACTTCTGGCAGCAGGCAGTGCTCCAGCAGTACTCTCAACCCACCCACCATGGTGATGGAAAACCGATATGCTGCCCTGGCAATGAGTGATGAGGAATCACCCCCAAAGGTAGAGGAGAGAAGCCATGTATCCCCAAGGTTGGGAGAATCAGTCACCACTCCCAGGAAGAAACATAGGGTAGTGGTGGTTGGTGACTTTCTTCTGAAGGGGATGGAGGCACCATCTGTTGCCCTGACATGGCATCCTGGGAGGTATGCTGTCTGCCAGGGGCCTGTATCCGAGATGTTATGGAGGGATTGTCAAGGATCATCTGGCCCTCTGACTACTACCCCATGCTACTAATTATACTGCAAGATATGACCCTCAGCAGATCAGAAGTGACTACAGGGCTCTGGGAGTAAGGGTGAAGGAGTTGGGAGCACAGGTGGTGTTCTCTTCGATCCTTTTGGTGAAGGGTAGGGGCCGAGGCAGAGACAGATGCATCCTGGAAGCGAATGCCTGGCTGTGAGGATGGTGTCACCAGGAGGCCTTTGGCTTCCTTGACCATGGGATGCTGTTCGAAGAAGAAGGACTGCTAAGTAGAGATGGGGTCAACCTATCGAGGAAGGGGAAGAGCATATTTGGATACAGACTGACTAACCTAGTGAGGAGGGCGTTAAGTTAGGTTCGAAGGGGACATGACCAAAGCCCACAGGTAAGTAAAAAACATGGAGACCTGGGAGAAGGGTCAGAATTGGCGGGGGGGGGAGGGGGAGGAGCATGGGCTGTTATAGCAGGGATAAATGAGAGAAAAGACAGAACTGGGAGGGGGAAATCAAATCAATATCTTAGATGTCTGTATACTAATGTGAGAAGTATGGGGCATAAGCAGGAAGAACTCAAAATGCTAGTAAATAAAACACAACTATGACATAGTTGGCATTACAGAACTTGGTGGGATAATACGCATAACTGGAATATTAGTATAGCAGGGTACAGCTTTCTCAGGAAGGACAGGCAGGGAAGAAAGGGAGGACGTGTTGCCTTATATATTTAAAATGTATACACTTGGACTGAGGTTGAGATGGAAATAGGAAACAGACTTGTTTAAAATCTCTGGGTAAGGATAAAAGGGGTAAAAACAAGGGTGATGTCATGGTAGGGGTCTACTACAGACCACCTAACCAGGAAGAAGAGGTGGATGAGGCTTTTTTTTAAACTACTAACAGAAGCATCCAAAGCACAGGACTTGGTGGTGATGGGGGACTTCAACTACTCAGACATCTATTGGTAAAATAACACAGCAGGGCACAGGTCATCCAAGAAGTTCTTGGAATGTATTGGAGACCATTTTTTATTTCAGAAGGTGGAGAAACCTACTAGGGGGGAGGCTGTTCTAGATTTGATTTTGGCAAATAGGGAGGAACTGGTTGAGAATTTAAAAGTGGAAATCAGTTTGGGTGAAAGTGATCATGAAATGGTAGAGTTCATGATTCTAAGGAATGGTAGGAGGGAGAACAGCAAAATAAAAACAATTGATTTCAAGAAGGCAGACTTTAGCAAACTCAGGGAATTGGTAGGTAAGATCCCATGGAAAGCAAATCTAAGGGGAAAAACAATTGAAGACAGTTGGCAGTTTTTCAAAGAAACATTATTAAGGGCACAAGAGCAAACTATCCCACTATATAGGAAAGATAGGAAGTATGGCAAGAGATCACCCTGGCTTAACTAGGAGATCTTCAATTATCTAAAAATTAAAAAAAGAGTCCTACAAAAAGTAGAAGCTAGGTCAAATTACAAAGGATGAATATAAGCAAATAACACAAGTATGTAGGGACAAAATTAGAAAATCTAAGACAAAACAAGATCAAACTAGCTAGAGATATACAGGGTAACAAGAAAACATTCTACAAATACATTAGAAGCAAGAGGAAGACCAAGGACAGGGTAGGCTCATTACTCAATAAGGGGGGGGGGGGGAAATAACAGAAAATGTGGAAATGGCAGAGGTACTTAATGACTTCTTTGTTTCGGTTTTATACTCATAGAATCATAGACTTTAAGGTCAAAAGGGACCATTACGATCGTCTCTGACCTCCTGCAAAACGCAGGCCACAGAATCTCACCCACCCACTCCTGTATCAAACCCCTAATCTATGTCTGAGCTATTGAAGTCCTCAAATCGTGGTTTAAAGACTTCAAGGTGCAAAGAATCCTCCAGTAAGTGACCCATGACCGTGCTGCGAAAAAACCCTAGGGCCTCTGCCAGTCTGCCCTGGAGAAAAATTCCTTCCCGACCCCAAATATGGTGATCAACTAAACCCTAAGCATGTGGGCAAGACTCACCAGCTGGACACCCAGGAAAGAATTCACCAAGAAGGTTGGTGGTGATTGGACGTCTAACACAGTGAATGCCAGTGAAAATGAGGTAGGATCCGAGGTTAAAATAGAGAAAGAACAAGTTAAAAATTACTTAGACAAATTAGATGTCTTCAAGTCACGAGGGCCTGATGAAAGGCATCCTAGAATACTCAAGGAGCTGACTGAGGAGATATCTGAGCCATTAGCAATTATCTTTGAAAAGTCATGGAAAACGGGAGAGATTCCATAAGATTGGAAAAGGGCGAATATAGTGCCAATCTATAAAAAGAAAAATAAGGACAACCCGGGGAATTAGATCAGTCAGCTTAACTTCTGTAAGCTGTAAAATAATGGAGCAAATAATTAAGCAATCAATTTGCAAACATCTAGAAGATAATAAGGTGATAAATAATAGTCAGCATGGATTTGTTAAGAACAAATAGTGTCAAACCAACCTGATAGCTTTCTTTGACAGGGTAACACGCCTTGTGGATGCGGGGGAAGCGGTAGACGTCGTATATCTTGACTTAAATAAAGCTTTTGATACTGTCTCACATGACATCATTAACAAACTAGGGAAATGCAACCTAGATGGAGCTACTATAAGGTGGGTGCAAAATTGGTTGGAAAACTGTTCCCAGAGAGTAGTAGTTCCCAGCATGATTCACAGTCATGCTGGAAGGACATAATGAGTGGGGTCCCACAAGGATCAGTTCTGGATCTGGTTCTGTTCAATATCTTCGTCAGTGATTTAGATAATGACATAGACAGTACACTTATAAAGTTTGCGGATCATACCAAGCTGGGAGGGGTTGCAAGTGTTTGGAGGATAGGATTGCAATTCAAAATGATCTGAACAAACTGGATAAATGGTCTGAAGTAAATAGGATGAAATTCAATAAGGAGAAATGCAAAGTACTCCACTTAGGAAGGAACAATCAGTTGCACACATACAAAATGGGAAACGACTGCCTAGGAAGGAGTACTGCAGAAAGGGATCTGGGGGTCATAGTGGATCACAAGCTAAATACGAGTCAACAGTGTAACATTGTTGCAAAAAAAGTGAACATCATTCTGGGATGTATTAGCAGGAGTGTTGTAAGCAAGACATGAGTTTCTTTCGCTCTACTCCGTGCTGATTAGGCCTCAACTGGAGTATTGTGTCCAGTTCTGGGCACCACATTTCAGGAAAGATGTGGACAAATTGGAGACAGTCCAGAGAAGAGCAACAAAAATGATTGAAGGTCTAGAAAACATGACCTATGAGGGAAGATTGAAAAAATTGGGTTTGTTTAGTCTGGAAAAGAGAAGACTGAGAGGGGACAGGATAACAGTTTTCAAGTACATAAAAGGTTGTTACAAGGAGGAGTCTTGTCCAAAAAAAGATTAACAACAGCCTTGGGAGAAACTTTGCTGTTTTCTGGACAGGATGATGGACAACACCATGAGGGTGTTGCCATCCTTTTGAAGAAGGGAGTGGAGCATTCCCTGCTTGAATGGAAATCCATCAGCAGCAGACTTATAAGAGCCAGACTGAAAGGAACAAATAATATCACTCTGAT
This sequence comes from Platysternon megacephalum, assembly GCA_003942145.1. Taxonomy (NCBI): domain Eukaryota; kingdom Metazoa; phylum Chordata; order Testudines; family Platysternidae; genus Platysternon; species Platysternon megacephalum. The sequence continues at coordinate 54,008 of QXTE01000404.1, forward strand.
TCAATGTTATGCTCCGACAAATGACAGTGATGAAGAAGTAAAGAACAAATTCTACCTTTCACTACAGGTGGAGTTAGAGAGAGTACCACACCACGACCTAACTATCATCATGGGAGACCTGAATGCCAAGGTTGGTAAGGACAACACAAACAATGACAGAGCAATGGGAAGACATGGGTGTGGCACTATGAATGAAAACGGAGAAAGGCTTGTTGATTTCTGTAATATGAATGACCTAGTCATCAGCGGAACCCTATTTAAGCATTGTGAAATTCACAAGCTGACATGGTGTTCTCCAAATGGAAGAGATAAGAATCGGATTGACCATATCATGGTCAATGGCAAATGGTGACATTCACTGACAGATGTGAAAGTGAGAAGGGGTGCAGATGTTGGCAGTGACCACCACCTTGTGACAGCCTCCATCAAACTAAAACTGAGAAGTGTGGGTCCACCAAACAATGGACATAGATGTTATGATATTGACAAGCTAAAGTCCCTTGAAAAACAGAGAGCCTTCATTCTGCAGTTAAAGAACAGGTTTCAAGCACTTGCAGACCTTGATGAAGGGGAGGGGAATGCAGATGAGGAGATCAAGAAGTGGGACAAAGTAACAGCAATTTATAAACAAAGCAGTGAAGCCTGTCTAGGCTATAGGCAGAAGAGAAGGAAGGAGTGAATTACACCCAGCACATTGAATGCCATAGAAACCAGATGAGCCCCGAAGAAAAAAGTTTTAGATACAAAATCCCAGAAGCTAAAGGACAAATACCACAAGCAGTATAGTAAGGCACACCAGGAGGTCAAACGCCTTGTGAGAGCGGACAAACGGCATTATATTGATAATCTGGCAACACAAGCAGAGGATGCAGCTGCTCGTGGTGAACAAGGAACCATCTACAAAATGATGCAGCTTATCAGTGGTAAATGGCAGACACCAACAAACACTCTCATCAGGAACAAACAAGGACACCTACTAACAACCGAAAAAGAACAAGAAATGCGCTGGACAGAGCATTTCAAAGAATTGCTGAACAGGGAGCCACATAAAGAGGAAGCAAACATCCAGGCAGCAGAAGAAGATCTTGATACCAACACAGACACCCCAAATAAGGAAGAGATCATTCAAGCCATCAAATCCTTAAAAAATGGGAAAGCTCCTGGCAAAGGTAACTTGAATGCAGAATTGTTCAAGGTAAATCCTAAATTAGCAACATCTATCCTGGCCCTTCTATTTACATCAGTCTGGGAAAGGGAAAAAGTGCCAGATGAGTGGACCAATGGGGTTATAGTGAAGATACCAAAGAAAGGAACTCTCAGTGATTGTAATAACTAGCATGGTATCACACTTTTATCTGTGCCAACCAAAGTATTGTGTAAGATCACAGTACAGCGTGCCTCTGGGCAGTTGATAGCATTCTCAGAAAAGAGTAAGCTGGCTTTTGGAAAGGGCATGGATACACAGACCAGATTTTCACTCTGCAAATCATAATAGAATAGTGCTTAGAATGGCAATGGCAACTCTACATAAATTTCATACACTTTGAGAAGGCTTTTAATAGCATTCACAGGACCAGCCTATGGTGCATTCTGCGGGCATATGGAATTCCTTTCCATATAATCATCGTCATCAAAAGCTTCTATTTCAACTTTACATGTAGTGTTGATCACAGTGAGCTCAGTTTTGAAGTCAAAACAGGAATACGTCAGGGGTGTGTCATGTCTGCAATCCTCTTTAACATTGCCATCAACTGGGTAATGTGGTGTACAACAGAAGACATGCCAAGAGGCATTAAATGGACACTCTTCTCATCCCTTGAAGACCTGGACTTCATAGATGATGTCGCTCTCCTATCATATACCCAACACCATATACAAGAAAAAACAACTTGACTCAACGCATTCAGCCAGCAAATTGGACTGAAAATCAACCGCAATAAGACAGATATCATGACCTTTAATATTGCCTCACCATCACCAGTACAGATAGAGGATTATGTTCTCACCAATGTAAAAACATTCTCATACTTGGGCAGCACCATAAGCCAGGACAGTGGAACAAGCCAGGACATCCAGAACAAAATCAATAAAGCCAGGAACACCTTCAGGAGCTTAAATACAGTCTGGAAATCATCAAAATACAACACCAAAACCAAACTCAAGATTTATCAGAGCTGCGTACTTTCAACACTACTATATAGTGCAGAATGCTGGGAAATGAGAAAGTATGACATGTTCAAACTGTCTTCATTCCATCAGAAAAATCCTCTGTATCTTTTGGCCCAGAACAATCTCAAACCAAGATCTATTGACACAGTGCAGCCAAGAGGATATGAGCACCATCATTGCCAGGAGGCGTTGGAGATGGATCGGTCATGTGCTTTGTCTGGAAACTGATTCCACCACCAAAGTAGCAATAAGATGGACACCTGAAGGCAAGCTGTGACGAAGTGGGAATGTTCTTGATGTGTTCTTTGAATACTGAGGGGGGAGTATTGACTGGGGAAGGCTGCAGGGGAGCTTGGCTGGGACTGCCTGCACTGGGGAAGGAAGGATACCTGGGCATGTAACATGAGAACCCAGGAGGGGGGTTGGAGGCCAGGTAACACCTCTGCCCGGGAACCGGGACAAAGGACACAAAGGCTGGGGGAGGAGCCGGGGGAAGGGCAGAAAGGAGTCGCCGGGAGGGAGTTTCAGTTTTGGAGCTGGCTGGAAAATGGGGAGGGGAGCCCCAACGGGGCTTGGGCTTCCCAACGGGGCTGTGGCCTCCCTGGGGCCTCCAGATGGACCTAACTAAAGCGGGGCCTGTTGTCTGTACCGGCAAGACCTGTTTTGGACTGTGTTCCTGTCATCTCAATAAACCTTCTGTTTTACTGGCTGGCTGAGAGTCGTGGTGAATCACAGGAAGCCGGGGGTGCAGGGCCCTGACTCCCCCACACTCCGTGACACAAGCGAAAATGAGGCTGCCCGAAAACAACATGGCGAAGAGCTGTGGAAGCCAAGCTGAAAACCCTGGGGCATAGCTGGGGAACCATTGAAAGACTTGCCAGAAATAGACAGGAGTGGAGGAGCTTCATCACTGCCCTAAATGCCAGAGGCATAATAGGAACATCATGATGATGATGACGACGACAAGGAGGAGGGAGAAAAATTGTTCTTCTTAACCTCTGAGGATAAGATAAGAGGCAATGGGCTTAAATTGCAGCAAGGAAGGTTTAGGTTGGACATTAGGAAAAACTTCCTGACTGTTAGGGTGGTTAAGCACTGGAATAAATTGCCCAGGGAGGTTGTGGAATCTCCATCATTGGAGATTTTTAAGAGCAGGTTAAACAAACATGTGTGAGGGATGGTCTAGATAATACTTAGTCCTGCCATGAGTACAGGGGAGTGGACTAAATGACCTCTCAAAGTCCCTTCCTGTCCTATGATTCTTCAAGACAAGAGACGATGGCTAGAAACAGACAGTAGAGTACAAGGAAGCAGTGAGGCAATACTGGTCATCTCGATAGACAGTGGTCTCAGCGGCCTGTTTCCAAGTTTCTTCTAGCCGTCACAGTAAAGAGAGTTTTAAGGAGGGAGTTGAAGGACTACAGGAGGTGGCTTTTCAGCTATTTACAGGGAGTTCCTCCCGTTTGTGAGGGCGACATGTGAGAAAGCACAAAAGTGCTTGTTTGGAAGTTAAAGTGGGTGATGAAGGCTGGCATAACTGGCTTATTGACGGCAGGCATTAACTTCATGATAGTTTATGAGAGATGACAGATAGGATGCAGATTGGCTGTGAAGGGCCTTGAAAATGAAGACAAGTAGGTTGTTTGTTTGACAGAGAAAGGAGCAAGAGGGGGGATGTAAAGAGAGGGTCACAAAGATGAACTAGGAAAATGATCTTGGCAGCAGCTTTATGAATGGATCTGTGTGTGGCAAGACTGCATTTTTCAAGACCAAAGAAGCAAATGTAATTCTCTTGCTGTGCCTGCTGAGAGGAACTCAACCCATGAGACACAGAGTGACAGGATTGAGGAACCCCTAGTGGAAGTCATGCTGTCTGCACTTCTGGGAAATCATCAATTCCAAGCCATCAGAGAGAAGGAGCAAAACTCAGTGGCAACATATCTAGATCCCTGATCCAAAAGCAGCATGGCTTCCTTCCTCTCAAGGAACAGGGAGGCACAGGCAGGCATACCCCTTTTGAAAACCTGTCTGAGTGACATGGTGGCTGAAGTCATTGCGTGGACACTCCAAGACATGGGCAGCAGTGTCCTCACCACCAGGAGGTGATGCTGCAGGAGGAGGGGAGTACTGCATGGGTGCTGAGGAAGAGAGCAATAGGTCCTTCTGGGAGACCCTAGAGGATTTTGAACAGGACAGCATTGCATCTATAATAATATATGGAGATATACCTATCTCATAGAGCTGGAAGGGACCCCGAAGGGTCATCGAGTCCAGCCCCCTGCCTTCACTAGCAGGACCAACTTTTGCCCCAGATCCCTAAGTGGCCCCCCTCAAGGATTGAACTCACAACCCTGGGTTTAGCAGGCCAATGCTCAAACCACTGAGCTATCCCTCCCCCCCAAGTGTCCAAGTGTCCAAGTGACCAAGTGTCCGTTTTTCAACCAGGACACCCGGTTGAAAAGGGACCCTGGAGGCTCTGGTCAGCACCGCTGACTGGGCCATTAAAAGTCTGGTTGGCAGTGCTGCGGTGCTAAAGCAGGCTAGTCCTTACCTGTCCTGGCACCGGGCTGTAGCCCGGAAGCTGCCAGCAGGTCCAGCTTCTAGGTGCGGGGCCATGGGGCTCTGCATGCTGCCCCCAACCCAAGCACTGACTCTGCACTGGGTCCCTTTTTTGAACGGGTGTTCCGGTTGAAAACCGGACACTTGGTCACCCTAGTCCCTGCTGCTGCTCCACAGTTCTGAACCACGCTTCAACTGCCCCGAGAGCTCTCTTTGCTGCTCCACTGAGCAGATCATGTCAGTAGCTCTGTCCCTTGCAGAGCCCAGGGGCAGCCTTGCCTGGCCCGAATCCTCAGAGAGGGACCAAGTAAGGTCTTTGGGCGCAGCACCTAAAGAATGGGGGGCCCAGTGGCTGGGGAGTCAGTCTAACATTGCAGCAGGTGGTGGGATGGGTTCCTTGCTGCACCCCAGCACCTTTGGTTGTCTCTAAGGAAGGTTACTTCATGGGTCACTGGTCCTGGAGTGCCTCCACCAGCTGGTGTAGCAGATCCCTCCTCCCAGTGGCTGCAGGCAGCAATATCTGGCTGCCCCCAAATCTCTGAAAAGTGCTCCCATATCTCTGCCTGCCTGCCCTGGGTCTAGCAGCTTCTCTCCTCACCCCTAACCCCTGGGTCTAGCAGCGTCTCTCCTCACCCCTAACCTCAGCATCTCCTCCATGCCCTTCACTGCCACCTCATCCTGCTCCCACTCTTCTCCCACCTTCCACCAGCCAAGTGATTGGTAAGAGGGGAAGTAGGAGGGCTAAGATGAATTTTAAAGGGCAAATAGCTACAGATTAAAAAACAAACAAGAAATTCTTTAATTATATCAGAAGCAGGAAGTCTGCAGAAGAAATGGTGGGTGCTCCCTCAGGGTGCTGGTTATTCAGGGCACCCACCATTCCTTCTGCAGGCTTCCTGCTTCCATTATACTCAGAGTCTCTCATACCTTCAGGAAGGTCGATACAGCCAGGAGTAGGTTCAGAAGAGCACTTTCTCCCTCTGACTCCCAGGCAGGTGCAGCTCCCCTCCCTGACTCTGGAGAGCTACCTACCATGTACCACCCCGTATTAAAAACTAGGAAATTAAAATATTCATTAGGTGACAATCTGGGTGCATCAGGGTACACCCACCCACCCAAAATCTTACATCACCGGTCATCAGCTATGAAAGTAAAAAACTGTGTGAGCCCCGGCACCTCTTTCATTACAAATTAAGCACTGCTCACCCTCAACTGAACTGCACTCACTAAGCAAGGGGTTTGGATGGCAGAGCCCAGTAGAGAGAGAGAGAGAGAGGGTGGGGGACAGGTGTTTTGCTTGGTGGTGTGGGCTCTGCCTAAGAGTCACAGGCACTATCTGACCTGCCCCTCTCCCCTGTTTAAAGATAGAGCTGATTAGGCTCCACTGAGCATTTTTTGTTAAGTGACCACTAGAGGGGAAATCACTGATAATCACGTCTAGGTGCTTAGACTTGCTGTGGGACAGTGTTTCTGTGGAAGACCCTGCCCAGCCTGCACTAGCAGTGAGGTTTCCCCAATGAGAGCTGAAATCACTGAGAGCTGGGTGGAACCTTAAGAGACTGACTCACAGAGGTCACAGTGGCAAGTGGCAGCAGAAGGTGACAGTGCAGGGCCATCAGGTGGAGTGAATGGTGGCATGACAAACAGTGGCCAGAGTAAGCAGCTGGAGCAAGTTGCGAGCAGCTGGAGGAACGAGCATGGTCCCTTCTCCCTCCCCCATCTCCTCCTGGGTGGAAGGTGAACTCATGCGAAAGCACCTCTGAACTTTAGGTCTACATTGACCAAGGACAACAACTATAAGTGTGGTGTGGTGCAGGGAGAAGGGGTATGTTAAAGCAACATTTGTTTGTTGGACTATGTTTTAGTGACTTTGCTCCAGGATGCTAGATTTGTGACTGGAAAATTATATAAATATACATTTCCTAGTAGGCCAAGATTTTTAAATGTATTCTTTGCCAACATTGTTATCTCACATTATCACTATCTCGAGAAGTTGTTATCTTGGGGAGTTTCTGTACTAAACATTTTTATTATCTTATAATTACTTTTTACATAAGAATGGCCATACTGGGTCAGTCCAATTGTTCATCTAATCCAGTATCCTGTCTTCTGACAATGGCCAATGCCAGGTGCTTCAAAGGGAATGAACAGAACAGGGCAATTATTGAGTGATCCATCCCCTGTCATCCACTCCCAGCTTCTGGCGAACAAGGGCTAGGAACACTCAGAGCATGGTGTTACATTCTAGCCCATCCTGCTAATAGCCATTGATGGACCTATTTTCCATGAACTTATGTAGTTCTTTTTTTAACCCTGTTATAATTTTGGCCTTCACAACACCCCTGGCAAAAAGTTCCACAGGTTGACTGTGGGTTGTGTAAAGAAGTACTTCCTTTTGGTTGTTTTAAACCTGCTGCCTATTCATTTCATTGGGTGACCCCTAGTTCTTGTGTTACGTGAAGAAGTAAATAACACTTCCTTATGCACTTTGTCCACATCAGTCAAGATTTTATAGACCTCTATCATATCCCCTCTTAGTCATAGAATCATAGAATCATAGAATATCAGGGTTGGAAGGGACCTCAGGGGGTCATCTAGTCCAACCCCCTGCTCAAAGCAGGACCTAATCCCAACTAAATCATCACAGCCAGGGCTTTGCCAAGCCTGAAAATCTCCAAGGAAGGAGATTCCACCACCTCCCTAGGTAACCCATTCCAGTGCTTCACCACCCTCCTAGTGAAAAAGTTTTTCCTAATATCCAATCTAAACCTCCCCCACTGCAACTTGAGACCATTACTCCTTGTTCTGTCATCTGCTATCACTGAGAACAGTCTAGATCCATCCTCTTTGGAACCCCCTTTCAGGTAGTTGAAAGTAGCTATCAAATCCCCCCTCATTCTTCTCTTCTGCAGACTAAATAATCCCAGTTCCCTCAGCCTCTCCTCATAAGTCATGTGCTCCAGCCCCCTAATCATTTTTGTTGCCCTCCGCTGGACTCTTTCCAATTTTTCCACATCCTTCTTGTACTGTGGGGCCCAAAACTGGACACAGTACTCCAGGTGAGGCCTCACCAATGCCGAATAGAGGGGAACGATCACGTCCCTCGATCTGCTGGCAATGCCCCTACTTATACAGCCCAAAATGCCGTTAGCCTTCTTGGCAACAAGGGCACACTGTTGACTCATATCCAGCTTCTCGTCCACCGTAACCCCTAGGTCCTTTTCTGCAGAACTGCTGCCTAGCCACTCGGTCCCTAGTCTGTAACAGTGCATGGGATTCTTCCGTCCTAAGTGCAGGACTCTGCACTTGTCCTTGTTGAACCTCATCAGGTTTCTTTTGGCCCAATCCTCTAATTTGTCTAGGTCCCTCTGTATCCTATCCCTACCCTCCAGCGTATCTACCACTCCTCCCAGTTTAGTGTCATCTGCAAATTTGCTGAGAGTGCAGTCCACGCCATCCTCCAGATCATTAATGAAGATATTGAACAAAACCGGCCCCAGGACCGACCCTTGGGGCACTCCACTTGAAACCGGCTGCCAACTAGACATGGAGCCGTTGATCACTACCCGTTGAGCCCGACGATCTAGCCAGCTTTCTATCCACCTTATAGTCCATTCATCCAGCCCATACTTCTTTAACTTGCCGGCAAGAATACTGTGGGAGACCGTATCAAAAGCTTTGCTAAAGTCAAGGAATAACACATCCACTGCTTTCCCCTCATCCACAGACCCAGTTATCTCCTCATAGAAGGCAATTAGGTTAGTCAGGCATGACTTGCCCTTGGTGAATCCATGCTGACTGTTCCTGATCACTTTCCTCTCCTCTAAGTGCTTCAGAATTGATTCCTTGAGGACCTGCTCCATGATTTTTCCAGGGACTGAGGTGAGGCTGACTGGCCTGTAGTTCCCCAGATCCTCCTTCTTCCCTTTTTAAAAGATGGGCACTACATTAGCCTTTTTCCAGTCATCTGGGCCCTCCCCCGATTGCCATGAGTTTTCAAAGATAATGGCCAATGGCTCTGCAATCACATCCGCCAACTCCTTTAGCACTCTCGGATGCAGCGCATCTGGCCCCATGGACTTGTGCTCATCCAGTTTTTCTAGTCATCTCTTTTCCAAGCTGAAAAGTCCCAGTCTTATTAATCTCTCCTCATATGGAAGCTGTTCCATACCCCTAATAATTTTAGTTGCCTTTTTCAGTACCTTTTCCAACTCAAATCTTTTTTGAGATGGGGTGACCAGAACTGCACGCAGTATTCAAGATGTGGGCATACCATGGATTTATATAGTAAAAGTGGAGGAGCTTGGTTTGCCAGACCAATCAGCAAAGCCAATGCTGACAACCTACATGAAAAGGCTGGAAAACACCAAGCCTCTGGACTGCATCGACATGCAGAAAGCCTTATAAACCAGTCACTTTTAGAAGTGCTGAATGAGGCTGTTAAGAATGCTGGAGACACAACACAGTTTATGTGAACAAACATGGCTGTCACATCATACTTTCTATTTAAGCAAGAGATACCTCACAGTACAAACTGGAAGCCAATGTTAAGTGCATTGTCATTTGTTAATCCTGAAGTTGGACACTGGTTCCGACTAAATGCTTACTATCTTTCTGCAAAAAACTCAGCTGACTGGTTAGAAGCATGCGATGCAACAGTGAAAGACTCAGCAGTTGAAAAAGTGATGAACTCTCTCACCACATTCAGAAAATGTGCATACATGACCGATGAATGCACCTATGCAAATGGGCATCAAGTTTTAAATCATTGCATACATTATCTTGATGTCAATGGTAGGTCAGTAGATGCCTTTCTAGATGGTCAGGTTATAGAAGACACATTGGCTGCATCTGTGACAACCCACATTTTAGAAGAGTTAAATGCTTGTAAATTGAACTCCAAACAGATGGCTGCTTTTGCGTTTGATGGACTTGCAAACTTCTCTGGAAGACATAGGGGAGTACAAGCTTTGCTCAGAGAAAAGTGTAATGCTAATCTCTCCTATACTCATTGCAGAGCTCATCAACTTCAACTAGCACTAGTGCGAGCTGCAGAATCTTCAAAAGACATTTAAAAAACCATAAATGTAATGTCTTTGTTATACTCTTTTTTTCAGCAAGAGTCCAAAAGGACTGAATGTCTCGGAAAAAATAGAAAATACACTGGGACTGAAGTTCAAATGAGTCCAACCTGGGAAAAGCCGCTGGCTTTCTCGTGAGTGATCCCTGGCCTGTCTTAAAATTACTGGAACTGTTATTACTGGCTTTGGAAAGTATCTACCAAGATGGGATGGATTTAAGTAGGGAGGCTAGTGGACTACTTTTGCTACGTTCAGAGAAGACTATTGCCATTCTCTCTCTTCTAAGTCTACTGTTGAAACCACTTGAGTCATTAAACAATGCCATCCAGGCATCTGCTACAACAGTAGTAGATCTTTGTCCCGCAATAAAATCTACTGATCAATCAGAGAGAGATACATTGAAAACATACTGGAAGAAGCAGACTTCAGTTCAGAAGTTGACTAATTAAGGCACTTATACTGACTCCTTAAGTGAAGAGGACAATAAGTGTTTGTTAAGTCAGCTGAAAAAGTACACAGACTTGATTCTAACAAATCTACAACAGCATCTTCTGGATTCTACTCAACCTCTACATAGCTTTTACAGATGCCTGTCTTATAAAATACTGGACAGTTGAGTGGAGTGAGGCACTACTAGCAATGGGGCTGCCAAATGATCAGGACAGAATAGAGAATTTGAACACAGAGTGGAATATCATATGATGAACGAATAAAGATTTGACTTCAACTTCTTCTATATCTTCACTAGTGGTTCGACCCAATTTTTGGGCAATGTTTCCCGGGATGAAAGAAGTAGGAATTCATCTCTTGCTACTCCCAGTCACAACAGCGACAGTTGAGCAGTCTTTTTCCTCATTGAATAGAATTTTGTGTTCTGAAAGGAGTCACCTTCTGCCTGATCATGAGCATATAATGAAGGACTGGAAGTATGGACCCATGAGAAGCCATCAAAGATGAATGCACTGCATTTGAGAAGTTCATTAACAGAGTTGTGCAAAATTACAGTAAGAAACCAAGAAGGATGTAGATGTAGTGCTTAATAATAGGCTTGAGTAGCCAACTTTAATTTGTGTGATGATTTTAAAACATGAGTTAAATCTAATAAAATGGTCACGAAACATTTTTCAGTTTTTACTATTTTGCCATACAACCGACCTTTGCCCTCATGGTCTCACCCTTCATCAGTTGACACCCCTCCTGTATATTTGAACACCCCCCTAATTTCAATTCCTGGGGAAAACACTGCATGCAAAACTATCATCTGCCATTGCTTCAGCCCGAGTAGCTTGTGCTAAAACCCTGTCCCTGTTGGGCTGATCAGCCAGGAACTGCATAGGAGGGAAGGGGGTTTGGTTTCTGGAAGGCTCTTGGGCTACGGATAGGAGAGAGTCTGTTTACCCTGCTTTAGAATGCAGGTTTGCCCCTTTCAGAGCATGCCCCTGTTCTGCGGCATGGTGGGAATGGATCAGAGAAGAAACTGCCCTGCCTACCTCTCTCTTCAGACCTGGAAGACTGCAACTTAGAAACAGCAGGAAGCCTGAAGCCCTGAATACCTCCAAGCAGCTCCACTGCTGACGTGCCCAGATGTTTGAATCCTCTGTCACAGCTCATGGCTGCCTTTCTTAGCTGGGCTCACTCAGGTCAAATGGGAACAGCTCATCCCTCCTGCCTGCCTCTCCAGGTGACAGGGAATTGGAGGCTGTGTTAAGGATCTGCACTTGTTCTGCCTCTGGCCTGGCAGAATGACAGAAAACAGTGATGGCAGCTGTCCTGTGACTCATCTTCACACCCAGGGGCCCAGCATTGCAACAGTTGGAGCCATATGGGAACTACTGCTTTTGTTTTCCTAGAAACAGTTGTTTATTGTCCTGGTCTTTGAATCAAAAGCACAAACAGCCTGGGACTCCCCATCCCTTCGGTCCCCTGCCCTAATCTGTGCTGAGCCCTCCTTTTATCAGGACTGGGAATTGTTCGGGCCCCAGTGATGCCATGCAGAAGAGAGTAGGTGTCCTTTGATAATGGCTGCCCTCTTTGAATTATACAATGGCCATCTGCATGGCAGCAGAGGCGCAGATGGAGCTTTGTGGAAGGGATGCCAGCCAAGAACTACCTGACAATGAGCAAGGGACCCTACCACATGGACAGAAAGCCAGAAGAAGCTTTCCACCTCTGAGGTGTCCAGATGCTGGAAACTTGTGCTTCCATCTACCCTCTACTTGAATGTGACTTTGTCTTTATTCCACACATGAGGCGAGGGGGTCCTCAATCAAAGGCCTTGAAAAGGGGCACAGTGTAGAATACAGCTAAGAGCCAGGTTTAAAAACCTCCCATGAGCTACTGTGTCACCCCCTCAAGGTTCCCCTCTGCAGTGCCTGAGCAGCAGTGACACTGCAGGCCAAGTCAAGAGTAGTTGCTGCTGTTGCCCTCTTTCTGCCAAGCACGTGGCAGTGACGGCTGCGTCACAGCGCTCCCCCTCTACTCTAGCTGTGTGGAAGGAGCCAGGAGATGACAGAGAAGCCTCTTTTATTCATGCCATAATTAATCCCTTTGGAATACAATTAATGAGCTCCCTGCTGCAGATATGAAGCCTTCATCAGTACGGCAAACACCCGCGCCAGCCGGGCCAGCTCTTTGAGAATGGAATATAAATATTTCAGCTTGTCCAAGGGGAGCGCCATCCTTCCACGCCATTTGTAATTCAGCTTTGAAAGATTACCCTGCTGGTGAGAATTAAATGGCTTTGTTAAGAATCAGAAACAATTGTTCTCTCCTGGCCTCACTTGTCAACCTGAGAGCAGTTGCGATTCTCTCTGTGCAGTCAGAGGCTTGGGAAGCTGAGATGAAAATGAGAGATGGAAGCTTGGTTCCAACAATTGAGGAGTTGCCATAATATGGTCATGCTGTGCCGGGGGTCTCTGACTTGTCTGAAAATGACTCCTGGTGCTTTTGGGTTGTGCACTGGATTAGTTTTATTACTGTGAGATGTGTGTGGTATGTGGATGGTGTGTGTGAGTGTACCTGTGTGTTCCTATATGCTGTGCTTGGGTGGCTTTGTGCTGTGTTTTCTGGCTGGTTTGTTGATCCATCCGTAGATTTTAAGACCAGAAGGGAACACTGTGATCATCTAGTCTGACCCCCTGTATAACACAGGCCAGAGACTTCCCCAAAATCATTCCTGTTTGAACTAGACAGATCTTTTAGAAAAAATGTCCAATCTTGATTTTAAAATGTCCAGCATGCCTTTGTGTGTATTTCTGCCAGCAAGAATACTGTGGGAGACCATATCAAAAGCTTTGCTAAAGTCAAGGAATAACATGTCCCCAAGGACCACAGGTGCCTGTTTGCTGCAGCAGTGTGCAATCAGGGCCACTCAGTGACAACCAGGAGCTTCATGGCTTATTGGAATCTTTACATGGAGGAACACAAAACTGTGGGCCTTTTGCTTACATGCCCTGCTCACAGCTCCTGCTGGATGCCCCTGGCAGGCATGTTCACAACCCAACAGGTAGCTAGGCAATGACAGTGCACAATGCTCCTCCCCTGTGGGCAGCTGGATTTTCTCAATGTCCCATCTGACAGCACAACCTATGCAACCAGTTAGTGCAGCCCCTCTGCAGCCTCCTGGGGACCACTTTGCTCCCAGGGCCATGCTGGGTGCACTCTCTGGAGCTCCCCTGGGAGCCCTGTGTCCCTTGCAGCTGCTCTCTTTCCTCGTGGAGAGCTGTAGCCCTTTGGTTCTAGAAATCCAACTGGGGCAGTTCCTCCCAAAGCACATTCTGATCCCTCCTCTTCCCCAGCCTGGCAGCACACAGCGCCCCCTGGTCAGCCACTTGTGTAACCCACATACCTTCTGGGTGTGGTGTTCTGTCCCCTCTAGTGGTACCGAGACCACTTAGAGAGAGATTAATGAATCTGCTCTTCAGCTTGAGCTAAAAGACTCATGCACTAAACTCCAGAGGTCCCAGAAGGTGTGTGGGTTACATACTTCCCCTAGCTGAGGAAGCACTTCCTGAGCTTCAGAGACTTCCCAGTTGAAATCCCGGACGAGCCCCCACTTGTAAAACCGACAGACCCCAGTCGTCGGCAGGCAGGATCTAACCTGGACCTCTGAAGCTTACTGCATGAGTCTCTATTGCAGCGGTAGGGGGGCAACACGTGGCCCGTCAGGGTAATCCGCTGGCAGGCCACGAGACAGTTTGTTTATACTGACCGTCGGCAGGCATGGCTGCCCGCAGTTCCCAGTGGCCGCAGTTCGCCATTCTCAGCCAATGGGAGCTGCGGTTGCCCACCACTGCTCTGTTGCATGAGCTAAAAGCCATATGGCTGTTAGCTACGGCTGTAGAGCAGACTCATTAATCTCTTTCACTCTAAGTGGTCTCGGTGCGTCTAGATGGGACAGAACACCGCACCCAGGAGGTGTGCGAGTTATATTTGCATTCATGTCTGTCTTCTCCCTGGTGGGAAAAGAGAAAGCAGTTGCCAGTGACAACTGCCTTCTCTGAGAGAGGGTGAAGCTGCTAAGGCTGCTGCCTCCACATGCCTCCCAGTGGGAGGGCTGGGTGCTTAGCACCACCCTGCTCGATCCAAGCTTTATTTTGGCTGAATGACATGAAGAGGAGCAAAGGGGTTAAGTTTTAAACATTGCCCATGAAAGGCCTTATGAATGGCCACTGTACAACCCAGTACATTTCCATTGGCACTGCAGCAGGCGCTGCCAAATCCAGCTGATACTTCCAGGACATGCTTGCCCAGCTGGGTGCTGACAATGGAACAAAGTCCATCAGGGTCATGGCCAATGCACTATGGGACAGTGGGACAATTTTAAGAGCTGCGCTGGGCTAAGAGTTGGTGGCTAGGCCAGGTTTGGATTTCATCACTTAGTAGGTAAATGGAAATGGTATTGTTTGATGATTTCTGAGCTGTACGCACCCCGGATGTGCTAGGTGCTGCCCATTCATGCTGTACCCCAGTAGGTCAAGTCGCCAAGTACTTTGGATTTTACGTTTCAATCTCAAACTTGCACTGAGGTCGTTTTTTGTAATTTACTAATTTTTTCAAGGAAAAGAGGGGTAGATGGAGACAGCGTCAGATTGCTCAGAATGTGCTCAGGCCCCATGTGGGCCTAGTGAGTTGGTCACTGATGTCTCTGTACAACTAGTATGTGTAGACTTCAAGGAATGTGACTGAGCAGAGGCCTTGATGCAGTAGAACTTGCAAGAACTGACCAGTGCCTGTAGGAAACCAGCTGACAGCAGCTTTAGGACCTGATCCTTAGCAAACTGTGCCCCAGGCAAAGGGAAGGGGCTAAGGCATGGTCTTCTTCCTTACAAAGAGCCACAGACCTTTGATTCTAGAAATCCAGCTGGGGCAGCAATTCTTAAAGTAGAATTCAAGTCTCCTCCTCCTCCCCAGCCAGGCAGCACACAGCTCCTTCTAATCAGTTGCTTGCATACCCAGTCATCTTTATCAAATAGCTCGCTGTTTGGGGCTTTGTACTGCAGAATGCATTTAGGTTACTGGCACCTGGGAGTCTGAACAAGAGGGAATGTTTGCTAAATCTGCCCAGCATCTCCCCAGGACCCCTACAAGTGCTAACGATCTCCCCTGCCAGCAGCATGGCAGGTGCCTAGCAGGTATGATGAACTCTCTCCTGGACACTTCGGCCATTTCTTTGGAATTTCCTAGGCTCTTCAGACCTGAATGCCTGCTGGCTGAGGTGGGGTGTGTCAAGTGGTGTGGCTGGCTCCTGCAACTCTGTGAGCAGGAGGGGTCCAACAGGCCAGAGGGGGGTGTCAGGCTCAGCTCTGCCCAATAATACTTTCAGCAGCCACCTATGTGTGACCATGGTGTATTGGAACAATGCTGGCTTTAGTCCAGCCCTCCTCAGCCAGTTATTTTAATATTCTTGGGTGCAAGTTATCTGGTCCTACAAAGTTTTTAAAAAGTACATTTAGCAGTTGCTGTTTAACATCTGTGTAGATACCTTTGGAAATCAAAAGTATTTCATTATCACTGTCAGCTGTAAATTTATCATCAAGTTTAATCTCAAACATAGAGCAGAAATATTTCTTGAACACGTCTGCCTTTTCTGCATCATTATAGACAACTTTAGCATCCTTATCTAGACCTATACCATTACTAGGATTTCTTTTGTTCATGATATATTTTTTAAAAATCCTCCTTATTTTCCTTAGTCTACTGGTCAGAGATTTTTCAATGATACCCTTAGCTTCCCTTATTAATTGCCCGCATTTCATAACTTCTAATTTATAGTTATTGCTATCAACTTCCCCTTTTTATCATTTGTTATATATTATTTTTATTTATTTATTTGCTGCTGCTTTTACTTCCCTTTTTGTCAGGATTTTTTTTTTAAATAAAATGGCCTTTTAGTGATCATCATAAATTTGCATCAAAGAAGAAAGCAAATGAAATAAGTTGGTGTTCTTGTGTGTTCTGAAAGGTGCCTCTCTGTAAATCAGCCCAGGCAACACAAAGCCAAACCTGTGGATTGTTTATGGTCCTTGCATTGGTGATTATAATAATTCATCCCATAGTCATTGGCATATTCTAGAAAGGATCATTCACTTTTGGTACGGAGGTAGCATGCTAATGCCGCAGTGCCCCTAGCCAGCTTGAGCCATTCCACTCATAGGATGAAATCTTGGCCCCATTAAAATAAAGGGTGAAATTCCATTGACTTTAGTGGAGCCAGGATTTCACCTATAATGATTTCCAGAACTCTGACTATGTATGAAGCAGAAAGGCAGGGCTACAGCAAAGGTGGGATTCAAGAAGAGAGAACTGTCAGAACTTATTGCCAGAACTTGCTGTATTTACTAATTTATAAGATTAATTATCTGCTCTCCCACCTGCCCCAAGGAGACTTGAATTGCACCGTGGACTGGCCAGTAAAACAAGTACCTCCCTACTTGGCACACACTCCTCAACACATCACAGTGGTCTGTTGTGTACAGAGTCTGTTGTGGAAGGAATGGGCATGCAGTTGGGAGCTATAAGACAACAGCAGGTCATTCATTATAACAGAGATAGTTAAGATGAAGAGAATGTAGATAATATTTACTCCTGGTAGAATTCTGTGCCACTGCACAATGCAGAATTTGCAAAGAATTAATGTTCTATGCAGAACTTCCTTTTTCCCTGCAGAATTGGTGCTACAGAGCTGTTGGCCACCACTAGGGGCCGCTGGACATGGCAGAGTCCAGCTCGCAAATACAGGACACTGCCAGGGAGAGGGTGAGGGGTATGGTTAGATGTTTGGCTGTGTGCGTGTGTTCTTTCAGCTTGCTGTCCCAGCTCTGCGCAGACAGCTGGCACAGCAGGCCTTGAACAAACTGCCCAATGACCACAAGATCTGTTAAGGTACAAAGGCACCCAGCCAGGATTATTGTCAACAAGGCATGGTCCTAGTATCCCGCAGACTCTACTGGACCACTAACACATGTATGCCTGTTACAATAGACACAGCTCAGTGAATGGCGGGACTTTCCATTCCCCCCACCCAAGTCTGGCCAAAGACACTCCCTCTTTATACACTGATACAAACAAGTTATATATTACCCCCCTGATGTATCTGGGTGCCACCATCTGACATATCTGGGGGCCACCCATTACCTTGTACATGTTGGTTCGATCAAATCATCTCCATCCATCATCTATCCATCATGCCGTCATCCTAATCTTATTTTTAAGATGGGTCAGTGTGTTCCTGTTATCTTTGGGGAATGTGCTGATACCAGGGTGTCCTGGTTCCATTCTTCTGGAATGTGTTTGCATGTGTGTTCTTGTGCCTAGCACTGCTTAGGTATATGTGTTTCTGCAATATCAGCCCTGTTCTTGCCAGATTCTGTGAGCAGGCCCTGCCTTTTGCTCACAATTTAACTTTCCTTTATAGCAGCAAAACTTTGACCACTACTTTAGTTTAGGCAACAGGCCTCATACCAGGCCTCTAATCCAAAGGCTTATGTTTCAGGCTGTCTTCCTACTACAAAGGTGAGAGGGTGCTGGGCAGTTGCAGTTCCCATCATGCCCTGAAGGAAGGAGGCTGTGTGCAGGAAATTCTGTACCAACCCAGGACCCAGCATCAGGCTATTTCTCCCTCTGGATCCCTGGGCTTTGGGGGAGAGTGGTGTAGGTGTCTGTGTTGGGCTGAGGGGCGGGGGGCGCGCGTGGCTGGTCTCTGGAGGGAGAGGATGTGGGTGTCTGGCCCTGCGGCTGGGCTTTGGCGGGGGGTGCGGTTGTCTGGATTAGGGTGGTACCCCATGGCTGGGCTCTGGTGGGGAGGGGGCAGAGAAACAGGATCTTCCAGGCAGGCAGATACTATTAAGTTACCCTGTATAAGGAAGAGTCCTTGAATCATGGCTGAAGTGAAGCACAGTTGAAAACTGTACAGAAAGTCTGCTCAGTAATCACTTTCCCTATAGGTTTCAGCACACTTCAGATATGTGCAGGGTGAATACTGCTGTAGCCATTATCATGGACACAAAAGATACTATATGAAGGGGTGAGCTGAAGACAACAAGAGATATACTAGACCAGCAATCATTAACCCATTCATTTGTAATAATAGAAATCAAGACTAGATGTTCAGTGTATTTGTCTGTGTTTACATATATCAGTGGGTCTCAAACTTTTTTACTGGCGACCCCTTTCACATCGCAAGTGTCTGAGTGTGACCCCCTCTAATAAATTAAACACATTTTTAAATATATTTAACACCATTATAAACACTGGAGGCAAGCGGGGTTTGGGGTGGAGGTTGACAGCTTGCAAACCCCCATGTAATGACCTCATGTGTTAGAAGTTTAACAACATAACCAGATTAGCTTGTAGATGCTAATTCCCTTTCATATCTTAATTGCCTTATATTATGTATGCGACTGTGGTCAGTTAAGATTAAGATCAAAGATGTGAGACACTGCAGGAAAATAATATTTACTCCTGGGGGAATTCTGTGCCAAAAAATTCTGCACCAAAAAACTAAAAATTCTGTGCACAATATGTTAAAATTCTGCATATTTTATTTGTCAAAATAACACTATATAATCACACCAGTTTCAGTTATTTTGGTAATTTATTTCAAATACATGTTAACAACTATGTCTATAACAATATAGACAATAATAGAGATTTCCCCAGGAGTAGAGATTTAAAGAAACCCCTATGACAACCCAGTACAGGCATGTGAACTATCCCAGCACAAGGAAGCATCTGAAAACTTTGTTTAAAGCAAAAGAAATAGCCTTTCTTTTGCTTCTTAGATACCTAGAAATTGGGTTACTGGATTTTCTTCAAATTAACAACAAAAATACTTCTGGGCTGAGAACATGCCTAAGAAATTTCAGTCCTAAAGGTATTTCTTTAAAATCAAATTATTGTCTGACAACAAGGTTTTAGAATGGAGTGTCATTAACATAACGGGGTCATAAATCTGCAGATCCAGATGGAATCCACCTGGAAGTTTGAAAAGACCAAGCAGAGGAAATAGAACTTCTGGAAATAATCAGCAACATATCCTGGGCTGCCAGGAGAGCTCCTAATTGACTAGGAAAGGGCAAACAAGGTAGCCCTCTTTCAGCAGGAAAAAAACAGGAAACCACCAGCCAATTAGATGACATCCATTCTGGGCAAAATATATGAGCATATCATAAAGCACTCAATATGGGTTCATTTGGGAGAACAGTGGATAACATCTGACACATCATGGGTGTTTTAAAAATAACTGAGCCAGGAGGTATCTTCAGTCTGCTTATTGGGATATAGGTAGCAGGTCTCAGGGATGCAGTGGGAAGAGTATCTGCAAAATTGCCAGCACCAAGAGCTCCAAAATCATTGGAAACCCCTCCCCCACCCCCAAAAGCACAAGATTGGCTTTAAAAATTATGAGATTTTAACTGACAAACCATCAAAAACTGTCCATGTTTTCGCTCAGCCCCTGCTATTTGCATTGCTAGGGAGATGCCACACTGGGGTTTTATTACAAGTCGAACTCTCGGGGTGTTTTCCTTGAAGGCCAGCTGCGGAATCATGGGATTATAAGAGAAAAAAAAAACCCACACATGCAGCTGAACATCTAACCACAAGAATCTTTCCTCTCAATTTTTATCAAAGCATGTTTCTAGCCCTCTTGGTTGCAGGAAAAAGCCTGAAAATGTGACCTCAACAGCTCCAAATCAGAAGGCAAAGAGACCCAACATTAATTAGTTCTAATTATTTTGGGACTCGGACCCAGGATATTTGAACATTTGGGGCTGGTAACACTGAATACAGTTGGGGACTGTAACGGGTTGTGCTCACCACCGTGGCGCCTCCTGCTGGTCGCTCTGGGAATTAGCTCCATTCCAGCTGTGGAGTGCCCTCTGCAGGTGATGCCCCGCCCATTGCCTGCTCTGCTGTGCTGTCTGGGACCCGCGTTACTCCCTGGGTTGCGGAATCCTCTTGTGGACACAGCCCTATGGCTGTGCCCCTGCTCTACTCTCCCCCCTTCCAGGGGTATCAGCAGTCCTCAGTTTGCACCTGCCTTCGTGGCCACCTGCTGCCCCAAAGTCTAGTCCAGGGGTCGGCAACCTCTGGCACGCGGCTCGCCAGGGTGCTTACCCTGGCGAGCCGCGTGCCAGAGGTTGCCGACCCCTGGTCTAGTCCCTTGCTTCAGGGATAAGGAACAATCCCCCATGGTAAGGTGTGGTGTAAGGGGAGGACCCAGGCCCACACTCTGGGTCCTGACCCAGGGACCCTCTAGCAGCAGCCTCCCACTGCCCTCCTTCCATTCCCTCTTCTCCCTGTGTCACTTCCCCTTGGCCCTTGCACCTTCTTGGCCCTTTTCATCAGGGGCCACCGCCTGGCAGGTAACAGGCCCAGAGCTCCCTCTCTGCTCTCCTGAGCCTGCCCAGCACTGCTCTAGTCTAGGTGCTCTGTCTACAGGGAGACAGTCCTTCTCCCCTGCTTGTCAGTGACATACTGCTGTCTCCTCTGCTTTGCAACCTTTATATAGGGCCCAGCCTGGCTCTGATTGGCTGCCTTTCTGCCCTTCTCTGATTGGACGGGTTCTGCACAGGCTCCATCCAGCCTGCTTTAACCCCTCCTCTGCCAAAGTGGGGCAACTGCCCCACTACAGGGACACTTGCCCCTTCATCACTAGGAGGACTTTACTTTCTGGTTCCTGGGGCTGGGGACTGTGATCCTGTCACTCTGTCCCCCTGTCATCAGACATCACAAGGGCTCCTGAGCTTGTGGGGCTGCACACCTGGGGACACACTGGGACAGGCCCAGGGCTTGTGCTCAGGGGATGTGGGCTGTCTGTGAGGTCCCACTGGGTATCTCAGGGCAGGTCATGGCCACACCCCTAGGAGGAGGCCACTTGTCATGGGGAATGGTGCAGCTTCCCACAGCACCAGGCTGCTTGGGGAGGGACCATGTCTCCTGGAGCTCCACCCTCCCCACACTTCCTGCGGTGGCTGCAACCTGCCTGCTGCTAGTATGGATACTGCACAATCTGTCCTCTGGCAGGAAAGTGGAAGGTGCTTCCTCTCCTTCCCAGATGCACATGCACACACCCATCCCTGACCCAACTGCCAAACAGCACACACACACCCAGCGTGACACAACTGCCAAACAGCACACCCTCACCCCCATTCCTGACACAACTGCAAAAAAGCAAGCGCGCGCGCATCCCCCGCCCCAAACCTGACAATGGCCAAACACCACACCCACACCCAGTCAACCCTAACACAATTGTCAAACAGTGCACACATGCACACACACACACACACACCATCCATGATATGACTGCCAGACAGCACACATGCACATCCCCCCAACCCTGACACAACTTCCAGACAGCACTCACATGCACACACACAACATCCTTGGCACAACTGCCAGAAAGCACACACACCCTGACACAACTGCCAAACCGCACATGCACACACATGTGCACACACACACAGATACTGGCACCACTGCAAACAGCACACATGCGCACACACAGACACACAAAATCCCTAGCCACCCCAACTCCATATCTAAATTGTAACTATGCACCAGCCCAAATCCACTCCACCTATTAATCACATATACACACAGCAATCACAACAAACAGACACAGCCCACCACAAACCACTTTATTGTTCAGCCACACAAACACACTCCCTACCCCACTTCCACACACCCTTCTGAACACAATGCTTCATGTTAGATGCTCTGAAGTGTTGATGTTGTTCGTCCCATGATGCTGCTGGTAAGTGCTGTGGATTGCCCAATTTCATTGTCCTGGCAAAGGTCAGTCTCTCCTAGTTCAGGCTGCCAACAGGACTGCATTGTAGGGCTGATCTTCAGCTCCCCAAATACAAATGCTCTTGTTCTCCAGCTCTCAGCAGGTACAAGAATGTTTCCTCCCCTACCCGTTTCAAGGCAATTGAGAAAGTTACGCTTGAGAAGAGGATGCTTAAAAATGCTTGTGAAGTGGATATAAACAAAGGCTTAGGCACAAAGGAACTCTGGGAGCAGATTTAGCAGCAGCATCCTCCCTCTCCCCCAGGATGCGAGTTCTCCGGCCTGTGCAGAGCTTTTTCACAAGGGCTCCCCACCTCTTTCACACGCCCAACCCAGATGCTCCCAACATATGTGGAGCAAGGGTTTGTACTCCTCTGGCTGTGGTGAATGTCACCCTGAGTGAGGCAGGGCTCTGCAGTGATGAGGCAGGGCCCTGGGGATCTGAGCTTGACTTTGGGCCACATCTATTTGTGATTACTAGGGTGTCAATATGGAATCCATCAGCATGTTCAACAGGCTCTATGTGCTCTGTACATAGTGCATGAGATGAGAGTGCGCAGTGAAGGGAGAAGTGTCTGGAGAATCCCTGCCTCACTCTGGGTCAAACTGTGCCTGCAATTACAAAAGGGTTCATTCAGAATCATCGCACTGAGGTGGGTGGTATTGAGCTGAGCTGATCTCTCTGTGAGGGAGAGCAGAGGCCTGGCCACACTCATGCCATGACTGAGGCAAGGCTGCACTTAATGAACAATGAGCATGACAAGATCTGATTGGTTCAGACGCTGCTTTGGAATTATTTGATTTATTTCCATATATTATAAAATCATTACAATTCATTCATTTAAATTATATGGAGAAAATAGGTTATGTTATCATTTTGGCAAATGGACAGAAATTGTGCTTTCACTGCCTGCCTTCTTTAATACATTATTATAGGCATGTCATATACACACTCCTAGAGCTAAGGTTGCACAAGAATTTCCATTCTAATGAGTCATTTTCAGAAGCTCATAACTTTGTCATATTTCACCTTTCACGCTGAAAACTTACACCTTTGCCATTATGCACCTTTTTTTAACTGCTGCTTGGGAAATGGTTTACACCTGAAATTTGGCAGAGGCAGAGTCCCTAGGTGGTAAATTTGTCTTGTGGTGGCCCAATGAAAGACCATTTGGATTTGATTCAGTTATAAGGGTACTCTGTACTGTATTTTGGAAATGTGCTTTGAACATGTGCCCTGTTTTGTTACCTTGGCACTAGGCATGAGTACAGAAGAAAGTGGAATGTCATAGCACAGCTGTCATCGGGCAAATACTGAGGCACATATGTAACTTCACTCATGGGAACGAAATTATGCAAGTGCTTACCTTTTTGCAGGATTGGAGCTTGCAGGCATGTCTGAAATATGATCTGTGATGGAAGCTGCTCCATTCCATACAATATTTGAAGGTGAGCATGAAATGAAACAGGGGTCCTATGGCAAAATTGGCCAGGACAAAGTGTGCACCTGATTTCTAGCAAATAATTTCATGGTATGGGATTTCTTTGTTTTATATTTTTTCCTTTAAAAAAACCAGAGGAAGTTTTGTATGAAAAACTGTTAAAGGAGCATTAAGTTGCAAAGCGAAGTACTCACAAGCCTGTTAATGCCAAAGACCCTTGGGCCCATAACTCTGTCACCTCATGTGTGCATGATGATTCAGTCTTTAATGAAATCACATACTATATTTTTTTGTGGTATGGCAATGTAGGATGGCAGTTGAATACATCTCCTTCAAGCTCCCATTCAGCTGCTGTTGGAAGGGCACCTGCACATGTACGTGGTGTGGTATTTGGACTCGTGCAATACACAGACACCTGGGAATGTGTATCTACTGTGCAATGATTCCCGCCTTCCGGGTGTGACCAGCCAATGAGTAATGTATTTCATAGAGTCCTAGATTCCATGGCCAGAAGGGAGTACAGTGACCATCTAGTCTGCTCACCTGTAATAGCACCAGCCAGAGACCTGCCCCAAAATCATTCCTAGAGCAGAGCTTTGAGAAAAACAGCCAATCTCGATTGAAAAATGGTTAGTGATGGAGAATCAACCACACCCCTTGGTAAATTGGTCCACTGGTTAATTACTGTCAACATTAAAAATTTACACCTTATTTCTAGTCTGAATTTTTCTGGCTTCAACTTCTCCACAGCTTTGACTGATGATGTAATTCTTGTGATCTTGTATCCTCACTGGAGCTGGTGTGGGTGGAATTCTCTAAGAACTGGTTCAAGCCAGCTCTAGTTTAAGGATCATCCCAGCTCCCTGGATCCTGCAGTTTAATTAATATCTCCTAATGAAGCTGCTGTTATCTTCCTAATTCTCTGAACTGTTACTGCCAGCACAGCACGCTGTAGCCCCAGGCAGACATCTCCAGCCTCAAGGCTAGGCCAGAAATATAGATTCTCTCTCTCTCTCTCTCTCTCTCTCTCTGTCTCTCTCTCTCTCTCTCTCACACACACACACACCCTCTTTTCTCTCCCACTAATCCTCCTTACTCCTCTGAGCCCGTCTTTGCATCCCAACCCCATACAATCTGCCCTCCACGCCTCTGCCTACTTCTCTCTGCCCTTTCCCATGCTCTCCTTTTCTTACCTCTCCTCCCCCTTACCTCACTACCACTATCTGCAGTTGTCAGCTTTTCTAATGTCAATTGTTTATTAAACAAAAAAGCCTTGCTGAGGTGATGGAGTGCGATTCTGATGGGCAGCTGAGACCTTTCAGTGAAAAAGAAACATTATTAGCAGGATTTGTGCTTTCTCCGAGCTCCTGCCATCTCTACAGTCATTTGTGTTCAGCTCCCACACCTGCCTTCACTCACAGAATTCCACACACATCATGCCAAAGAACAGTGTCTGTAGCCATAATTTCTAAGACCAAAATTACTGATCAACCTTTGTTCTCCTTGATAAAGAACAAACCTCCTGGGTGCGTGTGGATGGATGTGGTAAGCAATGACCCTTGGATACAAAGCAGGAGGGTTTGGAAAGGGCAAAGGAGGGAGCCAACATTCAGGGATTTGGGCGTTCATGCCCCGATGGAGCTGAAATACATCTGGCTTTCCTCTAAAGATAACTCCTAGACGATTCCTGCCCACACCATGCATGTGCTTCCTCGCCTGGAGGCGGAGGGTAGAGAGGAGCCAGGCTTGACAGATGTTACATAAGAATGGCCATACTGGGTCAGAGCAGTGGTCATCTAGCCCAGTATCCTGTCTTCTGACAGTGGCCATGGCCAGGAGCTTCAGGGGGGAATGTACAGAACAGGGTATGAGTGATCCATCCCTGTCATCCAATCCCAGTTTCTGTTAGTCTGAAGTTTAGGGACACCCAGAGGATGGGGTTGCATCCCAGACCATCTTGGTTAATAGCCACTGATGAATCTATCTTCCATGAACTTATCTAATTCTCTTTTTAAGCCAGTTATACTTTTGACCCTGGCAATGAGTTACACAGGTTGACTGTACATTGTGTGAAGAAGTACATCCTTATGTTTGTTTTAAATCTGCTGTCTACCAATTTCATTCAGTGATGCCCAGTAGTTGTGTTATGTGAAGGGGTGAATAAGGCATTCTTATTCACTTTCTCCACACTATTCATGATTTTAAAGATGTCTATCATATCCTCTACCTTAGTCATCTCTTTTCTAAACTGAACAGTCCCAGTCCTTTTAATCTCTCCTGATATGGAAGCTGTTCCATACCCTTAATAATTTTTGTTGCCCATCTCCATACTTTCTCCAATTCTAATATATCTTTTTTGAGATGGGGCGACCAGAACTGCATGCAGTGTTAAAGGTGTGGGTGTAGCATAGACACATATAATGACATTATGATATTTTTGGTCTTATTTTCTATCCCTTTCCTAATGGTTCCTAACATTCTGTTAGATTTTTTGATTGCTGCACCCATGAGCAGATGTTTTCAGAGAACTATCCATAATGACCCCAAGAACTCTTTCTTGAGTGGTAACAGCTAATTTAGACCCCATCATTTTATATGTATAGCTGGGATTATGTTTTCCAATATGCATTACTTTGCATTTATCAGCATTGACTTTCATCTGCCATTTTGTTGCCTAGTCACCCAGTTTTGTGAGATCGCTTTGTAATGCTTTGCAGTCAATTTGGACTTGTCTGCAAACTTTGCCATCTCACTCACTCACTTTTGTCCCCCTTTTCCAGATGATTTATGAATATGTGGAACAGCTTTGGTCCCAGTACAGATCCTTGGGGGACCCTGCTATTTACCTTTCTCCACTGTGACAACTGACCATTTATTCCTACCCTTTATTTTCTATCTTTTAATCAGTTACTGATCCATGAGATGACCTTCCCTCTTATCCCATGACTTCCTACTTTGCTTAAGAGTCTTTGGTGTGGTACATTGTCAAAGGTTTTCTGAAAGTCCAAGTACACCATATCGAGTGGATCACCCTTGTCCTCATGCTTGTTGATACACTCAAAGAATTCTAATAGATTGGTGAGGCATGATTACCCTTTAAAAAAGCTGTGTTGACTCTTCCCCAACATATTACATTAATCTATGTCTCTGACAATTCTGTTCTTTACTATAGTTTCAACCAATTTGCCTAGTACTGAAGTTAGGCTTACCAGCCTGTAATTGCAAGGATTGCCTCTGGAGCCTTTGTTAAAAATCAGCATACACTAGCTATCCTCCAGTCATCTGTACAGAGGCTGATTTAAGTGATAGGTTACATACCACAGTTGTTAGTTCTACAGTTTGATATATGAGTTCCTTCAGTTCCCTTGGGTGAATACCATCTGTTCTTGGTGAAATATTTTTGTTTAATTTATCAATTTGTTTCTAAACCACCTCTATTGACACCTCAGTCTGGGACAGTTCCTCAGATTTGTCCCCTAAAAAGAATGGCTTGGTGTGGGAATCTCCATCACATCCTCTCCAGTGAAGACTGATGCAGAGAATTCAGTTAGCTTCTCCACAATGGCCGTGTCTTCCTCGAGTGCTCCTTTAGCATGTTGATCATCCAATGGCCCTGCAGATTGTTTGGCCAGCTTCCTGCTTCTGATGTACTTAAAAAAAAATTGCTGTTTGTTTTTGTGTCTTTTGCTGGTTGCTCTTCCAATTCTTTTTTGTCCTGCCTAATGATACTTTTACACTTGACTTGCCAAAGTTTATGTTCCTTTCTATTTTCTTGAGTAGGATTTGACTTCCAGTTTTTAAAGTTTTGTGTCCAACCACTTCTTTTTCTCTGTTGTTTAGCAATGGTGGCACTTTTTGGTCCTCTTGCTGTTTTTTTTTTAAATTTGGGGTATACATTTAATTGGAGCTTCTATAATGGTGTTTTTAAAGTTTCCATCCAGCTTACAGGCATTTCACTCTTGTGACTGTTCCTTTCCCACCCTGCAAGGATGTTAAATTTAATTGTATTATGATTGCTATTACTGAGCAGTTCAACTATATTCACCTCTTGCACCAGATCCTGTGGACTAAATCAAGACTTGCCTCTCCCCTTGTGGGTTCCAGGACTCCAAGAAGCAGTCAGTAGTGGTGTCTAGACATTTTATCTCTGCAACCCGTTCTGAGGTGATATGTACCCAGTTAATATGGGGATAGTTGAAATCCCCCATTATTATTGGGTTTTCTGTTTTTGTTGCCTCTCTAACCTCCCTGAGCATTTCACAATCACTGCCACCATTCTGGTCAGGTTATGATTGTTTGCATATTTCTACTGCTATCCACTTATTATTCAAGCATGGAATTTCTATTCACAGAGTGTCTATGGTACAGTTTGATTCATTTAAGATTTTCACTGTATTTGACTCTATGCTTTCTTTCACATATAGTGACACTCCCCCACCAGCACGACCCACTCTGTCATTCCTGTGTTTTTTATACCCTGGTATTACCGTGTCCCATTGATTATCATTGTTCCATTAAGTTTCTGTGATGCCTTTTATATAAATATCCTCATTTAATGTTAGTCTCATTGTTTTGTTTTCTGATTCTAGAAGGGGCACCACTGCGATGGTGATGGGTATGGGCTAAGGACTTTGAAGTCTGGCCGACCAATCTGATCCCATCACCACTCTTTTGATAGCTCCTGGTTTCCTCTTCTCCGCTGAATTGGATGGAAACTCCTTGCCTTCACCTTCAAGACTCTACAGCTCCCTGTGTGCTTAGCTGACTCACTCTTATTACTGTGTTCCCCACTCTGCTCAGCAGTGATGCCCCATTTGCAGTTTCTCACACAAGCATCTGCATGTGTTTTTTTGTGTGCTATCCCTATGCCTGGAATTCCCTCCCTTCTAAGATCTGCCAAGCACCTCCCCTCCCCTCATTAAAATCCATCCTGAAACTTCCCCCCTCCTGCAGTGTCCACAGTGACATCAATCATTGTCTTCATCTTCCTTACTGGAGTTACAGAGAAAAAACCCGAGTGAGCCATGAAGTTCTCCATGTGCTTGAAGGCAAGTAACTGCCTGCTCATATTGCTGCAGCTTGCTTCTTCCTCACCCCTGCCTGACTACTCCCCACCACCACCTCTTGTTAGGTAGCTTGGAAGCATTTTGGGGCAGGGACTGCTTCTTCCCATGTCTTCTGTGAAACACATGGCATGCTTTAAAAATAAACATGTGCACCTGCCCTCCCTGGCTTTCTCCTGTGCCTGTCTCTAAAGGTAAGAAGATTTCCCACTTTCCTAAGTGCAGTAGGATAAGAGCTGGAGGAGGGTGGCAGGGAGCTAGTTAAGCCATCTGGTGCACTTTCCTAATTTCAGTCTGGTACGAAAGCCCCTGCTGATATTAATGGTGCAATGAAACTTCACATCAGCATGAGCTCCAATCCCTTGTTCAATTACACACCAGTTTCTTGAACAACAGCTCTGTAAAGGGCAACATGGAAATCAATGAATCCTGATGTACCTTCCCCTGCAGTCTGTGTTCTTTACAGAACATAAAACACCAGCAAAAGGGGCAGGCAGAGGAGAACAGCTTCTAGTTCCTGTTGGGTTGGAAAAGATGAAGTTGATAAGTGGAAGCAGGTGGTACATGGAATGTCTGTGTTAGAAGCAGCTGTGCTGGGGGCATGGTACCTGCCACTGCAGAATCCTTAATAGCTGGTTAAATGTTGAAGATGAGATGAGCTTTGGATAACAAGCCCAGAATCAGATGAGCATTCATAAGTTCCTAGATTCTCTAGCCATGTAATAACTTGTGTGGGTGAGTCCATGGAGGAACACTGAGATTTGTAGCCACAATCTAGATAGGTGCAATATTCAGAGGACAAACCCAGAGTAAAGAACTGTTACAATGTCCCTGTTGATAAATTATAGTCAATTGCTTAGTTCATTTTGAAATATATTCAAGAGACCAAATCATAGAATCATAGAATATCAGGGTTGGAAGGGACCTCAGGAGGTCATCTAGTCCAGCCCCCTGCTCAAAGCAGGACCTAATCCCAACTAAATCATCAAAGCCAGGGCTTTGTCAAGCCTGACCTTAAAAACCTCTAAGGAAGGAGATTCCACCACCTCCCTAGGTAACCCATTCCAGTGCTTCACCACCCTCCTAGTTAAAAAGTTTTTCCTAATATCCAATCTAAACCTCCCCCACTGCAACTTGAGACCATTACTCCTTGTTCTGTAATCTGGCACCACTGAGAACAGTCTAGATCCATTCTCTTTGGAACCCCCTTTCAGGTACAGTGAAACCCCGTGATAACGCGCCCCGCGATAACGCGAATTCGGATATAACGCGATCATAAGGTGGCTCCGGCTGCCCCAAGCAAAGAAAAAAAAAAAAGCGGCCGGAGCGCCGCTGAAGCAAAAAAG
>QXTE01000404.1:84217-101367 GCA_003942145.1 Platysternon megacephalum
GAACAGTCTAGATCCATCCTCTTTGGAACCCCCTTTCAGGTAGTTGAAAGCAGCTATCAAATCCCCCCTCATTCTTCTCTTCTGCAGACTAAACAATCCCAGTTCCCTCAGCCTCTCCTCATAACTCATGTGCTCCAGCCCCCTAATCATTTTTGTTGCCCTCCGCTGGACTCTTTCCAATTTTTCCACATCCTTCTTGTACTGTGGGGCCCAAAACTGGACACAGTACTCCAGGTGAGGCCTCACCAATGTCGAATAGAGGGGAACGATCACGTCCCTCGATCTGCTGGCAATACCCCTACTCATACAGCCCAAAATGCCGTTAGCCTTTTTAGCAACAAGGGCACACTGTCGACTCATATCCAGCTTCTCATCCACCGTAACCCCTAAGTCCTTTTCTGCAGAACTGCTGCCTAGCCACTCGGTCCCTAATCTGTAACAGTGAATGGGATTCTTCCGTCCTAAGTGCAGGACTCTGCACTTGTCCTTGTTGAACCTCATCAGGTTTCTTTTGGCCCAATCCTCTAATTTGTCTAGGTCCCTCTGTATCCTATCCCTACCCTCCAGCGTATCTACCACTCCTCCCAGTTTAGTGTCATCTGCAAATTTGCTGAGAGTGCAGTCCACGCCATCCTCCAGATCATTAATGAAGATATTGAAGAAAACCGGCCCCAGGACCGACCCTTGGGGCACTCCGCTTGAAACCGGCTGCCAACTAGACATGGAGCAGTTGATCACTACCCGTTGAGCCAATAACCAATATCTCTCAGATTTATTGCTATAAGCCAATCATAATCTGTAACCCTTCTGCCAGTTGGAGTCAGCAGAATCTAGGGGTTCCTTTTCAGAAATGCAACAGAGAACTGGCTCGAGCCCCCACCCAGTAACCTAGGAAAATTACACACCACCCCAGGGTGCCTCTGAGAGGCAATATTTCCCCTCTCGCAAGCACAGAGTCTGAGTGTAGAAAAGAAACGTTTAATAAAAAGGGGAAAGTAACCCGGCATTAACTTGGGAAAACTCCACAAGCAGGATTCATAAACATAAAACCATGAGCAAAAAACTCACCAGAATATGTTGGGCAGTCTCCTTTTGCCTCAGGTTCTTAACTCCAACAACCAAAAGTTCATTTAACGTGCCCCTCCCTTCTCCCTCCACTGCATCCCACTCACAGTTGTTGTTCAGTGAAGACCCAGAGTTCAGAGGTACATCTGCATAAGTTCACCTACCATCCTGGGAGGCATCTTGCTTGCTCTGCTGTCTGGGTGCTCACTCTGGTATCAGCTGCTCTGCTCACCACTCTGCCCTGCCATCCACCCCACTCTGCATCCTCTGGGATGTCTTGAGATCCCACCACTTAAGACAGCTCTTAGTGGTGGAGCCTCACTAATAGTACAGATTGGACAGTCTTTTGCATCAGAGAGACAGTCCCAAAACAGGTCAAATGCATGCTTAGACAAGGTTATCAGTGATTTCAGCTCTATTGATCTGCAACAAGACTCTCTATTAAGTCTTAATCAGCTCTATTGTTACACAGTGGAGAGCAAAAGGTTGAAAGAGTCTCTACAAGCCTTAGGCAGAACCCTCAGCACCCTATCATCTCCACTGGGCTTGGCACCCCTGTCCTCTGCCTAGCGAGTGCAGTTTAGTTGAGGGTAAGTCCCTCAATCAGGGCATGCCAAGAACAGTTCTGAGGCCCTTGATTCACACAACAAGGATAACAAGCCTTTACTACACCTGCCCCAATAACAAAGTGACTTGTGATCCAACACCAGCCAAAAGCAGCCCCATCATTCTGAGGGTGGGTGTGTCCATGCAAACAAGGTCAGGTCCTGAAGTCCTCTTCCCCAGTTCATCACTAGATGTCAGGGGAGAGATCATTCAGCCCCTGCTTACAAATATAGTACAGGGAAAAGTTTCAATACAATATCAGTCTGTGGGAAGCCAGTGACATTACCCAAGGTGCAATCTGGACTGTTGAACAGCTGTGTCCCCCTAATTTCACAACCTGGAGTGCCTTTTACACTGCTTTACTGTAAGAGCAACCACTCCTAGTCTGCTCACACACAGCCTCCAGCATGTAAGTTACTCCCAGTTATACAGAATGTGTAAGGTCCGCCACTCTTGAATTACACTGCAGAGCAACACCAGCAAATTACCAGTCCCAGACTTGTCCCCAGAAATGTGTGTCTTGTAGTGCTCAGCTCTCCCCTTCTGGACAATACAAGCTCATAGAAAGGCCGTCATTTTATTAATAGAAAATATGCAAAAATCCTGTTATCTCAAATGAAGTTTCCCAAACACTTCAGTTGAAACACACTGACTCAGATAAAACAATAAAACAAGTTTATTAAGTACCGAAAAATAGACTTTAAGTGATTACAAGTAATGAGGCATGAAAGTCAGAATCAGCTAAAAGAAAATAAAAGTAAAAAGCAACTAATAACTAACTTAACAAGCTAAGTGGTTTCAAAGCAAAAGTCTCTGTCACCACAAGTCTTAGCAATCTTGCTGGCTGAACTTCCCTCAGACAGGATCCCTCCACCAGTCCAAAGCTATTTCCTTGTTCTTCAGGTGTTGTGGATGTTGCAGATAGAAAGGGAGGAATATTTTGGGGCGTCTTTTCCCTGTCCTTATAGTTCTCTTTCTTCCTTGAGAATCATCTCCTTTTGAAGTTCAGGAGACGGAATGTCCGTGTGGATGGGAATCTCAAGCTGTTTCTTTGTGAAGATGTAGATTTCTCACTCACACCATCTTTCCTGCCAAACAATGGCTGCTTAACCAGGTGATAGTCCATTTGATTTTGTTGATACCTGGCTGAGGCATCAGTTTGCTTTTTGTCTTTGAGGGACTTGTATCTGGCTTCTCTTAGTAATATCATACAGTAAAATCTTATAACTTTACATACAATGTTGCCACACATATTTTACCAGGACAATAATGATCATCAAATTATGAGTTATCAAATGATACCTCACAAGACATACTTTGTACAAAAAAATCATAATTTTGTAAAGGGGTGAAGAGAGGGGTACAGACTGTTGGGTAATGAACTTTTACAATACCCCTGTTGCTAAATTACAGTCAATTGCTTGGTTCATTATGAAATATATTGAAGATACCAAATAATCACTGTCCATCAGATTTAATGCTCTAAGTCAGTGGTCCCCAACCGTTTTTGTCCGGCGGGCGCCAAAAAAGAAAAAAAAAAAAGAGCGCTGCAGGCAGGCGCCAAAAAAAAAACCAAAAAAAAAAACCCGAGCACTGCCGGCAGAGCAAAAAACAAAAAACAAAAAAATATGTGCGCTGCCGTGCCGGCAGGCGCCAAGCGCTGCCGGCGGAGAAAAAAAACAAAAACAAAAACCACCCCAGCGCTGCCGGCGGAGAAAAAAAAAAACAAAAACGGAGGGCTACGCGGGCGCACTTACACCCCCCGGCGGGCGCAATGGCGCCCGCGGGCACCGCGTTGGGGACCCCTGCTCTAAGTCAATAATAATATAATACAGGAAAAAGGATCAATATGATGCCAGTCTATGGCAGTGGTTGGCAACCTGTGGCCCATCAGAGTAATCCACTGGCAGGTCGTGAGACAGTTTGTTTACCCTGACCGTCTGCAGCTCCCAGTGCCGCGGTTCGCCATTTCTGGCCAATGGGAGCTGTGGGAAGCAGCACGGGCCACAGGGATGTGCTGGCCACCACTTCCTGCAGCTCCCATTGGCTGGGAACGGCGAACCGCAGCCACTGGGAGCTGTGTCCGGCTGTGCCTGCGGACGGTCAATGTAAACAAACTGTCTCACGACCTGCCAGCGGATTACCCTGATGGGCCGCAGGTTGCCCACCACTGTTCTATGAGAAGTCATCTCATGCAGTGTTGTTATAGTCTCCTTACGCAGAAGGTGTGCTCCCAAAGTTACATTCCTAAAGCTATCTTTTTATACCCAACCTGTTTACAGATACAAGGTACTGCATATGTCACATGAAACTAGACTTAACCAATCAGCTTTCTACCTTGTTTTATGGCACTACGATGTACCCCTTATCTCTTTGTTCTGAACACATGCATTCCAAGTACCAAGAGGTGTGAAGGCACCTCCTAGGTTCATACTAAGGTAGAACAATCATATGTCTTGTCCACTTCATTTGGGATATTCCAGTACTGGCCTGTGAGAATAACTCCTTCTGTGTTGCTATGGTAAACTACTCATATATCCTGATCCTGGCAGCTTTCCTATCTACTTAAGCCACAGCATACATCAGCTAATGCAGAGTGTTATGGGATATTTAGCTAGTAAACAGCAAAGAGTGAGGAAGTTTAGTGAGAGAGTGTAAGGGTCTGTCTACACTGCAATTAAAACCCATGGCTGGCCCATTCTAGATGACTTGGGCTCACAAGGCTCAGGCTAAAGGGCTGTTTAATAGCCGTGTAGACTTTGGCTGGAGGCCTTTGGCACTAGGACCCTGTGAGGTGGGAGGGTCCCAGAGCTCAGGCTGCAGCCTAAGCAGAATGTCTATGGGCCAGCCATGGGGATCTAATTGCAGTGTAGACATCATGTGAGAGGCAGATACACCTAGCACACATACTCCAAACTCAGACCAATAAACCCCCTAAAAACAAAAACAACAAAACCTCTGCAAGAGTAAAAAAACTGCAGGCAGAAGTCCCATAGCTGAGTGGGGACTCTCCAGTTTATTGCACTGATGCAGCCTGTATGATTGCCTGGCTTGTAGGCTGGTGCTGTATGTGTGCACTCAGTGCAAGCAACTCATGGCCCTCAGAGAGCGAGGGCAGGCTCTGGAGACCCAAGTGGCTAGACAGGAAGAGGTCAATGTCACAGGCTGTTGGCCCTTTACTAAGACTTGGTGGGTTGTTTGGTTAACCTCTCATCAGGCCAGGAGAGAGGGGAGGGGCTGAGGAGGAGTCCAGATCCTGGGACTGACAGGGCCTCTGGCTAACCAGAGAGCCCCAGACCAGGGCCAATGGGAGGTAGCAAGCACCCCAAGTCAGCCAGGCCAATTAGGGAGCCTAGCTCCCCGTGTGCTGGGGGCAGGGGAGACAGAGAGAGTAGCCCTGGGTCCAGGGAGGAGCTGGGTTCTGGAGCCTGGTGAGAGGGGCTGCATGAGAGACTGGAGAGGGGTGTCCAAGGAGACAGTGACACATGTGGGAGAATTGGGGTGGAAGGGAAGCAGGCAGGATCAACAAGCAGGGCGAGGTCAGTAAGGGGGAGGGGCCAGCAAGCAGGGCTGGGGTGAGTGTGGGGCGGCAGAGCAATGGGGCAGGGGTCAGTGATCGGGCGAGACCAGCAAGCAGAGTGAGAGTAAGTGAAGGGAGAAGGGCCAGAGTCAGTGAGAGGGGTAGGGCAGTGTGTGTGTGGGGGTCAGTAAGTGGGTGGGGCCAGAAAGCAGGGTGAAGGTCAGTGAAGGGAGCTGGGCCAGAGTCAGCGAGGGAGTGGGGCAGTGGGGGGAGGGGGCTGATGGGTTGGTTCACAGAACCCGCCTTGGGAGCTGCCACCCGATGTGCCAAGACTACTTCTACCCCTGCCCTCCCTGCCTGCTCAGGACTCCAGCACCCTGTCTTGTTGAGCCAGACACTCCCGTCTGCTCCAACAAAGACCCAGGGTCTGAATTACTTGCCCCAAAGCTGCAGGTTTACCTGAAAGCAGCTAACAGAAGTGTTCCTGTCTTTAACACTCAGATGCCCAACTCCCAATGGGGTCTAAACCCAAATTTATGAGTTTACCCTGTATAAGAGAGAGCCTCTCCACCCCCCCAGGATACGTGAAAGAAACTGGAACCAAGGACAGTGTGCAAGGGATGTGAGTGATTGCTGGACCCAGGCTAAAAGGAGATTAGTCTGTAAAAGGGAGCATTCTGGAACTGGTGAGGATCTTATCTGTATTCAGTTTGATTAGACATAGATTTGCGCATTTTATTTTATTTTGCTGAGTGACTTACTTTGTTCTGTCTGTTACTACTTGGAACCACTTAAATCCTACTTTCTGTATTTAATAAAATCTCTTTTTACTTATTAATTAACTCAGAGTATGTATTAATACCTGAGGGAGCAAACAACTGTGCATATCTCTCTATCAGTGTTATAGAGGATGAACAATTTATTTGGGTTTAGACCCCATTGGGAGTTGGGCATCTGGGTGTTAAAGACAAGAACACTTCTGTTAGCTGCTTTCAGTGAAACCTGCAGCTTTGGGGCAAGTAATTCAGACCCTGGGTTTTTGTTGGAGCGGACAGGTGTGTCTGGCTCAGCAAGACAGGGTGCTGGGGTCCTGATCTGGCAGGGAAAGCAGGGGTAGAAGTAGTCTTGGCACATCAGGTGGCAGCTCCCAGGGGGTTTCTGTGATCCAACCCGTCACGGGTGTGTGTGTGTCAATGGGGGGGGGGGGAAGAGGGGGTTCAATCAGGGATGTGGGTCTGGTGTGCAGGACCAGGGTCAGCAAGGGGACAGGGCAATGGAGGGGTCAGTGAGGGGAGTGGGTCTGGTGAGCAGGGCCAGGATCAGCGAGGGGAGTGGGAAACCACCATGGGCAGATGACAGACTCAGCCAGGCAGAATCCCACAGAGGGGAGTGAATAACCTCATCAGAGACAGGAGGGGTGTGTAGGGTGTGGCCTGGGAAATCAGAGACACACTGTAAAGGAATGAGAGACAGTTACAGAGACCCAAGCTAAGGAGAGTCAGCGGAGCAGCGGGGAGGGGGCTGAGCTGTGGGAGCCCAGTAACTCCCTTCTCTGACTATACTGCCCTGAGACCAGCTGTGCAGGGAGCCATAGTTAGCATTGGCCTTGTGATGTTCCTAACAGCCCCTGACCTAGAGAGAAGGTGGTTGGTTCTGCAGCTGGTTTTACAAAGGCTTGTCAGTCCAGTCCTGAGGCAAAGATCTACGTGAGCTGTGCACAGCCCTGGACAAAGGCAGCACCCCCTCTCAGCAGACAGGGGCATGCTGAGCTCAGAGGAGATGATTTTTTCTTTGTCTCTTTGTCTCTCCTTTTCACTTGACCCTTCACTACAGAGATGGTGAGCAGACCACCATGCTCCCTCAGTGAGTACTCACCCTATGCATTCATCAACTTGGGAGGTGGGCCTTCTTCATTCACTAAACCCTACTGTGAAACATCTAGTGACCTTTTGAACCAGGGTCTCAGTTGTAGGGAAAGATTTTGTGCTTGAGAACAAAACAGGGGGTCTGGATACTGCTGCAATAATTTGTGTGAAGCTATAACCTGTTGGGCAGGTCATTATCCTCATCAAACACCCATTCTGGAACTACCAAACCAAAGAGCCAAGCTTTGCCACCCCTGTGACATTCTATACCTTGGGGG
Organism: Platysternon megacephalum; assembly: GCA_003942145.1. Taxonomy (NCBI): domain Eukaryota; kingdom Metazoa; phylum Chordata; order Testudines; family Platysternidae; genus Platysternon; species Platysternon megacephalum. Next base: position 91,552 of record QXTE01000404.1, read on the forward strand.
AGCGTACTGTAACCCCCATATTCCTCATTTTCATATAATCGTGATCTTACATATAAAGCATGCCTTATAAGGTATCAGGGGAAAGGTTATGATCTGCTGAAAGTCATTTCTCTATCCATATATGTGTATCATTAATGCATACAAAGTTCTGAGAATTGTGTTGTATGGTTGTCACTAAAACATGCAGTAAATTGGGGAATCAGCCAGATATTAGCTCCCCAGAGGCAACAGCAAGGAAAGTAACCAACGCCCGGGAAGGGTGTCAAACAACCCATCAACAACCATTGTCCAGCAAGGGAGCTATGATGCAATGACTCACCTGCATGAGGCCACACCAGGGGAATTGCTCAACCTTGCTTGGAGGGACTCAGCAATGCCCTCCAGACATGCCTGGACTTGTGCTCCCCAAGGTCATGGACTGAGAGTATAAACCAGACAGAGTGGACGCATACTGGGCCCTTCTCCTGCCCCCACCTATGCTGAAAGCAACCAAGACACTGAGAAGAAGACAAGACTCCAACACAGGAGATTGGCCCAGGTTTAAGGAACAAACCTTTATATTAAGGACTGCAATATCAAGTGGGGTCAGAAAAACTGCTTTATCTAGTTGCTGCCCAATCTAATAGGGTTGAGAGTTTAGACTGCGTGCTTATAATTTTATTTTATTTTGGTAACCACTCTGACTTTGTATGCTTTGACTTATAATCACTTAAAATCTATCTTTATAGTTAATAAATCTGTTTGTTTATTCATAGAATCATAGAATCATAGAATATCAGGGTTGGAAGGGACCTCAGGAGGTCATCTAGTCCAACCCCCTGCTCAAAGCAGGACCTAATCCCAACTAAATCATCACAGCCAGGGCTTTGTCAAGCCTGACCTTAAAAACCTCTAAGGAAGGAGATTCCACCACCTCCCTAGGTAACCCATTCCAGTGCTTCACCACCCTCCTAGTGAAAAAGTTTTTCCTAATATCCAATCTAAACCTCCCCCACTGCAACTTGAGACCATTACTCCTTGTTCTGTCATCTGGTACCACTGTGAACAGTCTAGATCCATCCTCTTTGGAACCCCCTTTCAGGTAGTTGAAAGCAGCTATCAAATCCCCCCTCATTCTTCTCTTCTGCAGACTAAACAATCCCAGTTCCCTCAGCCTCTCCTCATAACTCATGTGCTCCAGCCCCCTAATCATTTTTGTTGCCCTCCGCTGGACTCTTTCCAATTTTTCCACATCCTTCTTGTAGTGTGGGGCCCAAAACTGGACACAGTACTCCAGGTGAGGCCTCACCAATGTCGAATAGAGGGGAACGATCACGTCCCTCGATCTGCTGGCAATGCCCCTACTTATACAGCCCAAAATGCCGTTAGCCTTCTTGGCAACAAGGGCACACTGTTGACTCATATCCAGCTTCTCGTCCACCGTAACCCCTAGGTCCTTTTCTGCAGAACTGCTGCCTAGCCACTCGGTCCCTAGTCTGTAACAGTGCATGGGATTCTTCCGTCCTAAGTGCAGGACTCTGCACTTGTCCTTGTTGAACCTCATCAGGTTTCTTTTGGCCCAATCCTCTAATTTGTCTAGGTCCCTCTGTATCCTATCCCTACCCTCCAGCGTATCTACCACTCCTCCCAGTTTAGTGTCATCTGCAAATTTGCTGAGAGTGCAGTCCACGCCATCCTCCAGATCATTAATGAAGATATTGAAGAAAACCGGCCCCAGGACCGACCCTTGGGGCACTCCGCTTGAAACCGGCTGCCAACTAGACATGGAGCCGTTGATCACTACCCGTTGAGCCCGACGATCTAGCCAGCTTTCTATTCTACCTGAAGCAGTGTGTTTGGTTTGAAGCGTGTCAGAGGCTCCCCTTGGGAGAACAAGCCTGGTACATATCAATTTCTTTGTTAAATTGACGAACTCATATAAGCTTTCAGCATCCAGTGGGTATAACTGGACACTGCAAGGTGGAGGTTCCTAGGGTTGTGTCTGGGACTGGAGATATTGGCTAGTGTCATTCGGTTGCACAATCCAAGGAGCAGCTTACATGCCAGGAGTGGGGGTTCTCACATCAGAGCAGGGTAAGGCTGGCTCCCAGAGTCAAGGATTGGAGTGGTCTAGCAGATCACCGGTCCAGACAGGACCAGAGGGGAACGTCACAGTGGTGCAGCGAGCAGGGTGTATGTGCAGCTTGTTACTCCAAGTGAAGTTCACACTTTAAGCACTGATATTTGTGATTTTAAGTGAGTCTTAAGTTCAGTGGCTAAGAACAGTCAGGAGGTCACAGTTTTGTTATTTTCTATTTATTTATGGTGAGGGAAATAAGCAGAAGAAAGCAGAAAAATGACTACCAGTGAGCTGGCCAGACTGGAAGAGGAAGAGAAGGCTAAGGACTGTGAGTGGTGAAGCACTGGAACGGGTTACCTAGGGAGGTGGTGGCATCTCCAGCCTTAGAGGTTTTTAAGGCCTGGCTTGACAAAGCCCTGGCTGGGATGATTTAGTTGGTGTTGGTCCTGCTTTGAGTAGGGGATTGGATTAGATAACGTCTTAAGGTCTTGGGGGGGATAGCTCAGTGGTTTGAGCATTCGCCTGTTAAACCCAGGGTTGTGAGTTCCATCCTTGAGGGGGCCATTTAGGAATCTAGGGCAAAAATCTGTCTGGGGATTAGTCCTACTTTGAGCAAGGGGTTGGACTAGATGACCTCCTGAGGTTCCTTCCAACCCTGACATTCTATGTTTTTTTTCTATGTAACCCTAATATTCTATGATTCTATGAGTTTCAAATGTGGCAGGCAGAAACACAGAAGGGCTATGGAAGAATAAGAAAAAGAAAGAAAAGAAAAAGAAAAATTAAGAGAGCAGAGAGAAAGAGAGAGAGCAATCAGTAGTCAGGAGCTGTTCAACTACAGGCTGAGCAAGTGCAGAATGGTGGTAGAATGTGCCTTTGGACGTTTAAAGGGTCGCTGGCGCATGTTACTGACTCGCTCAGACCTCAGCCAAACCAACATTCCCATTGTTATTGCTGCTTGCTGTGTGCTCCACAATCTCTGTGAGAGTAAGGGGGAGACGTTTATGGCGGGGTGGGAGGCTGAGGCAAACCTCCTGGCTGCTGATTACGCGCAGCCAGACACCAGGGTGATTAGAAGAGCACAGCAGGGCGCGGTGCGCATCAGAGAAGCTTTGAAAACAAGTTTCATGGCTGGCCAGGCTACGGTGTGAAAGTTCTGTTTGTTTCTCGTTGATGAAAACCCGCCCCCTTGATTGACTCATTCCCTGTAAGCAACCCACCCTCCCGCCTTCGATCACAGCTTGCTTTCAAAGAAATAAAGTCAGTATAGTTTAAAAATCATGCATTCTTTATTAATTGATTATAAACATAGGGAGAGAACTGACAAGGTAGCCCGGGTGGGGTTTGGGAGGAGGATAGGAGGGAAGGAAAAGGTCACTAAAAAAGTTCAAAATAATGACAGCCTTTTGCTTGGGCTGTCCACTGGGGTGGAGTGGCAGGGTGCAAGGAGCCTCTCCCCCCCCCGCGTTCTTACACGTCTGGGTGAGGAGGCTATGGAACTTGGGGAGGGGGGAGGGCGGTTATACAGGGGCTGCAGCGGCACTCTGTGATCCTGATGCTGCCGTTCCTGAAGCTCCACCAGACGCCGGAGCATATCCGTTTGCTCACGCAGTAGCCCCAGCGTTGCATCCCGCCACCTCTCATCTCGAGCGTCCCTCCTCTCCTCACGTTGGTCCCTTCTCTCCTCACGTTGGTCCCTCATGTCCTCACGCTGGTCCCTCTTGTCCTCACGGTCACTGGCATCTTTCCTGAACCTCGATACCATGTCCTTCCACTCATTCAGATGAGCTCTTTCATCGCGGGTCGATTGCATGATTTCTGAGAACATCTCGTCTCGCGTGCGTTTTTTTCACTGCCTTATCTGAGATAGCCTTCGGGACGGAGGATGGAGGCTTGAAAAATTTGCAGCTGCGGGAGGAGGGGGAAAAAGGGAGAGAAGTATTAAAAAAGATACATTTTATAGAACAATGCTTATACTCTTTCACGGTGAACAACACTATTCACATTACATAGCACATGTGATTTCAGTAAAAGGTCGCATTTTGCATCTTATATTGAGTGCCTGAGGCTTTGGTGTTAGAGATCACAGACGCAGGGCCAGGCAACAGAATTTGGCTTGTATGCAGCCATGGTAAGCCATTGTCTTTCGGCTTCTGCATTAAAGCAGTGCCCTCCTTTCCCATAGCAAGCAAAGCCCATTAAGTGCTCCGGTTTTCCTGTTACCGTGCAGCAGCAGAAAACAAAATACCCCCCCCCACCACCCATGCAATTCTGTGGGATGATCACTTTACCCCTTCCCCCACCGCGTGGCTGGTATCAGGGAAGATCTCTGCTAGCCAAACGTGAAAAGCTCAGCGCCATTGTCCCCCCCCCCCCCCCCCCCCCCNGGAGAGTTTCATGGAGACGTCCCTGGAGGATTTCTGCTCCATCCCCAGACACGTTAACAGACTTTTCCAGTAGCTGTACTGGCCGCAAATGCATCCCAAGTCCTCAGGGCAAATTAATAATTAAAAAACGCTTGCTTTTAAACCATGTTTGATATTTACAAAGGTACACTCACCAGAGGTCCCTTCCAGGGGGTCTGCGATACCGCCTTGGGAGGGTTCGGAGGGTACTTCAGTCAGGGTGAGAAAAAGATCCTGGCTGTTGGGGAGAACGGAGTGCTGTGTGCTCTCCGCAAGCTCGTCCTCATCCTCCTCCTCCTCTTCCCCGTCCGCAGAATCCTCAGGCATGGCTGAGAGTAACCCCTTATTGGAATCCATGGTCAGGGGTGGGGTAGTGGTGGCGGCCCCCCCTAGAATTGCATGCAGCTCAGCGTAGAAGCGGCATGTTTGCGGCTCTGCCCCGGACCGTCCGTTTGCTTCTTTGGTTTTCTGGTAGGCTTGTCTGAGCTCCTTAACTTTCACACAGCACTGATACGGGTCCCTATTGTGGCCTCTCTCCATCATGCCCTTGGAGATTTTTTCAAATGTTTTGGCATTTCGTCTTTTGGAATGTAGTTCTGCTAGCACGGAATCCTCTCCCCATATAGCAATCAGATCCAGTACCTCCCGTGCGGTCCATGCTGGTGCTCTTTTTCGGTTCTCGGACTGCATGGTTACCTATGCTGATGAGCTCTGTGTGGTCACCTGTGCTCTCCACGCTGGGCAAACAGGAAATGAAATTAAAAAGTTCGCGGGGCTTTTCCTGTCTACCTGGCCAGTGCATCCGAGTTTAGATTGCTGTCCAGAGCGGTCACAATGGTGCACTGTGGGATAGCTCCCGGAGGCCAATACCGTCGAATTTTGTCCACACTAACCCTAATTCGAACTGGCAATGTCGATTTCAGTGCTACTCCCCTCGTCAGAGAGGAGTACAGAAATCGATTTTAAGAGCCCTTTATATCGAAGTAAATGGCTTCATTGTGTGGACGGGTGCAGGGTCAATTCGATTTAACGCTGCTAAATTTGAACTAAAATTGTAGTGTAGACCAGGCCCTAGTGTAAGGGCCTTCTCTTACTGTGACAGTTTGAGGCCTTGTTCTTAGGCTAAGCCTTTGGCTAAGCAGCAAAGGCAGCCATAAACTGGGAAGTGTATGGTCACATTCTTACATTCCAAACTAGTCAAATTGAAATAAGGTGCTATTGGACTGTTAGGAATACAATTCTGTTCTGATATTCCTATTACCTCCAGATAACTGCAGCGGCACAGGAGCCAGCAAACAGAGCTGTAAACAGGGGAGTTTGAATGGGAGTTTGCAGGGGGAGTCTGGGGGAAGACTAAGAGAGGCAGGCAGAAGATCAGACAGGCTAGTGAAGGGAGTGTGATTTGGTGCTTGTTGGGGGTTTGTTTTGCTGTGGGTGGTGGTGTTTTGGTTTGGTTTGTGTTTCCCAGATTTACAGGATTTAGGTGAGAAGGCTATGACACATACAGAGGCAGCAGTGGTAGTGACCCAAGCAGTGGAAGACACAATGAAGATGACTGGATGTGGAAGCTGCGGCATGTACATGATCCTGGAGGGGGTACCTGATAAGAGTTTCATCTTCATGAAGTGCCGCCTGATAGAACTGATGGAAGAAAAGATCCGAGGATTGGAGATGCAGGTGGAAACTCTGGGTGAGTTTAGAAGGGGGTTCGAGCGGATGATGGAGCAAAGACATGAGGAGTCTGAATGGAAAAGCTGAAACTTGCAGATGGAAGCAGGACCAAAGAACTCTGAGGGGAGACTGCTGGGTGAGGAAAGTGGACAGTGGAAGCATGTGACTAAGAGAACCAGGCAGAGGAAAAGACGGGCTAGTGAAGGAGAAATAGAGCTCAGGAACAGGTTTTCGAGTTGGAAAATGAAGAAGGGGCACAGCAGGTGGTCGCTGAAGGTGAGAGAGCAAGGAAGAAGAGAAGAGCAGCTAGTCCTATAAGAAGAGGGGAAGAATCAATGGAGATAACAACACTAAACATGAGCCCCAGGAGGATACGGGATGGGTTGCGGAGGATTGCAAGGGTGAATCAGAATCGAGAGGACTTGCAGCCAGAGGGAACAGGGGATAGACCGGAGAATCTCACCGTCACCAGGAAAAGGCAGGTCTATGTGATTGGACTCCTTACTGAGAAGAATAGACAGGCCTGTAACCAGAGCTGATCCAGAGAACAGAAGGGTGTGCTGTCTGCGGGTGCTAAGATACGGGATGTGGACCTGAGGCTGAAGAGGATCCTAACGGGAGTGGGAAAGAATCCACTGATAGTCCTTCATGTGGGAACGAATGATACGGCTAGATTCTTGCTGGAACGTATCAAGGGAGACTATGCCAGGCTGGGGAAGATGCTTAAGAAAATTGAGGCTCAGGTGATCTTCAGTGGGATTCTGCCTGTTCCTAGAGAAGGGCAACAAAGGTGTGACAAGATTATGACGATCAACAGATGGCTCAGGCAGTGGTGCTATAAGGAGGGCTTTGGGATGTATGGCCACTGGGAGGCATTCATGGACGGAGGACTGTTCTCTCGGGATGGACTTCACCTGAGTAGGGAGGTGTGACGTTATGAGGTAATATAATATTTCATGAAAGGTGACAGGGCCAGGAAGAGTTAATTAACTCACAGAATAACCTGACCTAGGGATGAACCTTAAGGACTGGTTAGGAAGATAGGTAAATGAATAGAGCTTTGAAATGCAAGTCTGCATTGTTAGAGATCTCAAGGGTAGATGTTTGCTCAGATCTTGTGATGTAAGCAAACAAGTCTTGTCTATTGCTATAACTTTAATTCAAAGATCAAAAAAAAGGAGTATTAACATTTATGATACTTGAGTGAAATAGTATTATTGTCTATATGTCTCTTTGAAGGTTGTAGTAACCTGTAGCTGAACTGTTTAATGGATAAATTACCCTGTGCTAATTGCCATGATGTTTAGAGGAAGGAGAATTAAGCCTATTGTTTTCTCAGGCCGAAAGGCTGCTGAAAATGTATAAGAACCCTGGGACATGATCATACATCATCTCAGATCTGCTTTGGTTTCAAGAGGGGGGAACCTTAAGCCACAAGGATTGAGATCCCCAGTCTTTGACTGGAGCCACCCTGAATATGGACATTGGACTATAACCTATGGACTATTTCTAAAAGGACTTTTGGCAACTACAAGCTCACCTCTGCTATGTATCTGAACCTCAAGAATTGAATTCAAGTCTGTATGTATATTGACCTTTTAACCAACACTCTCTCTCTTTTCTTTTTTAATAAATTTTAGCTTAGTTAATAAGAATTGGCTATAGCGTGTATTTTGGGTAAGATCTAAGTTATAATTGAACCTGGGTATGTGGCTGATCCTTTGGGATTGGAAGAACCTTTTCTTTTATATGATGAGATAAGATTCTCAGTAATCATCATCATATCTGACAGGTGTGTCTGGACGGAGGCCTGAGGCTGGGTACTTTAAGGGAACTGCGTTGTTTGGACTTCTGAGTAACCTGTATGGTAATATAGAAGTTGTTTTGTGCTGGCTTGGAAAATCTAAGTATTGGAATATCCACCAGCGTTTGGGGTTTGTCTGCCCCGTTTTGTTTGCAGTTCACCTTGATTGAGTGACCTCAGCTGGCTCCAACAGGCAGCACCGTCACAGGAGGGAAATAGACTTCTAGGATGGAGGCTGGCACAACTGATTAAGAGAGCTTTAAACTAGGAATTGGGGGGAGATGGTTGGGAGATGTCCAGGTAATCTCCACGCAAGATTTTAACATTGAGAGGGAAGAAAACGAAGAAAGAAAGGATACAGCCGTGGGTAGGAGAATGGACATATGGAGGAAGGGTAGTGTAGATACCATTCTAATAGGTGATACTGGTGGTAGAATGTCTGGGCCTAATTGGGTAAAGAATGTGAGCGAAGCCAAACAGCAAGAATTAAGATGATTGTACACCAATGCGAGGAGCCTAGGTAACAAAATGGAGGAACTAGAGTTACTGGTGCAGGAAGTGAAACTGGATATTATAGGGATAACAGAAACATGGTGGAATAGTAGTCATGACTGGAGTACAGGTATTGAAGAGTATGTGCTGTTTAGGAAAGACAGAAATAAAGGCAAAGGTGGTGGAATAGCATTGTATATCAATGATGAGGTAGACTGTAAAGAAATAAGAAGTGATGGAATGGATAAGACAGAGTCTGGGCAAAAATCACATTGGGGAAGAAAGCTACTAGAGTCTCCCCTGAGATAGTGCTTGGGGTGTGCTATAGACCACCGGGATCTGATTTGGATATGGATAGTGACCTTGTGACGGGTTGAATCACAGAAACCCCCTTGGGAGCTGCCGACTGATGTGCAAAGGCTACCTCTGTTCCTGTTCTCCCTGCCAGCTCGGTGGCTCCAGCACCGTGTCTTGCTGAAGCCAGACACACCCGTCTGCTCCAGACACAGACCCAGGGTCTGAATTACCTGTCCCAAAGCTGCAGGTTTACCTGAAAACAGCTCACAGAAGTGTGCTTGCCCTTGGCACTCAGATGCCCAATTCCCAATGGGGTCTAAGCCCAAATAAATCCCAAATAAAAGCCCAAATAAACTCATATATTGTTCGCCCTCTATAACACTGATAGAGAGATATGCACAGCTGTTTGCTCCCCCAGGTATTAATACATACTCTGAGTTAATTAATAAGTAGAAAGTGATTTTATTAAATACAGAAAGTATGATTTAAGTGATTCCAAGTAGTAACAGACAGAACAAAGTAAGTTACCCAGCAAAATAAAATAAAATGCGCAAATCTATGTCTAATCAAACTGAATACAGATAATCTCACCCTCAGAGATGCTTCAGTAAGTTTTTTCTCAGACTGGACACCTTCCAGGCCTGGGCACAATTCTTTCCCCTGGTACAGCTCTTGTTCCAGCTCAGGTGATAGCTAGGGGATTCTCTTCATGATGGCTCCTTCCTCTTTGTTCTCTTCCACCCATTTATATATCTTTTGCATAAGGCGGGAATCCTTTGTCCCTCTGGGTTCCCCCACCCCTCACTGGAAAAGCACCAGGTTAAAGATGGATTCCAGTTCAGGTGACATGATCACATGTCACTGCAAGGCTTCATTACTCACTTGCCAGCACACACATATACAGGAAGACTCACAGGTAAATACAGCCATCTGCAGACAATGGCTCTGGTTAATGGGAGTCATCAAGATTCCAAACCACCATTAATGGCCCACACTTTGCATAATTACAATAGGCCCTCAGAGTTATATTTTATATTTCTAGTTTTAGATACAAGAGTGGTACATTTATACAAATAGGATGATCACTC
>QXTE01000404.1:101701-157791 GCA_003942145.1 Platysternon megacephalum
GAGTGATCATCCTATTTGTATAAATGTACCACTCTTGTATCTAAAACTAGAAATATAAAATATAACTCTGAGGGCCTATTGTAATTATGCAAAGTGTGGGCCATTAATGGTGGTTTGGAATCTTGATGACTCCCATTAACCAGAGCCATTGTCTGCAGATGGCTGTATTTACCTGTGAGTCTTCCTGTATATGTGTGTGCTGGCAAGTGAGTAATGAAGTCTTGCAGTGACATGTGATCATGTCACCTGAACTGGAATCCATCTTTAACCTGGTGCTTTTCCAGTGAGGGGTGGGGGAACCCAGAGGGACAAAGGATTCCCGCCTTATGTAAAAGATATATAAAGGGGTGGAAGAGAACAGAGAGAGAGAGGAGCCATCATGAAGAATCCCCTAGCTATCACCTGAGCTGAAACAAGAGCTGTACCAGGGGAAAGAATTGTGCCCAGGCCTGGAAGGTGTCCAGTCTGAGAAAAAACTTACTGAAGCATCTCTGAGGATGAGATTATCTGTATTCAGTTTGATTAGATATAGATTTGCGCATTTTATTTTATTTTGCTGGGTAACTTACTTTGTTCTGTCTGTTACTACCTGGAATCACTTAAATCATACTTTCTGTATTTAATAAAATCACTTTCTACTTATTAATTAACTTAATTAACTTATTAATACCTGGGGGAGCAAACAGCTGTGCATATCTCTCTATCAGTGTTATAGAGTGCGAACAATTTATGAGTTTACCCCGTATAAGCTTTATACAGGGTAAAACGGATTTATTTGGGGTTAGACCCCATTGGGAATTGGGCATCTGAGTGCCAAGGGCAAGCACACTTCTGTGAGCTGTTTTCAGGTAAACCTGCAGCTTTGGGACAGGTAATTCAGACCCTGGGTCTGTGTCTGGAGCAGACGGGTGTGTCTGGCTTCAGCAAGACAGGGTGCTGGAGCCACCGAGCTGGCAGGGAGAACAGGAACAGAGGTAGCCTTTGCACATCAGTCAGCAGCTCCCAAGGGGGTTTCTGTGATTCAACCCGTCACAGACCTTTTTTAATGTTTTAAATGAAGTAAATACTAATAGGAATTGTGTGATCATGGGAGACTTTAACTTCCCAGATATAGACTGGAGGACAAGTGCTAGTAATGAATGATGATGGATGAGCAAGCATCTCAGAGAGGTGATTAAGAAAAAGCAGAAAGCCTACAAGGAGTGGAAGATGGGAGTGATCAGCAAGGAAAGCTACCTTATTGAGGTCAGAATATGTAGGGATAAATTGAGAAAGGCCAAAAGCCATGTAGAGTTGGACCTTGCAAAGGGAATTAAAACCAGTAGTAAAAGGTTCTATAGCCATATAAATAAGAAGAAAACAAAGAAAGAAGAAGTGGGACCGCTAAACACTGAGGATGGAGTGGAGGTTAAGGATAATCTAGGCATGGCCCAATATCTAAACAAATACTTTGCCTCAGTCTTTAATGAGGCTACTGAGGAGCTTAGGGATAATGGTAGGATGACAAATGGGAATGAGGATACGGAGGTAGATATTACCACATCCGAGGTAGAAGCCAAACTCGAACAACTTAATGGGACTAAATTGGGGGCCCCAGATAATCTTCATCTAAGAATATTAAAGGAATTGGCACATGAAATTGCAAGCCCATTAGCAAGAATTTTTAATGAATCTGTAAACTCAGGGGTTGTACCATATGACTGGAGAATTGCTAACATAGTTCCTATCTTTAAGAAAGGGAAAAAAAGTGATCCGGGCAACTACAGGCCTGTTAGTTTGACATATGTAGTATTCAAGGTCTTGGAAAAAAATTTGAAGGACAAAGTAGTTAAGGACATTGAGGTCAATGGTAATTGGGACAAATTACAACATGGTTTTACAAAAGGTAGATCATGCCAAACCAACCTGATCTCCTTCTTTGAGAAGGTAACAGATTTTGTAGACAAAGGAAACGCAGTGGATCTAATTTACCTGGATCTCAGTAAGGCATTTGATACGGTTCCACATGGGGAATTATTAGCTAAATTGGAAAAGATGGGATCAATATGAAAATTGAAAGGTGGATAAGGAACTGGTTAAACGGGAGACTACAATGAGTCGTACTGAAAGGTGAACTGTCAGGCTGGAGGGAGGTTACTAGTGGAGTTCCTCAGGGATCGGTTTTGGGACCAATCTTATTTAATCTTTTTACTACTGACTTTGGCACAAAAAGTGGCAATGTGCTAATAAAGTTTGTGGATGACACAAAGCTGGGAGGTATTGCCAATACAGAGAAGGTCTGTGATATCATACAGGAAGATCTGGATGACCTCGTAAACTGGAGTAGTAGTAATAGGATGAAATTTAATAGTGAAAAGTGCAAGGTCATGCATTTAGGGATTAATAACAAGAATTATTGTTATACGCTGGGGACGCATCAGTTGGAAGTAACAGAGGAGGAGAAGGACCTTGGAGTCTTGGTTGATCACAGGATGACTATGAGCCGCCTGTGACGGTACCTCCCATAAGGCTTTGAGGGAATATGACATAACTGGAATATGTTTTGTGCTGCCTGTGCCAGGTAACATATCTGTGTAAAGGTTATGGTCTACTATATCTATTCATCCTTTTTGTACACATATATCATTTTGTACTTGAGGTTAAGAATATGGGTTGTATACTTGCTTGATCTCTAAGTAAGCTTGGTGAGGCATTTGGTTAGCTTCTTTAGGAAGGAATTCACTAGGTTAAGTACCCGATCGGGAAGCATTTGGGGAACAATGCATCTTGGAATGCTCCAATCCACATAAGAAGTCTTCCTGGAGACATGCAAGATACCATGTGGGTAACGGCTGCTACCTGCAGGTCCTGAGTCATGCATGGGCATGTGACCTGCCCATGTGATTCCGAATCTCCATTTTGTGACTGGATTCTACAGAGGGTGAGGAGGGGGTCTCCACCCACAAGAGACAGTCTATTTAAACCCGGGGGAGACCCCTCCATTTTGTCTTCATCTGGCTAAAGAAGAAGCCTCTCCACCCCCCCAGGGTACTCAAGGGAAACTGGAACAAAGGACAGTAACCACAGGGGGTGTGAGTGATTGCTGGACCCAGGCTAAAAGAAGATTAGCCTGTAAAAGGGAACATTTTGGAACTGGTGAGGATCTTATCTGTATTTAGTGCAATTAGACATAGATTTGCGCATTTTATTTTATTTTGCTGGGTAACTTACTTTGTTCTGTCTGTTACTACTTGGAATCACTTAAATCCTACTTTCTGTATTTAATAAAATCACTTTCTACTTATTAATTAACTCAGAGTATGTATTACTACCTAGGGGAGCAAACAGCTGTGCATATCTCTCTATCCCTATTATAGAGGGCGAACAATTTATGAGTTTACCCTGTATAAGCTTTATACAGGGTAAAACGGATTTATTTGGGTTTAGATCCCATTGGGACTTGGGCATCTGAGTGCTAAAGACAAGCACACTTCTGTGAGCTGTTTTCAGTAAACCTGCAGCTTTGGGACAGGTGATTCAGCCCCTGAGTCTGTGCTGGAGCAGACGGGTGTGTCTGGCTTCACCAAGACAGGGAGCTGAAGCCACCGAGCTGGCAGGGAGAACAGGAACAGAGGTAGCCTTTGCACATCAGCTGGCAGCTCCCAAGGGGGTTTCTGTGATCCAACCCGTCACACCGCCAATGTGATAGGGACGTGAAAAAAGCTAATGCGGTCTTGGGATGCATCAGGCAAGGTATTTCCCGTAGAGATAAAGAGGTGTTAGTACCGTTATACAAGGCACTGGTGAGACCTTATCTGGAATACTGTGTGCAGTTCTGGTCTCCCATGTTTAAGAAGGATGATTTCAAACTGGAAGAGGTACAGAGAAGGGCTACTAGGATGATCCGAGGAATGGAAAACCTGTCTTATGAAAGGAGACTCAGAGAGCTTGGCTTGTTTAGCCTAACCAAAAGAAGGCTGAGGGGAGATATGATTGCTCTCTACAAATATATCAGAGGAATAAATACCAGGGAGGGAGAGGAATTATTTAAGCTCAGTACCAATGTGGACACAAGAACAAATGCATATAAACTGTCCATCAGGAAGTTTAGACTTGAAATTAGACGAAGGTTTCTAACCATCAGAGAAGTGAAGTTCTGGAATAGCCTTCCAAGTGGAGGCAAAAGACATATCTGGCTTCAAGACTAAGCTTGATAAGTTTATGGAGGGGATGGTATAATGAGATTGGTCTTTGACTATTAGCCGTAAATATGCCCAATGGCCTGTGATGGGATGTTAGATGGGGTGGGATCTGAGTTACTACAGAGAATTCTTTCCTGGGTGTCTGGCTGGTGAGTCTTGCCCGCATGTTCAGGGTTTAGCTGATTGCCATATTTGGGGCCGGGAGGGAATTTTCCTCCAGGGCAGATTGGCAGAGGCACTGGGGGGTTTTCGCCTTCCTCTGCAGCGTGGGGCACGGGTCACTTGCTGGAAGATTCTCTGCACTTTGAAGTCTTTAAACCATGATTTGAGGACTTCAATGGCTCAGACACAGGTTTGATACAGGAGTGGGTGGGTGAGATTCTGTAGCCTGCGTTGTGCAGGAGGTCAGACGAGATGATCATAATGATCCCTTCTGACCTTAAAGTCTATGATTCTATGATTCTATAAAGGGAAGAGCCTAGAAGATGTAAAAGGAAACTTAGTTTAATAGCATCCTGTCTGGCAAAAACTCAGTTATCAATAGCTGAAAGGTAAAATTCTCATTTCTGTATTGTTCTATCACTGTAGTCTCCACTTCCCTATTGTTTGTCTGTATAATCTCTGTCTGGTTCTGTGACTGTTTTTGTTTGCTGTATAATTAATTTTGTTGGGTGTAAACCAATTAAGGTGGTGGGATATAATTGGTTAAATAATCATATTGCAATATGTTAGGATTGGTTAGTTACATTTCAGTAAAATAATAGGTTAAGGTATAGCTAAGCAAAACTCAAGTTTTACTATATAGTTTGCAGTTAATCAGGAAGTAAGGCGGGGGGGAATGGGGGTGGGGGAATTGGAATCATGTTTTGCTAATGGGGAGGAATGGGAACAGGGACACAGGCAAGGCTCTGTGGTGTCAGAGCTGGGAAGGGGGACACTGAGGAAGGAAACTGGAATCATGCTTGCTGGAAGTTCACCCCAATAAACATTGAATTGTTTGCAACTTTGGACTTCGGGTATTGTTGCTCTCTGTTTATGCAAAAAGGACCAGGGAAGTAAGAGGGTGAAGGAATAAGCCTCCTAACATCTTGGTGCTGTGACTTGGATGCATAGCATCAGATAGGTGAGTGGCAGCCGGTAAGTCCCCCTCCCCAACAGTCCGCGCAGCTGCTTGGAGGGGGTATAGCGAACTCTCGTGATGGTAGTTGTGGGTTCTGGCAAGCCAGGGTAAAGGATTTTTTGAATAAATGGATAAGGAAGAACCAGGGCCCATACCAGGTGCAGGGGTCAGCCTGGGATGAGATTAAAAAGGAAATGGAGGAAGTGTTAGGGGACCCAGAGGGATAGGGGTGGTGGCTGAGGAGCCCACCCTCCTTTGGTACATGGGTCCCTGCCCATTGGGACTGAATGACTTCCAGGGAAAGGAGGCGCTTCAGTCCGCTTGTGAGAGGTTTGAAGTAAGGGTAGCATTATGGGA
The DNA here is from genome assembly GCA_003942145.1 of Platysternon megacephalum. Classification (NCBI taxonomy): domain Eukaryota; kingdom Metazoa; phylum Chordata; order Testudines; family Platysternidae; genus Platysternon; species Platysternon megacephalum. The sequence continues at coordinate 107,360 of QXTE01000404.1, forward strand.
AGCTGCCAGTAATCTTTCAAGTTTGGTGCTGCTTTAGCAAGGGCTGCTGAAGGGTTGTAAATTAGTTAGGGGTGGTTAAAGATAATTTGGCACAACAGGGTTTAAAGTCAAAAGCAGAGTTAACAGACCACCTTTAGAGACAGGAGCTGGAACTTGGTCCTGGGAGAGTGGGGGGAAAAAAAGTTTCAAAATGAAAAATGGCAAGATTTGCAGGAGCAGATAACGACCCCCACTCTTCTCCCAGCGCCAGGATGAGAACCTGGGGGTAAGGGTTCCCAACTGTTTCAACCTGGGGAGCCTACTCTTGGTTCATAGCTAACTATATCCTTTTCTTCTTTCTCTCAGTTTACTTAATTTGCTGCTGTAGCCTGTACTTTAAACTGACCTGAGAGGCTTAATTGGTTTCTTTCCACCTCTTCCCTCTCCTCTCCTCCTGCCTGTCCACACTTTTATTTTTCTGAAGTTTTAATGGAGGGTACTTTGGATACTTATGTAAAATGTTTTTGGTTTGTTGGTTTGTTTTTTGGACAAAGTATGACGGAGGTCTGCTGTATTCCACTGGAATTTTTGGAGTAAAAAATCCATGGGCAACCATGAAGACAAATGTTTTACTGCCTTTTAAACAGCCTCAAGGTAAAAACAGCACAGGTTAAGGCAGCTGTGTAGCAATAATTGTACTTGGTGGCTGAGTTGTTACAGACAAAGTGCACTACCTTAAAGAACTAAATGTAGGAGTGAGTAATTTAAAAAAGTAAGTAAAAAGTTACAAATACCTTTTGCAGAAATTAATAATACAGGGTTTGAAGGAAAGTAAACATTTGGGAGTTGTGGAAATGGTAAAAGGTAACAATTGGGGTGTTACAAAAAGGAAGTTTTTGGTTTGATAATAAAACCCAGTTATATGAATGTAACTGTATGTGCAACTCTGTGCAGTCACATTGGATAAAAGCTTGGTAATTAAATTATACTGGGGGTCAAGTAGAGTGGCTACTACCACCACTATGCTTCTGTCCCCAGAAGCCTTTACAGCTATTCTGAGGGAAAATGGGCCCTTTTCCCACATAAATGATCTATAAGGGACTGCTGCAGGCAGCAGGTGGAGAGATAATCTAATGAAAATTATTTGACTATTGGGTAATGTAATCAAAATCACTAAAGGAGTGTCAGGGGTTTCTATTGAAACTTAACTTGACTGCCCCTGGGTGTCTCTGGTTGTACAAGATGGGAGTGTAATGGGTACAGTTGTGTAAAAAAGAGTAATCACATTGCAAGGGATGTTAGACAAAAAAGAATTGTGTGTGTGTGCGCGCACAGGAAAAGGAAAAGGGGAGCAATAATGGAAACACTAAGCCTTGGGGTGGCTCTGGGGTATTGAACTGTCACTTTGCTGGGGGTGCAAAAAAACTATGTGGGCACGGGGGAGGCAGTTACACCTTGTGTAAAATTAATATGGCTAATATAATGTTATGAAGGTTAAACTATTTCCCAGAACCTGTGCAGTGTATATTGGAAAAGGGGTAAAAGAAATGCAAACAAAATATGGTACTTAATTAAAATCCTATTAGGGCTCCACAAAGGAGCCACAATAGGTTATGCTCTCTTTTTCAAATCTGTGTGTGTTTTGGAGCAGGAAATAAAAGTAAAAAGTAATCAAAACTCTGGTGGAAGTAAAAATGTGTCCCTTTTAAAACAGTCTCTAAGCTGCTAATAGCTTTAAATCCAAGACAAGAAAGCCTCTGTGTAAATGCAAATTACCTAGCTGATGGGGGAAGGAGGAAACTGCCCATAAGTAGCAGCACAGAAAACCTGCATATAATAAATACATCTGGTCAGCAAACAAGCTACTGGAAAACTCAAATTGTGGCCCTCCAGAAAAGGGAGGTGAAAAAACAAGTCAAGCCTGAAAATAAGGGGGACAGGTTAACCCTAACAGAGGTGTGTGTGTGTGTGTGTGTGTGTGCGTGCGTGTGCGTGCGCGTGCGCAGAGCAAAAATCTGAAGCTGTCTCTCAGCTATTACCTAAACATAAACTTAAAGCTTGGTACAGCAAAAAAACTATTGCAAACCTGGTCTGTTGTACAAGAGGGAAAACTAAGGTACACCACCTCATAAATTACATAAATAACCAGTGAGTGGAGTAATTCACTAGCCTAACTATAAAAGAAAATAAAAACAGCCTAAGGGTAATTCTTCTGTTTTTCCTGCAATTAGCAAGAAAATTTGTAAAAAAAAATTGGTGTTACTATTAAGCAATAATCTGTCCCTACCAGGGGGTGAAAATTGTTTCTTTTGTTTTTTCAGACACTCTACAAGCATGCAGGACACTAGGAGGATGGCTGGGTCAGCATCTGTGACCCAGGTTTTGAGAAGGAACTGTGTAACTGACCTCCTGGTGGGGAGCAGTCACACAGCTGACTTCTCAGGGACAGAGAAAGGGGTGGCAGAGGGTACTCCAATCCAGGTCCCAATTTTTCAGGATGCTATTTCTGATAAGTTTTTGGAAAGTAACTGTGTCTCTTTAAATCAAGATGCAGCTCCAATGCCTGTGATAGCAGAAGAGTTGAGACCAGGAAATTGCGAGGTGGTAGTTTGTGAGAATACAAATGGCCCAACTGACAGAGAGGGGGATGTCTTCCCCCACGCTGGTGCGACACAGAAAGCAATTATGGGAAAAGGTGCATCTGATCAAAGGGTAAACACACCTAGCCCAGAGAGCACAGATCACATCCCTCTAGGGGGCAGGGAAGGACTCAGTGCTGGGAGGGGGAAACACAGGGTAACCCCAAAAGGGGAGCTGGATTTTCTACGTATGTACAGTCCTGGGGTTGGCCAAAGGGCCAGCCAATGTGCAGGATCCCCCTGAACACCTATCTTGCCAGATCCTGAGGCACCAAAATTCCAAAAACATGATTAAATTAAGAGCCCACACAAAGGGAACACTGGAGGGAAAGAAAAGCCAGAGACTGATTACATGGGAGAGAGTCAAAGGACACCACGGGTAATGAAAAAACTAACCTCAGACTACACTATGGGCACGTCTATACTTGCAAAGTTACAGTGCCAGCAGTTACAGCGCCACTCAGAGCGCGCCGAAGAAAAACCGCTGTTGTGTGTTCACACTGACAGCTGCCTGTGCAATAGCATGTTCACACTTGTGGCACTTGAGGCGCTATTTGGAGTGGTGCACTCTGGGCAGCTATCCCACAGAGCACCTCTTTCTCTTTTGCCGCTAAGACTTGTGGGAAGGCAGAAGGGGTCAGAGGGCATCCTGGTTCCTGTCCCAATGCCCCGTGATGCATTGCTTCGCATCCCAGCAATCCCTGTGCTTCCGTCCGCATTTGGTGCCATCTTTCAACAGTTTGTGTACTACGCGCCCTGCCCTGCCTCTTTAGGGCTGCAGGAATGGATCCCAAGCTGTTGACCAGTATGCTGCTCGCACTGACCAACACGTCACAAGTGGCAGTGGAGTTATTTCTTAAACTACAAAGGCAAGCGGAGTGTGACTTGATCTCGCCACGCATACTAGCTACGTCATGAGATTGCTTGTGGCATTCACGGAGGTGCTGACCACAGTGGAATGCCGCTTTTGGGCTCGGGAAACAAGCACTGAGTAGTGGGATCACATCATGATGTACATCTTGGATGATGAGCAGTGGTTGCAGAACTTTCACATGAGGAAAGCCACATTCATGGGAGTGTGTGATGAGCTCGCCCCAGCCCTGCGGCGCAAGGACACGAGAATGAGAGCTGCCCTGTCGCTGGAGAAGCGCATGGTGATTGCACTGTGGAATCTGGCTACTCCAGACTGCTACTGATCGGTCGCTAACCAGTTTGGAGTGGGAAAGTCAACCATTGGAGTTGTGTTGATGGAAGTGTGCAGGGCCATTAATCGCATCCTGCTCCAAAAGACCGTGACTCTGGGCAACGTGCATGACATTGTGGATGGATTTGCACAAATGGGCTTCCCTAACTGCAGATGGGCGATAGATGGCACACACATTCCAATTCTGGCACCAGACCACCTAACCACTGAATACATTAATCACAAGGGGTATTTCTCAATGGTTGTCCAGGCGCTTGTGGATCACCATGGGCGATTCACAGACATTAACGCAGGCTGGTCCGGAAAGGTGCATGACGCATGCATCTTTCAGAGCACTGGCCTGTTCAAGAAGCTGCAAGCAGGGACTTTCTTCCCTGACCAAAATATCACCGTAGGGGAAGTCGAAATGCCCATTGTGATCCTGGGAGACCCCGCCTACCCCTTAATGCTGTGGCTTATGAAGCCATACACGGGGCAACTTGACAGCAGCAAGGAGTGGTTCAACAACAGGCTGAGCAAGTGCAGAATGACTGTGGAATGTGCATTTGGCTTTTTAAAAGCCCGCTGGTGATGCCTGTATGGAAAGCTGGACATGGCTGATGACAATTTTCCTATGCTTATAGCCGCGTGCTGTACGTTCCATAATATTTATGAAGGGAAGGGTGAAAGCTTCACTTAGGGCTGGACCGCAGAGGCTCAGTGGCTGGAGGTTGAGTTTGAACAACCAGAGACCAGGGCTATTAGAGGGGCGCAGCACGGGGCCATAAGGATCAGGGATGCTTTGAGGCAGCAATTTGAAGCTGAAAGCCACTAATATTTGTTGCTATGCTCGGGATTGCAGTGCTTGTAATGCTAGGAGGTGGTTGGTGCACATGATGCAAGAAGGGGCCTTAACATAATTGTACGTTGCTTTGCAGTGCTCTTTTTGCTTTCACTTAATAGAATAAAGATTGCTTTCAAACAAACAATTATTTTATTGAAAGACAACAACCAGAGGAGAGAGTCAAATGAAAAAAATCATCAGCAGGGAGGTGGATAGGGGAGGGGAAGGGAAGGTCTCAAGAGGAAGAGGGGTCCCGGGATGGCTTCAGATTTGTATATGTGCAGGGATCATCTCCCAACCTTCTCCTTTGGAGTACGATGCAGCAGGTGCTGTACTTCACCAGTGCCAAACTGCAGAGGGATGGGTGTTGAGTGCAGTGGGAGTCCACACTGCTGGACTGTGAGGCAGGAGGAGTGGAATGCTGCAGGTAGAGAGTGGAGCCAGGAGGTTAATAATAGTGTGTTGGCAGTGTGGGGCGCATGGGAAAGAGTTTTGTGACAGCGGCTGCAGGGGAGGGTGGGCACAGAGCTGCTCAGTTTGAAGAGCTAGTATTGCCTGGAGCGTGTCTGCTTGGCGCTCCATAAGTGTTAAGAGCCACTCCGTGGCTTCTTTCTGGTGTGCCGCATTCTCCTTTGGATCCCTCTTCCCGCTGTCCTGCCACTCCTTCAATTCTTTTTTTTTTGGCAGCAGAATGCATCATATCCTCACACATAAAGTCCTCCTTAGTTCTTCTTGGATGCTTTCTAATTCTGCACAGCTATTCTGCCACCAATAACAAAGAGGGAGGTTGTGCTCCCAAGGTCATCTCTGTGAAGTTTAAATGCAACATTTTACAGAAGCAGTATTGTTTGCAACACAGACAACACTGTTTCAGTGCTTTAAAACACAGCCAGTACTCACACTTCTGTCACTAACTGGCTGACCCCAGGCACATGAGCCACAAGACCCCCAAAATGGTGAGCAGCCACAGGGGCACGGTAAATCACTGTTCCCAGATCCTGCTGTACACTGGGCACATGGCTCTTGGGCACTTGGGGAGAGCCAGCACTGCAGGGTGGGCCTGATAATCATTCCTGTCCCACACTTTTCACAGGAGGTGATCATTATGGAAGATATCTCACTGCTGAGGGTGAGCAGGGAATCAAGAGAAGGTCTTCTCTAAGCCTGTGGCTTCGCCTTATGCGACTTTCACCCTACGCGGCTAGCCAGTGTGCAGCAATGGTCTCTCCCCCACCCCCCGTCATGGCAAAGTGGCACAGGAAAGTTACCGTTAATGGGGCAAGAAACAAAGCAGCTCTGCCGAGGAACCTGCGGCAGTGGATTGCCCAGTATCTCCATGAGAGTTTCCTGAAGATCTCTGAGGGAGATTCCTGTGAAGTGAGGGAGTCTATCAACAGCCTGTTCCTCCACTCAGACTAGGCATGAGGTGGGAGACAAGCCTGCTTTCTGCAACCCTCCTGCCCCCAACAACTCGCTTCAGCAATTCCAAAAATCAGATCCCCTTACCAGGGGCCTCCTCTCCTGTTTGTGCTTCGCCAACATCTGACTGCTGTGACTGGCTAGGCTAATCTGAACCCTGCTTACAAGTTTCCCCCCATTTTTAGGCTGTTCCTGAGAAAGACAAATCTGTTGTATTGATTTGGTGTTTTTTGTGTGTGTTCCCTTTTTAACAGTTTAGGGTATTGTAAGGGTATGATAGATTTCCAAAAATTATCTAGTAACTGGTTGGAGCACTCCACCTCACAGATGGCTGTGCTGTGGGTAAGAGGAGCAACTGGGGAGAAGGTACCATGACAAGAGGGCATAGGTGGCAGGTAAAATAGGCCAGGGGAGGCTAAGCTGGTAGGCATGTTTAGAGAAATTGTATGAAATATCATTTGACCTTTGGACTTAATGAGGGAATTTAAGGCTAAATTAGTATCTGTTTGTCTCCCATTTTAATATTATTAATTTCTAATCTTAATAATTCCAACAGAGAAAAATTGGGTTGCAGCCTTAAACCCAATTCCAGAGTGTTCTGGGGACCAAGTAGGCAAGACCCTGTTTGCGTAGCCTCACTAGGTAGATAAGGGCAAAAGGAAGTCCCCTGGAATTACTATACCTAGTCTGTTCCTGTGAGTAATGCCAGGGCAGTGTGAGGGAAGTTGTTTATTGGAAGGAGAACATCAAGCTAGAGTAGAGGGAAATGACCCAATAGTTGGGACCCACCTTCCAGATGATGTCATATTCTCTTGCACTGAGGATACCTCTCCAGGGGAGGGGACACCAGTTATTGGGAAGAGACAGGTAATAGTAATGGGTGATTTGACTATTAGAAATATAGATAATTCGATTGGTGATGATTGGGAGAACCTACCAGTGACTTGCTTGCCAGGTGCAAAGGCTGAGGACCTCTCAAGATATCTAGCTAGACTTATGTGCATTTCTGGGAAGGAGCCAGTGATCGTGGGATGTGTAGGTGCCAGTGACATAGGGAAAGGTAAGAGAGAGGTGCTAGAGGCCAAATTTAGGCTGCTAGGTAAGAGGATAAAGTCCAGGATCTCCATGGTAGCATTCTCTGAAATGCTTCCAGTTCCATGCACAGGGCCAGTTGGACAGGCAGAACTGCAGGGTCTCAATTCATGGATGAAACTATGGGGTTGGAGGAGAGATTTAGGTTTATTAGGAACTGTGGAACCTTTTGGGAAAGAAGAAGCCTGTACAGGAAGGATGGGCTCCACCTAAACCAAAATGGATCCAGATTGCAGGCATGTAAAATTGAAAAGGTCATAGAGGATTTTGGCTGCGGGAAAGCCAACAGATACAGAGCAGCATGTGGTTCGGACAGAGACATCCCTTAGGAGAGGATGTTTTAAAGAAAATTCTCTATATCCTAGCAGAGGATAGACGTTGATAAAGTACAAGTAGGAACTGAAGAGAAACAGGCAAACGAAAAAGAGTCCCATTCAATTACATCACATGAAGGCAGTTAACTAAATATTGACAAATTTTATAAGTGCTTGTATACAAATGCTAGAAGTCTAAATACTAAGATGGGTGAACTTGAGTGCCTGGTATTAAAGGAGGCTATTGATATAATAGACATCACAGAAACTTGGTGGAATGATGATAATCCATGTGACATGGTAATACCAGGGTACAAAATATATAGGAATGACAGAGAAATTGCACTAGTGGGGAGGTGGGGGTGGTGCTATATGTGAAAAAGCATAGAGTCAAATATAGTGAAAATCTTAAATTAATCAAACTGTACCATAGAATTTCTATAGATAGAGTCCATGCATGAATAATATAAAGTACAGCAGTAGGAATATACTACTGACCACCTCACCAGCATGTTGACGGTGATTGTGAAATCCTCAGATATGTGAGGCTACAAACACAGAAAACTCACTCCTAATGGGGGATTTCAACTATCCCCCTTTTGACTGGGTAGAAGTCATTTCAGGATGGAATGCTGAGATAAAATGTCTGGATACCATTATTGACTGCTTCTTGGAGCTACTAGTTCTGGAACCCAAAAGGAGGAGGGGGATGACAGAAGCAATTATTGATTTAATCCTTGTAGTGAGGCCTTATTGGAATTTTGGGAGGTGGGCAGGTGCAAGCCCGCCCAAATCTGGGGAGGGACCACTGGACCCGGGAACCAACTGAATACAGGGGACAACTAATGAATAACAGGGCCAGGAGTGAAGGTCACAGGTTCCAAACTAGGGATCCAGAGGAGGACACTGAGCAGAGAACCCTGGACAATGCCCACTCCTCCTCAAAGCTGTCTAGGGAGCCAGCGGACGCCGCCCAGAGGAACTCTTCCCAGATGCGTGAGACCAGGGCGGAGCAGAAATAGGCCCCACAGTCACAGAGCACCCCCTTGTCTAGCATCCTCCTCCTGGTGTTGAAGATGGCCACTTTGGCCAGGGCCAGGAGGAGGTTGACGAGGAGGTCTCAACTTCGTGGGGCCACGGACAGGGTGTGCAAATATAAACAGGTGTGGGGAAAAATGCAGCCAGAACCTCAACAGAAGGTTCTGGAGGAGCCGGAATAGGGGCTGCAACCTGGCGCATTCCAGATAAGCGTGCACCAGGTTCTCCCTCATGCCACAAAAGGGGCAGGTGTCAGGGATGGTGGTAAAACCACACCAGGTACACGCTCATGCTCATGGCTCCATGAAGGAGCCGCCAACCGATATCCCCGGCGGGCTGTGGGACCAGGGTGGAATAGAAGCTGGCCCACTGCGGTTTCTCACCCTCCACAGGTGGCAGATAGTCCCACCATTTGGTATCAGGGTGGGACATGAGGGTCAGGAAGTGAAATGTGTGGAGTACGAGTGTGTATAGTTGTTTCCTTGGCGCGGTTTGGAAGCTGGCATGGATTGTGGAAGGGAGGGGGCCGGGAGGGCTCGCGGGACACCCGCTCACAGTACCCGCTCAAGTGAAACCTGAGAGGTGGGCAACAAGGCTGCCTCCACCTCCTGGAGCATGCGCAGGAGAGCCCCATGCGCCAACCGAGTGCTCGGGAATCCACCCAGTCCCCTCTGTCATAGTCCAGGAGGTGTCTGATCCTGGTGGTTTCTGCCAGGACCAGCCTCCAGTGCACCGAGGGGGACTCCACCACCTGTACACGAAGGTCGGGGTTGTGTAGGAGGGGCTCCATAAGGAGGTCCACCCCCTCGATGGTCACAACAGACCTGGTCACCGAGAACACCTGGTCTGGAGGAGGTCCTGGTAGAAGACCAGCAGCTCAGAAAGGTCTTGCAGAAGACCCCTCAGGTGGAGAAAAAAGAGCTGCCGGTGGTATCAGAGCCCTCAGAGGCGGCGGAGGAAGGCGTGCACCAATGTGCTCCATGCTGGACTACCTGCACCATAAAGGAGTCTCTGCAGGGCCTGGAGGCGGAAGACATGGACCTGGCTGCGGAGGCAGACCAGGCCCTGTCCTCCCTCCTCCAGGGGAAGACTCAGGACCCCTGCAGAGACCAAGTGCAGTCCTGGCCAGAAGAACTCCAGAGTTACCCTGTGGAGCCAGGCCAGGATCCACGGGGCTGGGCTCAGGGTGTTGAGCCAGTGCCAGAGCATGGACAGGACTAGTTGGTTCAGTACCAGCGCCCTCCCGTGCAGGGAGAGGCACCAGAGGAGCCCTGTCCATCTCCACAGCCGCTCACACACCCTGGCCTCCAAATCCTGCCAGTTCTCCAGAGGAGAAGGATGCGTGGCGGAAAGGTAAACACTGAAATAGAGTAGTGGATCTGCGCTGAACCAAATGGCTTGAAGCGTGGGTGGGAGGTAGCTCATCTGCCACCCTTTCCCGACCATCAGGACAGAGCTCTTAACCCAGTTGACCTGGGCGGAGGAGGCTACCGAGTAGATCACCTGGCAGGCCTCCATCTGCACCAGGTTGCCCAGGTCCTGGACCATGTACGCCGACAGGACCAGCCACAACTCTGGCTGTAGTGAGGTGGTGTGGCCTTCCTCCGAGCCACAGGGGGAGGAACTACCTTCTGTGCCCCAGCGAGAGGAGGCTGCCACCACTAGGTCCAGAAGTCTGCATTCATCCATTGTCCGCCGGAGATAGGATGCCCAACACCTGGGGCTTTTGCTCTGGCTCTGCATCAAGAGTCCAGAGCTAATTGACTACTGGGTTTGCATGGTCCCTGCATCAAGGGCCCAGAACTAAGTGACTTCTGGGTTTGCTCTGGCTCCTGCCAAAGGGATCCCAGGCCATAGCCTATGGTATTTGCCCAGTACCTGTTTACGGAGCCCAGGGGCTATAGACCAGTGGTGGGCAACCTGCAGCCCATGGGCTCCATGTGGCCCGTCAGGGTAATCTGCCAGTGGGCTGCAAGAGAGTTTGTTTACATTGACCGTCCCCGGGCCAATGGGAGCTGCGGGAAGCCGCAGCCAGCAGATCCCTGAGGCCCGCGCCGCTTCCCACAGCTCCCATTGGCCGGGAATCGCAAACTGCAGGCACTGGGAGCTGTGGGTAGCTGTTCCTGCGGACGGTCAATGTAAACAAACTGTCTTGCGGCCCGCCAGCGGATTACCCTGATGGACTGCATGTGGCCCGCAGGCTGCAGGTTGCCCACCACTGCTATAGACTGTTGGCTGTTCACAGGGGTGAAAGTAACTTAAAGGACTTACCGGTACTCCAGAGTCCTGCGGGGGGGCTAAACTGGAAGAGGCGTGGCCTCTACCGGAAGAGGTGGGGCCTTTAAATCCCGGGGCTTTAAAATCAGGATTTAAAGGGCTCGGGGATCCGGCTGAAGCTAGGAGCCCCAGGCCCTTTAAATGACCCCCGGAGCTACCAGCTGCAGAGGCGGCTGGGAGCCCTGGGGTTTGGGCAGGGGTGAAAGTAATTTATATTTCTTACCCATATGGTCCAATCGCAAGCAACCCACCTCTCCTACGTACTTCATGGATCCCTCCCATTGCATGACAAAGATATAGAAAATAAAGCTGCTACTACTAAAAATACTGTCTGTAATAAAACTTTAATATTGGAATAAGCCTGAAAAAGTGAAAACTCACTGTCACATTTTTCTCCGTGTCTTCCCTCCTCCTCCAGCCAGGCTGCCGACGCTAGGCTCCGTGCTTTCTCCCTGCCTGGCACTCAGCAGCGGCTGCAGGGGCTTCCCTCTAGCTTGCAGCATGGAGCAGGGAGACTGGCTGAGGGAGGGAGAAGCCTGCCCCCTGCATAAGAAGCCTTTAAACTCAGTTGTTCCCTGGGCTGTTCAGCCCCCGGGGTTAGGAGCCATTTCTGGCATCCTTGTTAATTTCACTCCCAGTTGTGGGGGGAGGGGGGGGAAGAGGCATCTCAGCCAGTCTCCCTGCTCACTGCAAGCGAGCGCCTAGAGAAGAGCTCCTGATGAGTGGGGGTTGGGGAGGAATGCAGAGCCTTACTGTCTGCAGCCTGGCTGGAGGAGGAGGGAGGAGACAAGAAACCAATGTGACAGGGAGTTTTCCCCTTCCACCTGCTTTTATTAGCTCTGGATTTAAGCTGTGCAGCCAAATGCCTATTGTATTTGTTGTGTACAGCTCTGTCTCATCTTACGCGCATTTAACATGCGCGATTTCGACTTTGCGCGGTCGGCAAAAACACACACACACACAAAAGAGAGATAAATAGCTATTTATGTACTGTGTCTATAAGGTGCCACAGGATTCTTTGCTGCTTTTACAGATCCAGACTAACACGGCTACCCCTCTGATACTTGTGTCTGTAGTGCGGGCGATTCCGCCCGCCCTTAAGGCCAAAGGGTTTGTGGGGATGCCGGGTTTTCCCTTGACACGCTCACCGCGGAACGTAACCCCAGCGTAAGATAAGACAGACCTGTATATTAGTATTGGAGATCCCCTCATCCCGGGGGCAGAAAAGAACTGCCCCTGCCATGGTCACACACCTCCTCCCCCTGGCCCCCTCCCCCCAGCAACTGTGAGTGAAATTAACAAGGATGCCAGAAACGGCTCCTAACCCCAGGGGCGCAGGGAACAGCTGAGTTTAAACCTTTCTTATGCAGGGGACAGGCTTCTCCCTCCCTCAGCCAGTCTCCTTTTCTTACTGGTCCTCTGTACTGGCCCGTACCGGCTTACTTTCACCTCTGGCTGTTCAGTCCCCGCCTAAGGGCCAGGGCATTCAGACTTCTGGGAGAATGCTTTTTCTGCCTATGGAACTAATTGCCTATCTGGGGATTTCGCCCCGTTAGGTCAGTCAGGACACTAATGCCTAACTTGCTAAATTGCTAGTATTAGGCAGAGATCCCGACAGCACAGTGAGGTGGTGAGGCCTCCCTCCGACCCAGAGGGGGATGGATGACCACCACCAGATAGGGTGACCAGACGTCCCGATTTTTTTTTTTTCTCAGCCGGGACTCGCTCGGCTTTTTTTTTTTTTTTTGCTCAGCCCCCCCATGTGTCCCGATATTTTCTTCCCCTCATCTGGTCACCCTACCACCAGACTACACTCCTAAGTGAAGAACAGGATCTGGTCCGAGAGATGAATATATCTGAGCTACTTAGTAATAGTGATCATAATGTAATTAAGTATAGCATCCTTGCAGGGGGAAAAAAGCCAAAGAAACCCACCCCAGTAGCACTGAACTTCAAAAACGGAAACTAAACAAAAATGAGAAAGCTAGTTAAATGGAAATTAAAAGGAACAGTCACAAGAATGAAATGCCTGCAAACTTAATGGAAACGATTTTCAAACAGCATAATAGAGTCTCAAACTAAATGAACACTCAAATAAAAAAAAACCAGTAAGAGGACCAAAAATATGACACCATGGTTAAACAGCAGAGTTAAAGAGGCAGTTAGAGGCAAAAAGGCATCCTTTAAAAACTGGAAGTCAAATCCTATTGGGAAAATAGAAAAGTGCATAAACTCTGCCAAGTCAAGTGTAAACGTATCATTAGGCAGGACAAAAAAAATTTGAACAGCAACTAGCAAAAGACGGAAAAAAAAATAGCAATTTTTTAAAGTACATCAGAAGCAGGAAGCTTGCCAAACCATCTATAGGGCCCCTGGATGATCAAAGTGCTAAAGGAGCACTCAAGGAAGACAAGGCCATTGTGGAGAAGTTAGCTGAATTCTTTGCATCAGTCTTCACTGCAGAGGATGTAAAGGAAATTTCCACACCTGAGCCATTTTTTTTAGGTGACAAATCAGAGGAACTGTCCCAGACAGAGGTGTCAATAGATGACATTTTGGAACAAACTGGTAAATTAAACAGTAATAAGTCACCAGGACCAGATGGTATTCACCCAAGTATTCTAAAGGAATTCAAATATGAAATTGCAGAAGTACTAACTGTGGTATATAATTGTAATGAGAAACCTGGATTTGACATAACTTACAGCCATCTTGTGTATGGACTTAGCATAACCTGCAGCCATCTTGTATGCTCAGTCACCATAAATTAGAAATAAAACTAGAGAGTCAGGAAATTTGACCTTCCCGTAGGCAGACAGATAGAAAAGTATCAGCTGCAGCTGCAGCATTACTAATGGTGATAGATATACATATATCTATATATTCACAAAGTCAAGAGAATGATCAAGCTAACCTTGAGTTCCTGTAGCTTCTTCCTGATAAGAAGTAAGAGGTTTTGCTGTTGCAAGTGTATACCACTAATGAAGCATAAAGATAAGTACACTGAGAAATTTTTACTAACTTTGAAAAATACATAAGCTAATGAGTAGGCGGTCTTAGACATGTGAACCCCTGTGTGACAGGCGGGACCTTGCTGGTCGAGTTGGGGCACCCCCGTCAGCCCAGTATGGGGGTAGCCCACTAGGTAACTCGGTCATGGGATTCCCCATTAAGTGGGAGATTTCTGCCAAGTGTGGCCCGGCCCCTGGATTGGGTCACCGAAACAGGTAATCCGTGGATTCTGAGCAGCAAAACAATAAATAGACTGTGGAATTAGCTCCCTGATCAGGGTGAAGCAGCAAGCAACCCCTGGGTGGGGAAAAGTAAGCAAGTAGTCTATAGCCTGGCAGCCTCCTGGCTGGGGCAGCAAACAACCAGTCTAGGGAATTAGTCCCCCTGGTCAGGGCGAAGCAGCAAGCAGACTGCACCCCTTGGGCGGGGCAAAGTAAGTAAGTAGTCTATAGCCCGGCAGCCTCCTGGCTAGGGTAGCAAATAAACAAACAGTCTGGAGACTTAGCCCCCTGGGCTGGGCAAAGTAGCAAGCAGGCTGCAACTCCAGGGTGGGGCACTGCAAGCAACAATCAATCTATAGACCTCACATCTCTCTGGGCTGGGGTGTAGTTTAGGCAGCTTCCTCAATGCGCAGTGGCTCGGCTTCCACAGTGGTCTCCGCGGCTGGTGGGTTGCCTGGTGGGTAGTCCAAGTCCCCAGGCTTTCCTGTCATGGGGTGCTGAAGATACCTCTGCAGGAGCCAGCAGTGTACTCCCTTCCTCCTGTGTTCCCCGTTCCCCTCAACTGGCCTGGCTGCCTCCTTTTATCTGAGGGCTTGGCTACACTTGCAAGTTACAGCGCAATAAAGCCGCCCACAGCGCTGTAACTCATTCCCCGTCCACACTGGCAAGGCACGTACAGCGCTGTATCTCCGCGGATACAGCGCTGCTTGTACTCCACCTCCCCGAGAGGAATAAAGACTATTGCGCTGCTGCTGCTGCGGTGCGGCGCCAGTGTGGCCGCCCAATGCACTCTGATTGGCCTCCAGAAGTATTCTGCAGTATCCCACAATGCCTCTTCTAGCCACTCTGGTCATCAGTTCGAACTCTACTGCCCTGGCCTCAGGTGGCCAACCGTCAGACCCACCCTTTATATTCCCCGGGAATTTTAAAAATCCCCTTCCTGTTTGCTCAGCCAGCCAGGTGTGGAGTGCTATCAGCGAATCTTTCCAGGTGACCATGCCTCCACGCGCCAGGCGAGCCCCAGCATGGAGCAATGGTGAGTTGCTGGACCTCATCAGTGTTTGGGGGGAGGAAGCTGTCCAGTCCCAGCTGCGCTCCAGCCGTAGGAATTACGATACCTTCGGGCAGATATCAAGGGCCATGATGGAAAGGGGCCATGACCGGGACGCACTGCAGTGCAGGATTAAGGTGAAGGAGCTGCGGAATGCCTACCGCAAAGCCCGCGAGGCAAACAGCCGCTCGGGTGCTCCCCCCACGACCTGCCGGTTCTACAAAGAGCTGGATGCGATACTTGGGGGTGACCCCACCTCCATGCCGAGCACCACCATGGACACTTCAGAGCGGGTGGTGGAGGAGGAGGAGGACGAGGAGGAAACCGGGAGTCAGGGTGCTGGGGAGGTTGGAGACACCCCGGACTACCTGGGTCCATGCAGCCAGGAGCTCTTCTCGAGCCCGGAGGAAGCTAGCCAGTCACAGCAGCCGGCACTTGGTGGAGGACAAACTGGTGGAGGACAAACTGAAGAGCGTGTTCCCGGTAAGCGCTTTATTTCTTTTGGGAAGGAAGTTTTTCGGGAGAGGAGGGTTAGGGCTGCATGCATGCCTAGATGTGGAATAGCGCATTGATGTGGTCTATCACTTCGCGGTAATCGGCCGCGGTAATCTCTTCGAAAGTCTCATCCAGAATGTGGGCAATGCGCTTGCGCAGGTTTCTTGGGAGAGCCACCGTGGTCCTTGTCCCAGTCAGGCTAACGTGTCCGCGCCACTGTGCCGCGAGGGGCGGGGGGACCATTGCTGCACACAGTGAAGCTGCATATGGGCCAGGGCGGAAGCCGCATTGCAATAGAAGACCCTCCCTTGCTTCCCAGGTCACCCTCAGCAGTGAGATATCTTCCAGGACGAACTCCTGTGGAAAATTTTGGGACAGTGTTCAGTGTAGGTGCCCCCTGCAGCTGTTGGCTCTCCCCAAGGCACAGAAACCCAGAAGACAGTACAGCCCAGAAACAATCAGTCCCCCTTACTCACCATTTTGGGGCTCCCGTGGGTTATGTCCGCTCTCTTTGGGACAGGAAAATTATGCTATTGTGTACACTGTGTGTGTGCCCTCCTCAAGTGCGGGGGAATGATTACTCTGTCTGGTTTAAACAATGCTGCCTCTGTTAAGTGTTGCATTTTGCCTTTGCAGATGCAACCTTGAGACCTCAGCCGTCCGTGTTTACACCTTCTCAAAGACTGCAAAGGCTCCGGAGGAGACCGCGGAAAAGCAAGGAAGACATGCTGCACCAAGTCATGCAGCAGTCGGTAAAAGAAAATCAAAAAGCCCAGGAGTGGAGGGAGAGAGAAAGCAGGACCCGCCAGGAAAACTCATCGCACCGGCGGGAGGCCACGCAGCACCGGCAGCAAAGCACGGATAGGCTGATATCCATCATGGAGCGGCAAGCAGACTCTATCCAGGAGCTCGTAGCCATGCAGGCGGAGCACTACCGCGCCCGCCCCCCCATGCATCCCTTGCCCCAAAACTCTTTCCCTTGTGCCCCCATGTCCCCTCCAACCCACTTTCCCCAACGTGCGGGTTCTTACCGCCAACTGCTGCCTCCAACACCGGTATCTTCACCACCCAGCTCTGAAAACTTCGACCCTTACCCCCTGCACTCAACCCCCATGACCATGCAGTATAGACATAATGAAGTGCAGCACTCAATGCAAAGCAGTGGAGACAGGACATACGCAGATCTCTGATTGTACCATTCCCCATCCCAAACCCACCCCACCCCATTGCCCTTTCTTGATTCCCAAACAGTTGTTTCTTTCAATAAATTTATTTTCTTTTCAATAAATGGATATTTTGGTTTTGAAAACATTCTTTATTATTGCATAAAATAAAAGATCCCTTAGCCCAGGAACCAGGCACTGCAAATCATTGAAGCAAACACAGATTCCTACCAACATTAACCACAGGGCACCAGACATTACTGCTGGCTTTCAGCCTCAAATTGCTCCCTCAAGGCATCCCTAATCCTAGCAGCCCCGTGCTGGTCCCGTCTAGAAGCCCTGCTCTCTGGCTGTGCAAATTCAGCCTCCAGGTGTTGAACATCGGAGGTCCATGCCTGCCTGAATATTTCACCCCTCCCTTCACAAATATTATGGAGGGTACAGCACGCGGATATAACCGCGGGGATGCTGTTTTCTGCCAAGTCCAGCTTCCCATACAGAGATCGCCAGCGGCCCTTTAAACGGCCAAAAGCACACTCCACAGTCATTCGGCACCGGCTCAGCCTGTAGTTGAACCGTTCCTTGCTACTGTCAAGGCACCCTGTGTAGGGTTTCATGAGCCACGGCATTAGCGGGTAAGCGGGGTCTCCAAGGATCACAATGGGCATTTCGACTTCCCCTACTGTGATCTTCCTATCTGGGAAAAAAGTCCCGGCCTCCAGCTTCCTGAACACGCCAGTGTTCCGAAAGATGCGTGCATCATGCACCTTTCCGGGCCAGCCTGTGTTAATGTCAATGAAACGCCCACGGTGATCCACAACCGCCTGGAGAACCATAGAGAAATACCCCTTCCGATTAACGTACTCGGAGGCTAGGTGGTCTGGTGCCAGAATAGGAATATGCGTCCCATCTATCGCCCCTCCACAGTTAGGGAAACCCATTTGTGCAAAGCCATCCACAATCTCCTGCACGTTACCCGGAGTCATGGTTCTTCTGAGCAGGATTTTATTAATGGCCCTGCAAACTTGCATCAGCACGATTCCAACAGTCGACTTTCCCACTCCAAACTGGTTCGCGACCGATCGGTAGCTGTCTGGAGTTGCCAGCTTCCAGATTGCAATAGCCACCCGCTTCTCCACCGGCAGGGCAGCTCTCAATCTCGTGTCCTTGTGCCGCAGGGTGGGGGCGAGCTCCTCACACAGTCCCATGAAAGTGGCTTTTCTCATCCGAAAGTTCTGCAGCCACTGCTCGTCATCCCAGACTTGCATGACGATGTGATCCCACCACTCAGTGCTTGTTTCCCAAGCCCAGAAGCAGCGTTCCACGGTGTTGAGCATGTCCGTGAATGACAAGCAATTTCGTGTCGTACACGTTACATGACTCGCTATTATCGTCGGACTCCTCGTCGGACTCCTCACTGTCACTTCGGATCCTAAGGAATAGCTCGACTGCTAAACGTGACGCGAAGGCGAGACTCGTCAGCATATTCCTCAGCAGTTCGGGCTCCATTTCCCGCAGACCGAAACGGAACACACAGATTGCGCTGCACAAAAAACGTTGAAAGATGGCGCCAAATGTGGATGGAAACACAGGGATTGCTGGGATGTGAAGCAATGCATCACGGGGCGTTGGGACAGGACCCAGAATGCCCCGCCCCCCCGCCCTCTTCCCACAAACCACGGCGCCAGAATGGGAAGAGGTGCTCTGTGGGATAGCTGTCCATAATGCACCGCTCCCAATGCCGCTGCAAGTGCCGCAAATGTGGCCACAACAGCGTGCTGTCAGCTGTCAGTGTGGACAGACTGCAGCGCTTTCCCTATTCAGCTGTACGAAGGCAGGTTTAACTCACAGCGCTGTACATCTGCTAGTGTAGCCAAGCCCTGAGTTCTCCACTTGGAGTATGTGCAGCAGGGAAGAGGGGGTGTGGCCTCCTGGGCCCACAATGATTGGTCCACTCCTAGTGGCCCAGTGTGGGACTGTACACCCCATCAGACATCCTCCCACTCAAGTCTGGACCAGATGGCAGTCCCCCCTCACCTCTTCCCCTCCTACCCGTGAAAAGGAGTCTGCATTTGCGTGGGCTCGGCCCGGGTGGTGAAATACCTCAAAATCATTGGATTGGAGGGCAAGCTTACATCTCATAATCCTCGCATTAGTGTCTTCCATAGAATGGAGCCATCGGAGGGGTGCGTGATTTGTGATGAGCTGGAAGTGGTTCCCAAGCAGGTAGTATCGTAGTGCTTCAAGAGCCCATTTCACAGCCAGTGCCTCTTTCTCAATCATTGAGTACCTGGTCTCGCGAGGAAATAACTTCCTACTCAGGTAAAGAACCGGCTATTTCTCTCCGTCATGCTCCTGCAACAGGACAGTTCCCAGGCCTACCTCTGAAGCGTCGGTCTGGAGTATAAACCTCTTTGCAAAATCCAGGTGAAAACGGACCAGCTCCTGACTTAACCATGCTTCCAAGGCCTGGAAAGCATACTCACAGTCCCAGGACCACTGTACCCTCTTGGGTTCGGAATTTTTGGTCAGGTCTGTTAGGGGTGCTGCTAATGTGGCAAACTCCGGAACAAAGTATCTGTAGTAGCCAGCCAAGCCTAGAAACTGTCTCACCTGCCTCTTGGTCGTGGGGGTTGGACAGTCCTTCAGGGCTTGGACCTTATCCACGAGTGGGTGCAGCTGCCCCTGCCCCACCATGTACTCCAGATATGTTACCTCCTTTTGCCCTAGGTGACACTTGGAGGGCTTGGCTGTCAACCTGGCTTCTCCAAGGGCTTGCAGCATGGCGGTGAGGTGTCTAAGATGGTTCTCCCAGTTGGTACTGTATATCATTATATTGTCGATATAGACGGCCACGTATTGCTCGTGTGGCCACAGTAACTGGTCCATAAGCCTCTGAAAGGTTGCTATATATTGTAATACGCTATATGTCATATGGATCTAGTATAATTGCTGTATGCTTGACATGAGTATGTGAGTTGCATGTTGGCAACTGAAGCAAGGATTTAAGGTTATGAGCAGTCAAGAATTGTCTGTGCAAAATAAACTTTGTCATATCCATAAGAGGAAATGGAATGTGTTGGATTATGGTGGCCTGCCCGGAACTGCTCTCCTGGAGTTATGGATGAAAGGCTTAGTAAACAGACAAAGAGCTAATGATGTGACAGACTGGTCTATAAAAAAGGTTGCTTGCTATAGCTGAAGTTGAAGTCAGACACCGACCCAGAGCCATGAATAAGAAGAGGCATGTAATGTGGGGCTCCCCATGCCTTGTGATCAGACTGAACTTTGACTGGCTATTGGGATTTCCTTCAGATCTTCGGACTCTGGTGTAGTATGAAAAGAGTGTGAATGTAGAGTGAGTGGGGTTTATATTGTAATCAATAAAAATATTTAGAGTATTATATACCAACACTGTGTCCGGTATCTGCCTGCTCCCCCATTCTGTAGGGAGGCCTCTATCAGAGCTTAACAGCCCCATGTAGCCCAAATGGCATGGTCATAAATTAGAAGAGGCCGAATGCTGTGGCAAAAGCTGTCTTCCCCCAGGATGCCAGAGTCAGGGGGATTTGCCAATATCCTTTTGTGAGCTTGAGAGTAGATATGAACTTGGCATTCCCCATCCAGTCCAGTAACTCATCTACCGGTGGCATAGGGTATGCATCAAACCTAGAGATCATATTTACTTTCCGAAAATCTATGCAGAACCTCGTGGAGCTGTCTGGCTTGGGAACAAGGATGATAGGACTCCTCCACTCGCTATAGAATTTCTCCACAACCTCGAAGGCTAGCATCGCCTCAAGTTCTTCCTTTACAATCCCCCACATCTTACGGGGCAACGGTTGGTGATGATCCCTCACCTTCTGTCCTGGGCTGGTGGCTATGTGATGGTACACAGTCTTTGTCTGCCTGGGGAGGGATGATAGAACGGTTGAGAAAAACTGGGTCAGTCGTTGTAGTTGTTGTTCTTCATTGAGCTCCTGTCTGATGCCAATTGTTGTTGCATCGGGGGGGCTCAAGGTGTCTGGCCCTAATTCAGGTTCAGTTTGGTAAGGGACAATTAGCATGCCTTCCAGGTCTTTAGGAAGTTGATGTGGTACACCTGGGTCTCGCACCACCGTCCAGGCAACCAGACCTCGTAATCTACTGGTCCCAACTTTGGACTACTTCAAATGATCCCTGCCATTTGGCTAACAGTTTGGACTCAGATGACGGGAGTAGCAATAAGACATGATCACCGGGTTCGAAGGTCCACAGATGGGTACCCTGGTTATACCTCTGCTCCTGAGTCTGTTGTGCTTTCATTAGGTTCTCATGGGCAAGCCCTTTGAGCCTCTTAAGGCACTCTCACAGTTGTAATATATATGGAATGGACCCAGTAACCCAGGCTCTTGTTCCTCCCAGGTCTCGAAGGAGGTATAGGATCCCCCAGGGTTGCCTTCCATACAACAGTTCAAATGGAGAGAACCCCGTGGATGCTTGGATTACCTCCCATATCACGAACAGCAAGGCAAGTAACAGTTTATCCCAGTGATGTGGATCATCCTCTATGAATTTACGGAGCATCGATTTCAAGGTCCCGTTAAATCTCGACTAAGCCACTGGTGTGGGGATGGTAGATAGAAGTCTTCAGGGCCTGGGTGTTTAGTAGCTTGCATAGCTCCGCTATTAGTTGGGATGAAAAGTTGGCTATTAGTTGGAATGAAAAGTCTGTCAGAATCTCTTTTGGTATCCCTACTCAGACAAACATTTCTAAGAGTTCCTTTCATAGAATCATAGAATCATAGAATATCAGGGTTGGAAGGGACCTCAGGAGGTCATCTAGTCCAACCCCCTGCTCAAAGCAGGACCTAATCCCAACTAAATCATCCCAGCCAGGGCTTTGTCATTGAACGCAAGGGGACAGCCTCGGGGTATCGGGTTGCATAGTCTACTACCACCAATATGTAGCAGAACCCAGAACTACTCTTCTCTAAGGGCCTGATTAGGTCCATGCCTATCCTCTCAAATGGCACTCCTACCACTGTGAGGGGAATCAGAGGTGCCTTGGGTATCCCTTTGGGACTGGAACGATGACACTCTGGGCAGGAAGCACATAAGTCACTTACTTCCTTATGGCCAGAAAAACCTAAGAGCCACCTGGTGTAGGGTCTTCCCTTGCCCCAGAGTGTGCTAGCAGCAGCAAGTCCCGTTGGAACTTACATGGCACCAGCAGTTGCTGGATCACTTCTTGGGTTTGTGGGTCCTTTGTCACCCAGTATAGGCGCTCTTGTGGACCTCAAAGTGGGGGCCTTGGGATGGCCATGGGTTGGTGTCCCTTTCCTCCTCGGTTGGGGTCAATTGCTCTCATGCACAACTCAGGGTGGGGTCCTCCGTTTGCTCTCTCAGGAAGTCCCCGTCAGTCACCAGCCATTCACGCCCCGCTTCCAGTGTCACCCCCCCGGCAGGACGTGGGCTGGGGTCCCCAGAGGGGCTGAGGTGTGTCTCATCCTGTCCCTCTTCCTCCTGCTGGCCCAGGAGTCCCCTCGCCCATGATCTTTGGTTTGTTTCCACCGGTGGCCAGTTCCCCCATTCTCACATGACCTTCCCAAACCAGTGCCCGTCACAACCTAGAACTGTGGGGTATACTAGTTTTTTGGCCAGGCTGACCCGGCACATCTCCTCGTGCCTGCCCACCTTCAGTTTCACCTTGGTGGAGGGGTAGGGTTGTACATCCCTGTGTATGCACTGGAGGTATATAGGGGCCTCTGTCTGGTCTAGTGACCAGACCAGACCATACGAGGGTTTGGCTGCAACCCGAGTCAATAAGATCGGCTACTAGGGTGGCATTGACCTGCATAAGGACTATCAGTTTTGGTAAGCCTCTTTGCCAGGCCAGAGAACCTGCTACCCAGACCTGGCCATAATTACAGTCCATGAAAGGGCAGTCACATCTGAAGTGTCCCTCCTGGCCACACTCATAACATCGACCTTTCAATGCGTCTGCTTCTGAGTTCAGTGGCACCAGCCCAGGCCCTCTTCCCCATGGGGTCGCCCGCTAGGTCTCCATGTAACTCCTGGATGGGAAGTCGGTCCTCGTGGCCCTGGCCTACTCTGAGGTCCTTTTTCTTCTGGTTTGGGCAGTTTTTCGCTTGGGTCCCTCCTGCGGTCCCTGGGGCTTCCTGGTTTAGGAGTTAGAAGTCGGGACCCTTCTGTGGCCAAGTAATCTTCCATCAAGGACACTGCCTCAGCGAGAGTCCTCGGCCAATGTCAATGAACCCATTCCTTCCCCCTGGGGGAAGGATCTGTGTAAACTGCTCCAGTACGATAGCCTCTGCCACTTGAGGCCTGGTCAACTTCTTGAGTTCCAACCAACCACCTCCAGTGGTAATCCCAGAGTCACTGAGCCACTGCCCGAGGTTGTGTGCCCAGGGAATACCTCTCCCATCAAAACTGCTGATGGAATGTTTTGGGGTTCACTCCAGTTTGGTCTAAGATGAGGGTCTTCACTTAGACCCTACAGAAGCCCATGACTATGCCAAAGTTCCGGTAGGCCATTTCTGCATGTCCAGTTAGGTATGGGGCCACTAGAGTAGCCCAGTGTTCTGGAGGCCAGGGGACCGCTGTGGCAACCTGTTAAAATGTGACTCACCAGTAACCCAGTAAGGGTGTTCTCCAAGCACTGGCTCACCCCAACAAGTCCAGGTGGTCCCCATCGTTGCAGGAGCACCGCCATCTGCTGAATTAGCTATTCTTGCTGGGATTGGTGTGGTGAGGCTAGCTCCTTAATCAGCTGCTGCTGCTGCTCTTGGTGCTGGGCCATTTGTTGTTGTTGTTGGGCAGCCATTTGCTGTAATACCTGGGCTTGTTGCTGTTGTTGCTGGGTAGCCTACTGGTGCTGGCTTTCTAGCAACAATTTTAATATCTTGTCTGTGTCCATGGTGTCTGTAGGTTCTTGCACATAGCTCTCCTCAGATTAGTCCTCTTGGCACAATTGGAGTTGCAGCTAGCAAGGGATGTGAACAGTAACAAGAAGGGTTTCTACAGGTATGTTAGCAACAAGAAGGTGGTCAGGGAAAGTGTGGGACCCTTACTGAATGGGGGAGGCAACCTAGTGACAGATGGTGTGGAAAAACCTGAAGTACTCAATGGTTTTTTTGCCTCAGTCTTCACAGACAAGGTCAGCTCCCAGACTGCTGCACTGGGCAACACAGTATGGGGAGGAGGTGAGCAGCCCTCAGTGGTGAAAGAACAGGTTAAGGACTATTTAGAAAAGCTGGACATGCACAAGTCTATGGGACCAGATCCGAGGTTGCTGAGGAAGTTAGCCGATGTGATTGCAGAGCCACTGGCCATTATCTTTGAAAATTTGTGGCAATCAGGGGAGGTCCCGGACTATTGGAAAAAGGCAAATCTAGTGCCCATCTTTTAAAAAGTGAAGAAGGAGAATCCAGGGAACTACAGACTGGTCAGCCTCACCTCAGTCCCCGAGCCAGGGGCGCTGTATATACTCAAAGACTAAGGTCAGGAGGGACCATTATGATCATCTAGTCTGACCTCCTGCACAACGCAGGCCACAGAATCTCACCCACCCACTCCTGTACAAACCCCTAACCTATGCCTGAGTTATTGAAGTTGTCAAATCATGGTTTAAAGACCTCAAGGTGCAGAGAATCCTCCAGCAAGTGACCCGTGCCCCACACTGCAGAGGAAGGCAAAAAACGTCCAGGGCCTCTGCNCCCCCTGCTCCGACTGCCCTGGGCTGCCTCCTTTTATCTGAGTTCTCCACTTGGAGCATGTGCAGCAGGGAAGAGGGGGCGTGGCCTCCTGGGCCCAGAATGATTGGTCCACCCCTGGTGGCCCAATGTGGGGCTGGTACACCTCATCACACCCGGTATAGCAAGAATGATTGGTTAGTGGGTTTTTTGCATAGCTATGTTTTTAACTAAAATAATTGGTTAAGGCACAGATAAGAGAAATCCTCATTTTAACTTTATAATGAGGATCAGAAAACAAGCTTGTTGGAACTGAACTCTAGGATACAGCTCAAGACCAAAGCTGCTAGAATTTTTAATCCCTGCATGAGCAGACTATGCGGAAACTGAAGCCCAAACGACATGACCCTGACTGGCCATTGGGAGAGGTCCATCTTATTGGGAGTGGTGAGCATAAGATGCTTGGTGTGTGTATTCTGTTGATTTTTTGCCAGTTGTTAATACACCGGGAATGGGTTTTTGCCTGAGCCCACAAAGGGATAGAGCTCTGAGCCCATGGAGGGGTAAAGTTGGGTCCCCTATGCCCTGAATACTGATGAAGAGGGACGGGGTGGGAGCCCTGTATTATGCCTTGAGTACCCACGAGCGAGGGGTAGGGGTGGAGTCTTAAACTGTGCGGGTAACAGTAACCTATCACTTAAATCAGCCTCTATACAGATGACTGGAGGATAATTAATGTAATGCTGATTTTTAACAAAGGCTTCAGAGATGATCCTGGCAATTATAGGCTGGTTAGCATAACTTCAGCATGAGGCAAATTCGTTGAAATTATAGTAAAGAACAGAATTGTCAGACACATAGATGAACGTAATATGTTGGGGAAGAGTCAACACAGCTTTTGTAAAGGGTAACCATGACTCACCAAACTATTAGAATTCTTTGAGGGTGTCAACAAACATGTGGACAAGGGCAATCCAGTCAATATAGTGTATTTGGACTTTCAGAAAGCCTTTGACAAAGTCCCATACCAAAGGCTCTTAAGCAAAGTAGGAAGTCATGGGATAAGAGGGAAGATTCTCTTGAGGATTAGTTAAAAGACAGGAAAGAAAAGGTATGAATAAATGGTCAGTTGTCATACTGGAAAGACATAAATAGTGGAGTTACCCAAACATTTATACTATACCAGTGCTGTTCAACATATTAATAAATGATTTGGAAAAGGGAGTAAACAGTGAGATGGCAAAGTTTGCAGACAGAACTAAGTCATTTAAGATACTGAAGTCCAAAATTGATTGCAAAGAGTTACAAAGGGATATCACAAAACTGGGTGACTGGACAACAAAATGGCAGGCGAAATTCAATGTTGATAAGTGCAAAGTAATGCACACTGGACAAACAATCCCAACTATATATACAAAATGTTTGGGTCTAAATTAGTTATCACTCAAGAAAGAGATTTTGGAGTCATCGTGGATAGTTCTCTGAAAACATCTGCTCAATGTGCAGCAGCAGTCAAAAAAGATAACAATGTTAGGAACTATTAGAAAAGAGATAGATAGTGAGACAGAAAGTATCATAGTGCCACTATATAAATCCATGGTATGCCCACAGTTTGAATACTGCATTCAGTTCTGGCTGGCCCATCTCAAAAAAGATATATTAGAATTGGAGAAAGTACAGAGATAGGCAACAAAAATGATTAGGGGTATGGAACAGCTTCCATATCAGGAGAGATTAAAAAAGACTGGGACTGTTCATCTTAAAAAAGAGAAGACTAAAGGAGGATATGATAGAGGTCTATAAATCATGAACGGTGTGGAGAAAGTGATTAGGGTGAAGTGATTATGACTTCACATAACACAAGCACTAGGGGTCACCTGATGAAATTAATAGGCAACTGGTATAAAACAAAACAAAAGGAAGTATTTCTTCACACAATGCACAGTCAACCTGTGGAACTCCTTGCCAGGGAATGTTGTGAATACTAAAAGAATAACCGGGTTTACAAAAGAATTAGATAAACTCATGGAGGACAGGTCCATCAGTAGCTATTAGCCAAGATGGTCAAGGACTTAACCCTATGCTCTGGAGTCCCTAACCCTCTGACTGCCAGAATCTGGAACTGGACAACAGGGGATCGATCACTCGATAAATTGCCCTGTTCTGTTCATTCCCTCTGAATCATCTGGTATTGGCCACTGTCAGAAGACAGGATACTGGGCTACATGGACCATTGGTCTGACCTAGTATGGCTGTTCTTTTGTTCTTATGTAAATGAACAGGATTAAAGTAGATTATATAACTGCTATAATATCTGTACTTAATACTTGTGATAAATGAAGGGGGCAGGTAGCTCCTTTTTATGGACACCCAGCCAGCCAGTAGCTATAAAATCTCTCTTAGCAGCTGTTCTCTAATTGCTCTAAGGGGTTAAAAAGTCTCATGATATGCATAGGTAAAAGGAAGTGAGTGGGCACCTGTCCAAAAGAGCCAATGTGATGGCTAGAACTTTTTAAAATTGAAATGACTCCCCTGTTGCCTGTTGTTGTTCTCCCGGGGAGAGGCGGACAGAGCAGAGATATGCTGTAAGAAGCTTTGGCCAGGTATGAAAAAATCATCAGTATCATACCTAGAAACTACTCATTTAAAACCCCAGATATGTAAGTAGATCAGGAAATGTCTAGGAAGACACAATTAGGTTTATCCTTTTTATTTCTTTATGGCTTGTGGATTTCTCTGTGCTAACACCAAGTGCTTTTGTTTTGCTTGTAACCTTTAAGATGGACCTGAAGAAAGCTATTCTTGGTGCTTAATCTTTGTAGTTGCTCTTTTAAAATCTAGCAATAGCCTGAGTTCCCAGATGTATTTTCTTCTTTTAAAAAAATAAAAATAAAATTTACCTTTTCTAAGAACAGAATTGGATTTTTGTGTCTTAAGAGGTTTGTGCACGTTGTTTAATTAGCTGGGGGCAACAACTGATTTCCTTTTTCTTTTTCCCCCCTTTTTCTTTCTCAGCTCTTCCCCGGAAGGGGGGTAAAAGGGCTTGAGGGTACTCCACAGGAAGGAATTCCTAAGTGTACCTTCCTGGGCACTCAAAGGGGTTCTGCACTTGGGGGGTGGCAGCATCTACCAATCCAAGGTCAGAGAAAAGCTGTAACCTTGGGATTTTAATACAAGCCTGGAGTGGCCAGTATTAATTTTTAGAATCCTTGCAGGCCCCCACCTTCTGCACTCAAAGTGCCAAAGTGGGGAATCAGCCTTAATAATACTATTTGTGCTTAATTCATAGTAAGAGATATATAGTGCGGATAATAAATAGATTTGCTAGCCCACATATATTGGTCAACACTCCAAATCTGTATCTAGAATTAGATCTTGCTTACTTGCTCCCCTTTTCCTTTGTGCCAAAATTTAGACTTTCCATTTTGTTATCTGTCTCCTCCGTCTTCCTGCTTCCTTCTTCTCTGATTCCATTTCCTTCCAGAACCAGTGCCCAGAGCACAAGCACCTCTATACTATCCTTCTCCATTAGGCATAGCTTTGCAATAGCTCTGAGCTCCCTTCAGCTCTGAGCTCCGTAATCCTACCACTGCCATGACCCAGAAACCATCCCCACCAGTCAGCTGTCACCCAAGAATCATTCCTCCCCCCATAGATTCAGTATCACACAGAAAGAGCCCCTCAAGAGAGTTAGCCCTCACCCAGAAACAACCTCCCTCCCACTGGAGCTGTTTGGGAATTTGTCAACCAAATTTTGTTTCATCAAAATATGCCAGTTCATTGAAACTTCATGGAAAACAAATTTCTTGACTTGAAATTTTTTTGAAAAAATAAATAGTTTTGAAGTGTTTTATTTTGACATTTGTGAAATGAAGAATTCCAGTTTGAAAGGAGGCTTTATTTTGACATTTAGGTTACCTGGAGTAAAAAAAAAAAAAAAAAACTAAACTAATAAAAATGGTCAAAAATGAAACAGAATGCTCTGATCCAAATTGAATTTGGGAGGGAGGGAGGATTTTTTGCTTTGTGAAAATTTCCAAAGTTTTGACTTTCCTTCCCAGTTCAGGACACTCCCTCCTTCCGCTGCAGAACCATGGACAGCCCAGGAGCCTCTTTGCATGCAGAAAGGGGTATCGCAATGTACCATCAAGCAACCTTTCCCCTTCCAGTGCTTTAGAGAGATCAGTACTGTGTCCAGTGCTTATGGCACTGCTGGGAGCTCTCAAGTGTATTTGACATTATAGAAAAGGAGATAAGCTTCTAGTAGAGAAACAATAGCTCAGGTGTTTTCTCCAAGGAAGTCAACAGAAACATCCATCCATCTAGCTGGACAGTTCAGAGTGTATTGCTCTATGTCCTGAAATGTCTGAAAAAACAGTTTCAATTTGATTCTGAATTTGGGAATAGATTCATTCAGGCTCAAAACTGGCCCTAGCAAAGCTCAGGAGCAGACCCAGTTAACATCAAAGCAGTTGTGTAGCAATGTCCAGACTCACCAGTGTGGCACCTCCTGCTGGTTGTCTTGGGAATTAGCTCTCCAGCATATGGAGCGCCTCCTACTGGCTGGTGTCTCACCTGTCGCTGGCCCCCATGTCCCTCCCAGATCCCGGTGCCCTTTACCTTGGGGTTCTGCCCACCGCAGTACCACCACATGCTGGGTCTCCCCTCCCAGGGTAACCCCCAACCCTCTATGCCCACCTTGCCTCAGTGGCTACTGCCAGTCATCATCTAGCCCCCTTTCCCCAGAGCAGACTGCAGTCTGTAATGGCCACTCATCATCAGCAAGGGGGTAGGATCTGCTGCCTCTGCCTATCTCCAGGCTGCACCCCTGCAGCCCCAGTACCTTCTTAGGCCTTACCCAAGGCATCAGCCTGGGGAGTTGCCAGGCTGGAGCTCCCCAGCACTGCCTGCTTCAGGTACCATATGTTCCCCAGCAGCTAGGCCCTCTCCCTCCAGGGCTGGAGAGAGACTACCCTGCCTTCTGGCCCTGCAGCTCTTTTATAGGGCCTAGCCTGGCCCTGATTGGCTGCCTCCCAGCCTTTTCCTATTGGCTCCCCAGAGCTGTTTTTAACCCCTTCAGGGCCAGAATGGGGTGACTGCCCTGCTTCAAAAGAAGTCCTAGCTGGGCTCATGGCCAGCATGTTTTAATGCAGTCCAGGCCTTTAAAAATCCACTAGGCCTGTAGGGCTGGTGCAGGTCACTTTTTTAATAGCAGTATTCCAGACTTCTGATTTTCCTGTATTGCTGGGAATAGAAAACTGCTCTTCACCAGATAATGCCATGGCTGCATTGCTTCCACTCTGCTACAGTCCCAGTGGTTCATTCCACTAATGCAGTGGTGCCCAAACTTTTCATGTCATGCCCCCCCTTCCCAGTAACGGAATCTGTTCATGCCCCCACTCCATTACTGCACAGTTGGCTCAGCAGAGGAGCTTGGGCTGAAGGCAGATCTGGGGGTTGAACTGGGAATAGGGGAGAAGCAGGGGCTAGAGGCAGAGCTGGCCTTGGGGTAGAGAGGGAATGAGGGCAGAGCTGGGCGGGGGCCGGAGCTGGGCTGAGGGAAGAGCGGAGCTGCAACTGGGGCCAGAGCTGGGCTGGGAGTGGAGTGGAGTTGCGGCTGGGGCCGGAGCTGGGCAGGGGACAGAGCGGAGCGAAGCTGCGGCTGCGCTGGGGGCAGAATGGGACTGGGTGACACCCCCCTCCCCCGTGGTTTAATAATAATATTTTTTAATATATGGAGATATACCTATCTCATAGAGCTGGAAGGGACCCTGAAGGGGCATCGAGTCCAGCCCCCTGCCTTCACTAGCAGGACCAATTTTGCCCCAGATCCCTAAGTGGCCCCCTCAAGGATTGAACTCACAACCCTGGGTTTAGCAGGCCAATGCTCAAACCACTGAGCTATCCCTCCCCCCCTCTGTGTCCCCCAAAGGGGGCGCACCCCACTGTTTGGGGATCACTCCGCTAAAGGGTTCACACTTGTCATGGAGCTGCCCTTTGAAGCAGCATATATTCCAGGGGGCCTGCACATTCACACCCTCAATGTTGGAGGAAGGCCAGAGCTGTGCCTGAGTGATTGTAGGCATGGCTCCTCAGTGAGCATTGTGATACGAGATGACAGCCACTGGCCAGCTCAATGCAGGACAGTTCAAATCAACATCTGACATGAACTTTGCTGAACTTCATATTCCTTTCCATTGGCAGTAATGATTTTTCTGATGGTTTATGCTTTCTGGGACCCTGAGGACCTAGACACGCTGCATGAGGGACTCTCTGGGTAAGGTGGAGTGGTTCATACTCTCCCCAGCTACTCCCCACAATTCAGCCTACTGGGAAAGGGACTGGCTGACAGTGATGCCAAGGTGTTGGAAACTAAACGAATGGGGAGTGAAATCAGCTTGGGTATTTTTAGGCATGTTGATTATTAGGGCCCTACCAAATTCACGGTCTATTTTGGTCAATTTCACGGTCATAGGATTTTAAAAATTGTAAATTTCATGATTTCAGCTATTTAAATCTGAAATTTCATGGTTTTGTAATTGTAGGGGTCCTGACCCAAAAAGGAGTGGGGGGGGGGGGGCGGGGTTGCAAGGTTATTGTAGGAGGGGTTGCGATACTGCCTCCCTTACTTCTGTGCTGCTGCTAGCGGTGGCGCTGCCTTCAGAGCTCGGCAGCTGGAGAGCAGTAGTTGCTGGCCAGGATCCCAGCTCTGAAGGCAGAGACGCTGCCAGCAGCAGCACAGAAGTAAGGATGGCATGGCATGATATTGCCACTCTTTCTTCTGTGCTGCTGCCGTGCAGAGCTGGGCCCTCAGTCAGCAGCCGCCACTCTCCAGCCACCAAGCCCTGAAGGCAGCAGTGCAGAAGTAAGGGTGGCATGGTATGGTATTGCTACCCTTACTTCTGTGCTGCTGCTGGAGCGGTGCCACCTTCAGAGCTGGGCGCCCGGCCAACAGCTGCTGCTCTCTGGCCCCCCAAATTGAGACACACTGGTCTCCCTCATGAAATCTGTATAGTATAAGGTAAAAGCACCCAAAAAAACAGTTTTCATGGGGGGAGATTGGATTTCACAGTCTGTAATGCATTTTTCATAGCCATGAATTTGGTAGGGCCCTATTAATTAAGCAACCTTGTGGCACATCCTATGGTGCAGGATGTGAATATTAGCAAGGCATTTACAGGTGCTCAATTTTCCCTTTTGCCCAGCAAATCAGAGAAGCAGCAATACTTCAATTCAATCTCCTTCATGAAAACTGAAGTGTGAATATTACTGCTCTTTCAAAGCCACAGATTATGTTAAAAATGCACAAGGATTTGAGTCTCTTTTTCAGTTTGTTTCATGAAACTGTCTGGTCATCATTGTACAGTGCTCATTTTGGATGTTGAGCTTGATAGTTGCTGTACAATATTTCTCTTGGATGTCTGGCTTCCTAGCCCTGGTCCACACTACAAAGTTAGGTCGACTTAAGGCAACATATGTCAACCTATTTGTGCATGTACAGTATCTACATTCAAATTTGTCTCCCACCAGCGTAAGCGCCTCCTTATGACGACGCAGTAATGCCACCTCCCTGAGTGGTGTTGAGCTGTGGTCAATGTACTGTGGTGGATACAGTGAGTTTAAAGGCTGCATGACCTATGCTTCCATTCTATGATTCTATGATTCTATGTTGAGCCTAACAATCCTCCAGCAGTTGTCCCATAATGCCTGACAGGGACTGCTCTGGTCACAGTTGTAAACTCCACTCATAGAATCATAGAATATCAGGGTTGGAAGGGACCTCAGGAGATCATCTAGTCCAACCCCCTGCTTAAAGCAGGATCAATCCCCAACTAAATCATCCCAGCCAGGGCTTTGTCAAGCCTGACCTTAAAAACCTCTAAGGAAGGAGATTCCACCACCTCCCTAGGTAACCCATTCCAGTGCTTCACCACCCTCCTAGTGAAAAAGTTTTCCCTAATATCCAACCTAAACCTCCCCCACTGCAACTTGAGACCATTACTCCTTGTTCTGCCATCTGCTACCACTGAGAACAGCCTAGCTTCATCCTCTTTGGAACCCCCTTTCAGGTAATTGAAAGCAGCTATCAAATCCCCCCTCATTCTCTTCTCTTCTGCAGACTAAATATTCCCAGTTCCCTCAGCCTCGCCTCATAAGTCATGTGCTCCAGCCCCCTAATCATTTTTGTTGCCCTCTGCTGGACTCTTTCCAATTTTTCCACATCCTTCTTGTATTGTGGGGCCCAAAACTGGATGCCACACTCCAGGTGTGGCCTCACCAATGCCGAATAGAGGGGAATGATCACGTCCCTCGATCTGCTGGCAATGCCACTACTTATACAGCCCAACATGCCGTTAGCCTTCTTGGCAACAAGGGCACACTGTTGACTCATATCCAGCTTCTCGTCCACTGTAACCCCTAGGTCCTTTTCTGAAGAACTGCTGCCTAGCCACTTGGTCCCTAGTCTGTAGTGATGCATGGGCTTCTTTCTTCCTAAGTGCAGGACTCTGCACTTGTTCTTGTTGAACCTCATCAGATTTCTTTTAGCACAATCCTCTAATTTGTCTAAGTCCCTCTGTATCCTATCCCTACCCTCCAGTGTATCTACCAGTCCTCCCAGTTTAGGGTCATCTGCAAACTTGCTGAGGGTGCAGTTCACGCCATCCTCCAGATCGTTAATGAAGATATTGAACAAAACTGGCCCCAGGACCGAACCTTTTGGGCACTCCGCTTGATACCAACTGCCAACTAGACATGGAGCCATTGATCACTACCCGTTGAGCCCGACGATCTAGCCAGCTTTCTATCCACCTTATAGTCCATTCATCCAGCCCATACTTCTTTAACTTACCGTCAAGAATACTGCGGGAGACCGTATCAAAAGCTTTGCTAAAGTCAAGGAATAACACGTCCACTGCTTTCCCCTCACCCACAGAGCCAGTTATCTCATCACAAAAGACAATTAGGTTAGTCAGGCATGACTTACCCTTGGTGAATCCATGCTGACTGTTCCTGATCACTTTCCTCTCCTCTAAGTGCATCAGAATTGATTCCTTGAGGACCTGCTCCATGATTTTTCCAGGGACTGAGGAGAGGCTGACTGGCCTGTAGTTCCCCGGCTCCTCCTTCCTCCCTTTTTTAAAGATGGGCACTACATTAGCCTTTTTCCAGTCATCCGGGACCTCCCCTGATCGCCATGAGTTTTCAGAGATAATGGCCAATGGCTCTGCACTCACATGCGCTAACTCCTTTAGCACCCTCGGATGCAGCGCATCCAGCCCCATTGACTTGTGCTCATCCAGCTTTTCTAAATAGTCCTGAACCTCTTCTTTCTCCACAGAGGGCTGGTCACCTCCTCCCCATACTGTGCTGCCCAGTGCAGTAGTCTGGAAGCTAGCCTTGTTCTTGAAGACAGAGGCAAAAAAAGCATTGAGTACATTAGGTTTTTCCACATCTGTCACTAGGTTGCCTCCCTCATTCAGTAAGGGGCCCACACTTTCCTTGACTTTCTTCTTGTTGCTAACATACCTGAAGAAACCCTTCTTGTTACTCTTAACTTCTCTTGCTAGTTGCAACTCCAAGTGTGATTTGGCCTTCCTGATTTCACTCCTGCATGCCTGAGCAATATTTTTGTACTCCTCACTGGTCATTTCTCCAATCTTCCACTTCTTGTAAGCTTCTTTTTTGTGTTTAAGATCAGCAAGGATTTCACTGTTAAGCCAAGCTGGTCACCTGCCATATTTACTATTCTTTCTACACATCGGGATGGTTTGTTCCTGCAACCTCAATAAGGATTCTTTAAAATACAGCCAGCTCTCCTGGACTCCTTTCCCCCTCATGTTATTCTCCCAGGGGATCCTGCCCATCAGTTCCCTGAGGGAGTCAAAGTCTGCTTTTCTGAAGTCCAGGGTCTGTATTTTGCTGCTCTCCTTTCTTCCTTGTATCAGGATCCTGAACTCAACCATCTCATGGTCACTGCCTCCCAGGTTCCCATCCACTTTTGCTTCCCCTACTAATTCTTCCCGGGTTGTGAGCAGCAGGTCAAGAAGAGCTCTGCCCCTAGTTGGTTCCTCCAGCACTTGCACCAGGAAATTGTCCCCTAAACTTTCCAAAAACTTCCTGGATTGTCTGTGCACCGCTGTATTGCTCTCCCAGCAGATATCAGGGTGATTGAAGTCCCCCATGAGAACCAGGGCCTGTGATCTAGTAACTTCTGTTAGTTGCCGGAAGAAAGCCTCGTCCACTCATCACCCTGGTCTGGTGGTCTATAGCAGACTCCCTCCACGACATCACCCTTGTTGCTCACAGTTCTAAACTTAATCCAGAGACTCTCAGGTTTTTCTGCAGTTTCATACTGGAGCTCTGAGTAGTCATACTCCTCTCTTACATACAATGCAACTCCTCCACCTCTTCTGTCCTGCCTGTCCTTCCTGAACAGTTTATATCCATCCATGACAGTACTCCAGTCATGTGAGTTATCCGACCAAGTCTCTGTTATTCCAATCACATCATAATTTCTTGACTGTGCCAGGACTTCCAGTTCTCCATGCTTGTTTCCCAGGCTTCTTGCATTTGTGTATAGGCACTTAAGATAACTCGCTGATCATCCTGCTTTCTCAGTATAAGGCAGGAATCCTCCCCTCTTGCGCTCTCCTGCTCGTGCTTCCTTCCAGCATCCCACTTACCTCGGCTTTGGTCCCCTTCCCCCGGTGAACCTAGTTTAAATCGCTCCTCATAAGGTTAGCCAGCCTGCTTCTGAAGATGTTCTTCCCTCTCTTTGTTAAGTGGAGCCTGTCTCTACCTAGCACTCCTTCTTCTTGGAACACCATCCCATGGTCCAAGAAGCCAAAGCCTTCTCTCTGACACCTCCTGCGTAGCCATTCATTGACTTCCATGATTCGTTGGTGTCTACCCGGGCCTTTTCCTTCCACAGGGAGGATGGATGAGAACACCACTTGTGCCTCAAACTCCTTTATGCTTCTTCCGAGAGTGATTCACTCAAGGTCATTCTTGGCAGTATCATTGGTGCCCACGTGGAGAAGCAGGAAGGGGTAGTGATCCGAGGGCTTGATGAGTCTCGGCAGTCTCTCCATCACATCATGAATCCTAGCTCCTGGCAAGCAGCACACTTCTCAGTTTTCCCAGTTGGGACATCAGTCCCCCTGAGGAGAGAGTCCCCGACCACCACCACCCACCTCCTTCTCTTGGGACCGGTGGTTGTGGAACACCCATCCCTAGGACAGTGCATCTCATGCCTTCCAATTGGTTTAGTCTCCTTGTGCTCCCTTCCCTCAGATGTATCATCTAGTCCACTCTCTGCATTAGAACCTGTGGAGAGAACATGAAAATGGTTGCTCACCTGTATCTGCATTGCTGGTACATGGATGCTCCTCTTTCTTCTTCTGGAGGTCACATGCTGCCAAATTTCTTCACTGTCCTTCTGTCCCTGCTGTGCAGCCTGCTCTGATTCTTCAGAATGTTGTGCCCGTAGAAGCATATCCTGATGTCTTTCCAGGAAATCTTCATTTTCTCTTATGCAATGCAGGGTTGATACTTGTTTCTCCAGACCCTGAAACTTCTCTTCCAATATGGAAACCAGCTTGCACTTTGTACAGACAAAGTCACCTCTGTCCTGTGGAAGAAAGACAAACATGGCACATTGTAGCGGGGTGGTCACCTGCTCCTGCCTTAAAAGGCTTAAAACTGCCCGGGGAGAGGGCTGTGGCAGGGAAGGAAAAGCGGGGCTGATTGGGGAAAGCAGCCTCAGCTGGGGGCTATGCCCCAGTCAGGCCGAGGCTGGCTTAATGAGGGACCAGCTGGCCCTTATAAGAGGGCTGGGGCCAGAAGCCAGAGACAGACACTCTCTCTCTAGCCTTTTGAGAGGGAGGGACCTGGCTGCTGGGAGCTGAGCAGGGTACCTAGACTGGAGCAGGGCTGGGGGAAGGCCAGAGGAGCCGGGGAGCTCCGGCCTGGAAACCCCACAGGCTGCAGGCCTAGGGTAAGGCTGAATAGGTACTGGGGTTGCAGGGGGCAGCACAAGGGTAGGCAGAGGCAGCAGATCCAAACCCCCCTTGCCAATGATGAGTGGCACTTACACTGCAGTCTGCCCCAGGGAACGGGGGCTAGTTAATGACTGGCAGTGGCCATACTGAGGTGAGGTGGGGATAGTAGGTGGGGGTTCCCCTGGGTGGGGAGACGCAGAGAGCGGGTGTACTGCCAGGGGGAAGTGCCCGAGGACAAGGGGCACCGGGTCTGGAAGGGACACAGGGGCCAGCGGCAAGCGGGACACCGGCCTGCAGAGGGCGCTCCGGAGGCTGGAGATGCTAATTCCCTGGACAACCAGCAGGAGGCGCCACAGGGGTGAGTCCCGTACCGTCACACACATCCTGTGCAGGTCACTACAGCTGATCGCTCACCATCCATATTACCTTCCTTCTAAGAGCTTCCTCAGCTGTTGCAGCAACTACTCAGAGTCTGCAAGTTGAAAGCCTCAGTGGGCTCTCCCCAGGCGAACTCC
Organism: Platysternon megacephalum; assembly: GCA_003942145.1. Lineage (NCBI taxonomy): Eukaryota > Metazoa > Chordata > Testudines > Platysternidae > Platysternon > Platysternon megacephalum. The sequence goes on from QXTE01000404.1 coordinate 144,298, forward strand.
CAGTCAAACTCCCTCTGTTTGCTGCTCAGCTGGTTCATAGCTGACTGCCTTTTTATAACAGTCAGGCCCACTCAAGGCCCACCTGAGGGTCCATGAGTGGTCAGCTCCATGCTTTAGATGTGTTCCTGTCTGGAGTAGACAGAAGGTATTGGATCATCTGGGCCTGTGGGAGAAGAGGCTGTGCAAGCACAGTTACGGACCATTCATTGAACTGTGGACATCTACAAAAAGCTTGCACAGGGATTGCAGGCGAGGGGTGACGGGGATCAGCAGCAGTGCCTATCAAATCAAAGGAATTGTGGCAGGCATATTACAAGTCCAGGTCGATGTGGTGCTGAGCTGCAGACCTACTACTTTTACAATGAGCTACATGCCATATTTGGTAGACACCCTACCAGCACCCCCCAAACCACTGGGGGTATCTCCAAGGAGCCTGAGATAGCGATCCCTGCCATGAACAGTGAGGAGGAGGAGGATGGACATGTGATAGTGTGTGTGTGTGGAGGGTCCAGCTATTCCCTGAGCCGGGATCTTTTTGAGACTTCACTACTGTGTAGGTGTGACGTTGTGCAGTCTATATGGTTTTATAAAAACATGATAATAAGTGAATATAATGTAACTAGGATATGCTTCATGCAAAAGGTCTCTTGTAAGGTATCATTACAAAGCTTATGATCTACTGAGTGTGATCATCCTATTTGTATGAGTGTACCACTCTTGTATCTAAAACTAGAAATATGGAATATGGCGGCTCTGAGGGCCTATTGTAATTATGCAAAGTTGGGCCATTAATGGTGGTTTGGAATCTTGATGACTCCCATTAACTAGGACCATTGTCTGCAGATGGCTGTGTTTTACCTGTGAGTCTTCCTGTATATGTGTGTGCTGGCAAGTGGGTAATGAAGTCTTGCAGTGACATGTGATCATGTCACCTGAACTGGAATCCATCTTTAACCTGGTGCTTTTCCAGTGGGGGGGAACCCAGAAGGACAAAGGGTTCCCGCCTTATGCAAAAGATATATAAAGGGGTGGAAGAGAACAAAGAGGAGGGAGGAGCCATCATGAAGAATCCCCTAGCTACCACCTAAGCTGGAACAAGAGCTGTACCAGGGGAAAGAATTGTGCCCAGGCCTGGAAGGTGTCCAGTCTGAGGAAAAAACTTACTGAAGCATCTCTAAGGGTGAGATTATCTGTATTTAGTTTGATTAGACATAGATTTGCGCATTTTATTTTATTTTGCTTGGTAACTTTGTTCTGTCTGTTACTACTTGGAATCAATTAAATCCTACTTTCTGTATTTAATAAAATCACTTTTTACTTATTAATTAACTCAGAGTATGTATTAATACCTGGGGGAGCAAACAACTGTGCATATCTCTCTATCAGTGTTATAGAGGGAGAACAATTTATGAGTTTACTCTGCATAAGCTTTATGCAGGGTAAAACGGATTTATTTGGGTTTAGACCCCATTGGGAGTTGGGCATCTGAGTGCTAAAGACAAGCACACTTCTGTGAGCTGTTTTCAGGTAAACCTGCAGCTTTGGGGCAGGTAATTCAGACCCTGGGTCTGTGTTGGAGCAGACGGGAGTGTCTGGCTCAGCAAGACAGGGTGCTGGAGTCCTGAGCTGGCAGGGAAAACAGGAGCAGGGGTAGTCTTGGTACATTGGGTGGCAGCTCCCAGGGGGGTTTCTGTGATCCAACCCGTCACAGTAGGCAGTGGTGCAACAAACAGAAGTAGAGTTATCTGTTGTCCTTTCCCCTGTAGAGTTACGGGGGAGGGGGGAGGGGGAAGAGGGAGAATATGGAGTAGTTTGTTTATGTGCACAGGGATGTCATTTGGAACCTCCTGAGAGATCTCAATGAGACTTTCAGGGAAGTACTATGCAATCCTCTCTTGAAGGCTTCTGGGGATGGCTGCCTTATTTCTTCCTCTGCAGTAGGCCACGTTCCCATGCCACGCTGTGATGACTTCAGCAGGCACCATTGCAGTAAACAGGCTAGTGGCATATGGTTCTGGTTAGTTATGGGACACCAGCAGCACTGTTCTAATTTTAAAATTCTGTTCCATTAATTTATTTTGTAAGTTTGCACTGTACTGTTTTTCAATTGGATATTATTTTTACATTGTTTTGGTACACAATAATTTTTTATTTTTTAGAAATAAATTCATCTTTATTACTTCGTAACATTTGCTGCAGAATGCCTTGCAGTACTCAAAGCACACATTACTTGTAATAGAACAGGACCGCATAACTCAGAGGCTCAATGAAAAACACAGTATAGTTATAAATGTAAGTAAGCACTACATAATTCAAAGGTTCATTAAAATACAGTGATATTCATAAATGTACACCAAGCAATACACAATTCCTAACCCCCCCAACATTTCAGGGCCAGGTAAAGCACAGTTCAGCACATCACATTAATGTGGCTGACCATTAAAGTGCTCTTCCAAGGCCTCCCTCAGCTGCGTAGCTCCACACTGAGTTCTTCTACTGGCCCTCGTGTCTGGCTCTTCAAAGTCAACAGGCAGCTGGTCCACCTCGGCCCTCCACCCCAGCAGAAACTTTTCCACCTATGCCTCACAGATATTATGCAAGACACAGCAGGCAGCTATAACCATTGGGCAGAGGGCCCAGTGCAGGGAGACCCCATCAGCCAAGGGGCCTTGCAGGCCAGACTTTGGGGGGGGGGGGGGAATTTAACCCTGATGGGGAGGGGGAACTGACACTGGGAAGAAGGGCCCTGCCACCTAGAGCCTGTGGGTGTGTGGCCACCACCAGAGCAAGTGTCCGACCTGCAGCATCCCTGCAGCACAGCCAGTGCCTCGGAGGGAGGCCTGGGACATGTGAGGAGCAGACTGTGAACTGTCCTTACATTCCAGCGATGGCTGTTTGTGGTTCTCCTGTGTTCACAAAGCGGAGTGACACTTATTTTTTTAATGGATTGCTGTTTAGTAAATTGTATTTGCTTGAACTATATGTAATGCAGTGGGTCAGGGAAGCATCCAGAGCAGAGAGAGTACCCTGGAGTGGGGACACCCTAGCCCCTATCCTAAGTGACCATGACAAGATAGGGGGTTGAGTCCCCCCAGGAATCCTGGGCCTAGCCTTGTTGGGGTTACGAGCACTCTGCCACACAAGAGAATGGAAGGGGAGCCCTTGAGGTCAGGCAGGCCTCTGGGTAAAGGAAGTGGGAGAGAGGACTCAGATCCTTTTGCTAGCCAATTCCACCAGGGTAGTGTATAAGGCAGGAAACTTCCCCACAATAACGGGACCAATCCCCCGCTTACATTTGCATGGAAAAAAGCACTCCTGGTGAGTAATCGAAGCACTGACACATGAAGCCATATATGCATGCACACAAATGACATACTAACTGCATTGGCTGTATGCCATCAGAGTTTTTAGTGTAAGACATGGCCTTATTTGTCTCTTTCTTGCTCTTTGTATTTCTAACAATAAAAACAGCAATGTTTAGTTTTAGACTTTAGATTGTATTCTATATTGATTTTCCCCCTTAGTTACATGCACTCTGGAGCTGAAAACCAGTGAGCACTTCGATTATTGCTTTTGGCCTGCTAGGTACAACCACACTGATTTCTAGCAGATGTGCTGCTTCCCCTCCTCCCTTTGCTCTTTGCAGAGAGGCCCGGAGGTGCATCTGAGGACATCACACTCTTTCCCACAGAACTGAAATTGGCAATGAATCTCCTGTTGAGGTTATGGGTGGAGTGGAGTGGATTCCTCAACTCCTTGCATCAGCATTCACAGTGCTAGCCAGTTCCAGCAGAGTTCTGCCCACCTCAAGCTGCAGGACCTCTAATCTATGCACATTCCCTCAATTTAACTATTGGTTTAATATGCTGATGCTCATGGTCAGTTAGACTGCTAAATCTAGGAGTCATCCTTTCCACCCACTTGTAAGCAAGGGATGGGGAAATGTCACCTTTCAAACTTCACAGTGCTATTCCATAGTGCATACACATAGTCTGTCATGATTTTCTGATTCTGCAAAAAGGTCATCTGGTCTATGAGCTTGTGAAAAATTATACAGAGATGCCTTGATGTCAGAGAGGTGTGTTTTGCTGTTTCTGCAAAAGACTCCTCACATTTGGCCAAGCCTTTAAAAAAATCTCAGCTCACACACAGAATCATAGAAATGGTGGGCTGGAAGGACCTCAAGAGGTGATCAAGTCCATTTCTCCATACTGAGGCAGGATTATGTCTATATAGACCATCCCTGACAGGTGTTTTTCTAACCTATTCTTAAAAACGTCCAATGATGGGGATTCCACAAGATCCCTCAGTAATCTGTTCCAGTGCTTAACTATCCTTATAGTTGGAAAGCTTTTCCTAATATCTAACCTAAATCTCCCTTGCTGCAGATTAAACCAAGAACTGAACACTGAAATCGAATCCTGTCCTCCAAAGTGCTTGCAACCCTCCCTGCTTAGTGTTACCTGCAAATTTTGTAAGCAAAATATGGAGTAGTATCTGACTCATGACAGACCCCTGTGAGATCCCACATGATACATCCTCCCAGTTTGACAGCAAACCATTGATAACTACTCTTTCAGTATGGTCTTTCAACCACTTATGCATCCAACTTATAGTAATTTCATCTAGACTATATTTCCCAAGTTTGGTTATGAGAATATCAAAAGTCTTACTAAAGTCAAGATATATCACATTTACTGACCCCCACCACACTGGGTTATTACCCTGTCAAAGAAGGAAATTAGGTTGGTTTGGCATGATTTGTTCTTGACAAATCCAATATGGCTATTCCTTATAACCCTATCATCCTCTAGATGCTTCCAGACTGATTAATAATTTGTTTCGGTGTATTTCTGGGTATCGAAGTTAGGCTGAGTAGTCTATTATTCCTTGGTCCTCAGTGTTCCACTTTTTAAGGATATGTTCTATGTTTGCCCTTCTCCAGTCCTATGGGACCTCACCTACCCTCCAGGGGTCCTCAAAGGTAATTGCTAATGGTTCTGAGATTGCTTCAGCTAGTTCCTTAAGTATCCTAGGGTGAATTTCATCCGGCTCTGCCAACTTGAATACATCTAGAATCATAGAATATCAGGGTTGGAAGGGACCTCAGGAGGTCATCTAGTCCAACCCCCTGCTCAAAGCAGGACCAATCCCCAGACAGACTTTTGCCCCAGATCTCTAAATGGTCCCCTCAAGGATTGAACTCACAACCCTGGGTTTAGCAGGCCAATGCTCAAACCACTGAGCTTATCTAAATATTCTTTAACCTGTTCTTTTCCTATTTTGGCTTGTGTTCCTTCCCCCTTGTTAATATGAATTGTGTTGAGTATCTGGTCACCATTAACCTTTTAAATGAAGACAGAAGCAAAATGGGCATTAAACATCTCAGCCTTCTTGATGTCATCGGTTGTTTGCTCTCCTTTTCCTCTAAGACAACCTCCACTTTTCTTCATCTTTCTCTTGCTCCTGATGTATTTAAATAATCTCTCCTTATTGCCTTTTATGTCCTTCACTAGATGTAAGATGGCTGAGGGAACTGGGGTTATTTAGTCTGCAGAAGAGAAGAGTGAGGGGGGATTTGATAGCAGCCGTCAACTACCTGAAGGGGGGTTCCAAAGAGGATGGAGCTAGGCTGTTCTCAGTGGTGGCAGATGACAGAACAGGAATCAAGGGTCTCAAGTTGCAGTGGGGGAGGTCTAGGTTGGATATTAGGAAACACTATTTCACTAGGAGGGTGATGAAGCACTGGAATGGGTTACCTAGGGAGATGGTGGAATCTCCATCCTTAGAGGTTTTTAAGGCCCAGGTTGACAAAATCTTGGCTGGGATGATTTAGTTGGTGTTGGTCCTGCTTTGAGCAGGGGATTGAACTAGATGACCTCCTGAGGTCTCTTCCAACCCTAATAGTTTATGATTCTATGATTCCATTCATTTTGTTCCATAGCGTTTTTGATCTATTTTGTCCCTACATGCTTGTGCTATTCTTTTGTACTTCTCCTTGCCGATTTGTCCATATTTGCACTTTGTGTAGGATTCCTTTTTGATTTTCAGGTTATTCAATAGTTCCTGATTGAGCCATATTGGTCTTTTACTATTCTTCATATATTTCCTTTGAATTGGAATAGTTAGCAATTGTATGTCTTATGAGTGAAACCAGGCAATTACTACACTTTCAAATGAACTCACACTGAAAAATGATAAAAAAGACAAAAAGGCCATATTACTCACGGGAAAACACTTTTCAAAAAACCATCTCTCCAAATCTAACCTCTCAGTTCCCATCCTGCATAACCCCTGCAAAAGATGAGCCGGGGAGCTTAAATTCATAACTTTGCTAAACACTAAAAATCATAGTCTTAATAAAGACACTGGATGTATGGCTTATTACAACAATCTGTAACCCACTAACTCCCCTTTTTCTGTCCTATGACTCCAGGAGTGTTAGTGGGCAACTTCACTTTGAATGATCCCTTAGAATATATGTTAATGACATATGCTAAACAATCTGTTCCATCAGGTCTTTGGCTGTGACATTTTGAGTAGCTTTCCCAGACCTGAAGAAGAGCTCTGTGTAGTGCTAAAGCTTGTCTCTTCCACCAACAGAAGTAGGTCCAATAAAAGATATTATCTCACCCACCTTAGCTCAGCTGAACTCCTTTTTTTTTGCTTAGATTTTCTTCCCATGGGACCTTACTTCCCAGTTCTCTTCTCTGAGTTTGTTACTGTCTGCTTTTTTCAGTCCATTGTCCTTATTCTGCTACTCCCACTCCTTCCTTGCCTTGGAATCCTGAAATCGATCATTTCATGATCAGTTTTACCAAAATTGCCTTCCACCTTCAGAATCAAGTAGAAAATGATTTCCCCCCTGGTTACTTCCTCCACTTTCTGAATCAGAAAGTTGTCCCCAATACATTCCAAGATCTTATTGGACATTTGGTGTTTTTCTGTATTAATTTTCGAACATGTCTTGGTAGTAGTCTCCCATTACTATCAGATTGCGTTTTGAATATTTCTGTTACTTGTTCTAGAAATGACTCACCCACCACCTCTTCCTGATTTGATGGAATATAGTAGACCCTTACCATGATGTCACACCTATTTTTCTCCCTTTTATCTTCACCCAGAGACTTTTGACTGGTCAGCCTCATCAGCCTCTCACCACCATCTGGACCTCAAAACAAGTACATGTTCTTGATGTATAATGCAACACCTCCTCTCTTTTTCCCTGCCTGTCTTTCCTGAAAAATCTATACCCCTCAATACCAATATTCCAGTCATGAGACTTATCCCACAATTCTCCGTGATGCCAATTAAGTCATAATTTAATGTACATACTAATACTTCCAATTCTTCCTGTTTATTCCCCAAAATCCTTGCATTTGTGGATAGACAACTAAGGTGTTGGGAAGATTCCCTCACTTATTTCACTCTTGTTGCTCCTAAGAGCCTACTGTAATTTTCCATTTCCCCCACACCATCTAGCCATCTGTTCAGGTCACCTTTTTTATGCTTACCTGTGGGCTTTTGTCACCTGCCCCCTTTGAACCTAGTTTAAAGACCTCACTAATTTGGTGAGTCAGTGCATGAAGATGCTTTTCCCCTTCTTGGTCAGGTGGACCCCATTTCTTTCCAGCAGACCTTTTTCTTGGAACAGCATCCCATGGTCAATGATGCTAAAGCCCTCCCATCAATACCATCTGTGCACCTATGCACTCACCTCCAGGATACGTGTGTCCCTGCCTGAGCTCTGACCCTCAACTGGGAGGATGTATGTGAACACAACCTGTACCCTGTCTTAGTCACCCTCACTCCCTGATTCTGTAGTCACTGCTGATCTGCTCAGGCTCATACCTAGCAGTATCATTAGTGCTCATGTGGATAGTGGTCAGAGTGACAGATGAGCCTTGGCAACCTTTCTGTGATGTCTCAGATGTGGGCTCCTGTCAGGCAGCACATCTCCCAGGACATCATGTCATGTTGGCAGATGGAGGTCTCTACCCTCCTCAGAAGGGAGTCCCCTAGGCCAGGACTTTGCAGAGTTCATCCCTTTCCACTGCCTCCTCCCCCCTGGGCCTGGAAGCAGCTCTTGTCCCTTCCTGCCAACACAGTGCGGATAGGCAGCTAACACCTCCAGGCCCCTGCTGTCCACTGACATAACCCAGACGCCCCCTGGCTGCAGTGCAGGCAGGAAGGGATTAAGTCTGAAGAAGGCATTGTGCACTAGGGACCAAGGGCTGCAGGGGCTGGGGCGCCCTCCCCTGCTGAGGAGGAGCTGCGCCGTACATGGCTGCTGCTTCGGGTACATATTCGTACTATAATTATACCTTAAATATTATAATGTGGCTACATTTTGTATTCTGGTTATTTATGTTACAGTTGTACTCTTCGGGATACTTAAGTAGTATTTTAATTCCTCCGCCACTTTGGGCTGCCCCCCCCTCCCACTTCTGCAAAGGTTCTGGCGCTCTTGTCCAGGTGTTTTTGTCTCTCCAACCACATGTATTTGCAACCAACAGGGCTAGAAACACACAAAAACACACACATTTTAAGGCATTCAGGGAAACACACATTTTAAAGCGTTCAGCGAGACACACATTTTAAGGCGTTCAGGGAGGCACATGTGTCTGTAATGCCCATGCCTTAATCCAGCCCTGGTGATCGGAGACTGCTACCCCCTCTGTGGTACTCTCAAGGGCGGTGGCAGGAACCATGCAGCTCCAGCTGCTCTGCCCCTGCAGGGAGGTTGCTTTGTGTTGAATGCCTTCCTCTGCAGTGGAATCCTCACACATTCTGTATTCCTGGTGGCATTCTGTGCCAAAAAAATAAAAATTCTGTGCCAAAAAAATAAAAATGTTGCGCACAATATTTTAAAATACTGCAACATTCTGCAAATTTTATTTGTCAAAATAAATCTACATAAACATGCCAGTTTCAATTATTTTAGTAATTTATTTCAAAATACCTGTCAGTAAGTATGTCTGTAACAATACAGACACACAGAAAAATTCCCCCCGGAGCAGAGAGTTAACTATGACAACCCAGTTTGTTGGAAAAACGCTGAAGAGATCTTTTACTCATGTCAACTATCAGCTTGAATGGCTCATTTGGCTCATAACTATAACGCTGTTATGTTCCCACATATCTCCAAGGTCTTTAGTGCAAAGGGTCAACGGGTGTAGTTTGTTTTCCCTTCACAATGACAAATGTATCCGCAACAGATGTTTCTTGTGTCCCCCTCCCCTATTATGAAATATGTATTCTATGTACCCTATTATCCATAGGTCAGCCTAATGACGTAGAAGGGTGAAGGATAAGTTGTTTGTTACTGGTTATAAAAAGGGCCGATCCGGCCATGTAAGGTGTGTCTCTCTTCTGGCATTAGCTGATAAGAGCACCCGCTCAGCTGACCGCTTAATAAAGGTACTGGTACCCGTCTTCTTGCCTCTCCGTGCCTCCTTGGTGTAATTAGGTAAGCTCCGGGGGGAAACGAGCCCTGTTTGGCTAACAAGTTCCTGCTTCTCTGCCCCCTTCCAGAGCCCAGCTGAGGGCACCAGACACCCACAACCTCTTCCCCCCCCCAAGCCCAGCCATGGGCCCCCCCAGACAATACACCCAAACCCCTTCTCCCCCCAGAGCCCAACTGTAGCACCCCCCTTTGCTCTGACACCCGCTGTGACACCCTGACACCCCAATATTCACCACTGTCATGTAATTAGGATATGTTTTGTACAAAGTATGTCTTGTGTCTAAAAGTCTTGATCTGTTAGACATTAATATCTTGTTGGATTGCATGTATTATCGTTGTATGTGCAGTTATGAAGTTTGGCTATGTATGTGTTACTGAAACATATTGTGAGGTTGAAAGCACCCACAAGCAGCCTTTCAGGTACAACAGTAAAAAGGCCAAACAATGTTAATGGCTTATTGAGGAAATGCACACAAGCAGAATGTGTGCAGGCACTATGTACAATAGAAACCTCTCAGAGATAGCACTACACAATGGGAACTGTTTGATCCTGGTCACAGCAAAAGAGCTTTCCAGCAAGTGGGAAGAAGATATAAAAGGGAAACAATGACATCATGAGGGGTCCTCACTCTCTCTGTAACAACACACCTGGAAACACCTGAGGGGCAAGGACTTAACTGTGGGAAATGATGGTCCCAGGCTAGAAGGATCTTTACCCTGTGTATGAAAACCTGGGAAAGCCAAGGTTTAAGAGTCTTAAGAGCCTTAAGAGTCTACCAGCCAGTTTATCACTCAAGGGGAGAATTTGTTAATTTATATCCTAGTGTGTTAAGCTCAGTTTGCATTTTTTGTTTATTTACTAAGGTAATCTGCTTGGCTCTGTTAGTTATCCCTTATAATCACTTAAAATCTACCTCTTGTACTTAATAAACTTGTTTTTGTTTTAAACCCAGTTTGTGTAATTCATAACTGTGGGGGCAAAAACCTGTGCATATCTCTCTCCACATTGAGGGAGAGGACAAAGTTCAATTAGCTTATGCTGTACAGATCTCGGTGCAGCGCAAGACAATACAATTTTGGGTTTACTCTTCAGAGGGGTAGTGCACTTGAGTGCTGGGCAATTCCTTAGCTGAAAGCCTTCCCATGCAGTACTGATTTTGGTGTCTGTGTCTTTCTGCAGCTGGGTGTGTCCCTACCTGTGTGTGTGCTAGATAAGCCTTGAGGGCCTGGCTTAGTAGGACAGGGTGAGGGAGCCCAGGCTGGTGGAACAGGCGGGCTCAGTGGTACCCCAGTACATCAGGTGGCACTTCGGAAGGGGGAGCAACCCATCACAGTGGTGCAGCGAGCAGAGTAATGTGCACAGCTTATTGCTCTGAGACACTGGTGGTGATTTTAAGTGAGTTTTAAGTGTGTTGGCTAGAGAACAGACAAAGTGGCTACTGGTTTGTTATTTTCTGTTTGCTTATTTTGGGCAAGGGAAGTAGGGGCAGAAAAGCAGGAAAATGAGTGAAAGTGAATCTACCAAAAAGTTGGAGCGCTACAGATTGCAGGTAGAAGAAAATGAAAAGATGCACAAGAGACAGGTGGAATTAAGACAATTGCAGATAAAAGAACAGGAAGCAGAAGAAGGCAGACAAAAAGCAGCCCATGAGAGGGCAATGGAAGCCCACAAGCAAGCCATGGAACTGCAAGCCAAAGAGGAAGCAGCCAGGCAAAAAGCTGTCCTGGAACTGCAAGCCAAAGAAATGGAGGCAGAGGCAGCCAGGCAAAAAGCTGCCCTGGAACTGAGAGACAAAGAAATCGAAGCCCAGAAGCAAGCAAGGAACGGAGGCAGCTAGAGGCTGATAAAGCCCTGGAATTGAGAGACAAAGAAATGGAGGAAAGGGAAAAAGAGAGAGCATGAATTGGCCTTGATGGAGTGGCGGAAATAGAATCCCACACCAGTAGGCCCCACCTCTCCACAAATCCACAAATGGGAATGGTTGTGTCCTGAATACAGTGAGACTGAGGTCATTGCTGAATACTTCATCACCTTTGAGAGGCTGCGTGTGCTCCCTGAGATTCCTAATGATCAATAGATGGCCACTTTGGTTGCAAAGTTGTCTGGGAGAGCTCTGGATATATTCAATCAGATGCCAATGGGTGATGCTTCCAATTATGGTAAATTCAAGGAAATTGTTTTAAAACAGTTTAAGATTACTCCTGAAACCCGCAGAGTAAAATTTAGAAGACTTAAGAGAGGGGCTGTAATGAGTAATGTGGCATATATAAACCAAATGAGAGATTTACTGTATACGTGGGTAAGGGGGAAAGGTATTTCAAGCTTTGAAGAAATGTGTGATCTCATTGCTCAGGAACAGTTCCTGAATATGTGTTGCGATGATGTAAATCAGTGTTTATGGGATAAGAGGGTAAAAAACATCAAGGAACTTGCTACTTTTGCAGATGAATTCGAACAGTCCCAAGCAGCTATTAGGAATAAATCACAGGCAGAGGGGTTTAAGTTTGGTGGTAAGCAAGGGCACCACTTTATCCCTGGAAAGAGGGAGAGTGGACAGGAGGTGGGGCACTCATCCTCCCAGAACCCTACCTCCATTCCCCATCTCATAGAATCATAGAATCTCAGGGTTGGAAGGGACCTCAGGAGGTCATCTAGTCCAACCCCCTGCTCAAAGCAGGACCAAACCCAACTAAATCAGCCCAGCCAGGGCTTTGTCAAGCCTGACCTTAAAAACCTCTAAGGAAGGAGATTCCACTACCTCCCTAGGTAACCCATTCCAGTTCTTCACCACCCTACTAGTGAAAAAGTTTTTCCTAATGTCCAACCTAAACCTCCCCCTCTGCAACTTGAGACCATTACTCCTTGTTCTGTCATCTTCTATCACTGAGAACAGTCTAGATCCATCCTCTTTGGAACCCCCTTTCAGGTAGTTGAAAGCAGCTATCAAATCGCCCCTCATTCTTCTCTTCTGCAGACTAAACAATCCCAGTTCCCTCAGCCTCTCCTCGTAAGTCATGTGCTCCAGCCCCCTAATCATTTTTGTTGCCCTCCGCTGGACTCTCTCCAATTTATCCACATCCTTCTTGTAGTGTGGGGCCCAAAACTGGACACAGTACTCCAAATGAGGCCTCACCAGTGCTGAGTAGAGGGGAATGATCACATCCCTCGATCTGCTGGAAATGCCCCTACTTATACAACCCAAAATGCCATTAGCCTTCTTGGCAACAAGGGCACACTGTTGACTCATATTCAGCTTTTCGTCCACCGTAACCCCTAGGTCCTTTTCTGCAGAACTGCTGCCCAGCCATTCGGTCCCTAGTCTATAGCAGTGCATGGGATTCTTTCGTCCTAAATGCAGGACTCTGCACTTGTCCTTGTTGAACCTCATCATATTTCTTTTGGCCCAATCCTCTAATTTGTCTAGGTCCCTCTGTATCCTATCCCTACCCTCCAGCGTATCAACCACTCCTCCCAGTTTAGTGTCATCTGCAAACTTGCTAAGGGTGCAGTCCACACCATCTTCCAGATCGTTAATGAAGATATTGAATAAAACCGGCCCCAGCACCGACCCTTGGGGCACTCCACTTGATACCGGCTGCCAACTAGACAAGGAACCATTGATCACTACCCGTTGAGCCCGACCATCTAGCCAGTTTTCTATCCACCTTACCGTCCATTCATCCAGCCCATACTTCTTTAACTTGCTGGCAAGAATACTGTGGGAGACTGTATCAAAAGCTTTGCTAAAGTCCAGAAATAGCACATCCACTGCTTTCCCCTCATCCACAGAGCCGGTTATCTTATCATAGAAGGCAATTAGGTTAGTCAGGCATGACTTGCCCTTGGTGAATCCATGCTGACTGTTCCTGATCACTTTCCCCTCCTTTAAGTGGTTCAGGATTGATTCCTTGAGGACCTGTTCCATGATTTTTCCAGGGACTGAGGTGAGACTAACTGGCCTGTAGTTCCCTGGATCTTCCTTCTTCCCTTTCTTAAAGATGGGCACTACATTAGCTTTTTTCCAGTC
>QXTE01000404.1:159798-185660 GCA_003942145.1 Platysternon megacephalum
ATAGAATCATAGAATCTCAGGGTTGGAAGGGACCTCAGGAGGTCATCTAGTCCAACCCCCTGCTCAAAGCAGGACCAAACCCAACTAAATCAGCCCAGCCAGGGCTTTGTCAAGCCTGACCTTAAAAACCTCTAAGGAAGGAGATTCCACTACCTCCCTAGGTAACCCATTCCAGTTCTTCACCACCCTACTAGTGAAAAAGTTTTTCCTAATGTCCAACCTAAACCTCCCCCTCTGCAACTTGAGACCATTACTCCTTGTTCTGTCATCTTCTATCACTGAGAACAGTCTAGATCCATCCTCTTTGGAACCCCCTTTCAGGTAGTTGAAAGCAGCTATCAAATCGCCCCTCATTCTTCTCTTCTGCAGACTAAACAATCCCAGTTCCCTCAGCCTCTCCTCGTAAGTCATGTGCTCCAGCCCCCTAATCATTTTTGTTGCCCTCCGCTGGACTCTCTCCAATTTATCCACATCCTTCTTGTAGTGTGGGGCCCAAAACTGGACACAGTACTCCAAATGAGGCCTCACCAGTGCTGAGTAGAGGGGAATGATCACATCCCTCGATCTGCTGGAAATGCCCCTACTTATACAACCCAAAATGCCATTAGCCTTCTTGGCAACAAGGGCACACTGTTGACTCATATTCAGCTTTTCGTCCACCGTAACCCCTAGGTCCTTTTCTGCAGAACTGCTGCCCAGCCATTCGGTCCCTAGTCTATAGCAGTGCATGGGATTCTTTCGTCCTAAATGCAGGACTCTGCACTTGTCCTTGTTGAACCTCATCATATTTCTTTTGGCCCAATCCTCTAATTTGTCTAGGTCCCTCTGTATCCTATCCCTACCCTCCAGCGTATCAACCACTCCTCCCAGTTTAGTGTCATCTGCAAACTTGCTAAGGGTGCAGTCCACACCATCTTCCAGATCGTTAATGAAGATATTGAATAAAACCGGCCCCAGCACCGACCCTTGGGGCACTCCACTTGATACCGGCTGCCAACTAGACAAGGAACCATTGATCACTACCCGTTGAGCCCGACCATCTAGCCAGTTTTCTATCCACCTTACCGTCCATTCATCCAGCCCATACTTCTTTAACTTGCTGGCAAGAATACTGTGGGAGACTGTATCAAAAGCTTTGCTAAAGTCCAGAAATAGCACATCCACTGCTTTCCCCTCATCCACAGAGCCGGTTATCTTATCATAGAAGGCAATTAGGTTAGTCAGGCATGACTTGCCCTTGGTGAATCCATGCTGACTGTTCCTGATCACTTTCCCCTCCTTTAAGTGGTTCAGGATTGATTCCTTGAGGACCTGTTCCATGATTTTTCCAGGGACTGAGGTGAGACTAACTGGCCTGTAGTTCCCTGGATCTTCCTTCTTCCCTTTCTTAAAGATGGGCACTACATTAGCTTTTTTCCAGTCGTCCGGGACCTCCCCCGATCGCCATGATTTTTCAAAGATAATGGCCAATGGCTCCGCAATCTCATCGGCCAACTCCTTTAGCACCCTCGGATGCAGCGCATCCGGCCCCATGGACTTGTGCTCGTCCAGCTTTCCTAAATAGTCCCGAACTACTACTTTCTCCACAGAGAGCTGGTCACCTCCTCCCCATACCGTGCTGCAGAGTGCAGCTGTCTGGGAGCTGACCTTGTCTGTGAAGACAGAGGCAAAAAAAGCATTTAGTACACTAGCTTTCTCCACATCCTCTGTCACTAGGTTCCCTCCCTCATTCAGCAAGGGGCCCACACTTTCCTTGACTTTCTTCTTGTTGCTAACATACCTAAAGAAACCCTTCTTGTTACTCCTAACATCTCCGGCTAGCTGCAACTCCAAGTGTGATTTGGCCTTCCTAATTTCACACCTGCATGCCTGAGCAATACTTTTATACTCCTCCCTGGTTATTTGTTCAATCTTCCACTTCTTGTAAGCTGTTTTTTTGTGTTTAAGACGAGCAAGGATTTCACTGTTAAGCCAAGCTGGTCGCCTGCCATATTTACTTTTCTTCCTACACATGGGGATGGTTTGTTCCTGCAACCTCAATAAGGTTTCTTTAAAATACAGCCAGCTTTCCTCTACTCCTTTCCCCCTCATGTTATTCTCCCAGGGGACCTTGCCCATCAGTTCCCTGAGGGAGTCAAAGTCTGCTTTTCTAAAGTCCAGGGTCTCTGTTCTACTGCTCTCCTTTCTTCCTTGTATCAGGATCCTGAACTCGACCATCTCATGGTCACTGCCTCCCAGGTTCCCATCCACTATTGCTTCCTCTACTATTTCTTCCCTGTTTGTGAGCAGCAGGTCAAGAAAAGCTTTTCCCCTAGTTGGTTCCTCCAGCACTTGCACCAGGAAGTTGTCCCCTACACTTTCCAGAAACTTCCTGGATTGTCTGTGAGCTGCTGTATTGCTCTCCCAGCAGATATCAGGGTGATTAAAGTCACCCATGAGAACCAGGGCCTGTGATCTAGCAATTTCTGTTAGTTGCTGGAAGAAAGCCTCGTCCACCTCATCCCCCTGGTCTGGGGGTCTGTAGCAGACTCCCACCACGACATTACCCTTGTTGTTCATACTTCTAAATTTAATCCAGAGACACTCAGGTTTTTCTGCAGTTTCGTACTGGAGCTCTGAGCAGTCATACTGCTCTCTTACATACAAAGCAACTCCCCCACCTTTTCTGCCCTGCCTGTCTTTCCTGAACAGTTTATATCCATCCATGACAGTACTCCAATCATGTGAGTTATCCCACCAAGTCTCTGTTATTCCAATTACATCATAATTCCCTGACTGTGCCAGGACTTCTAGTTCTCCCTGCTTGTTCCCCAGGCTTCTTGCATTTGTGTATAGGCACTTGAGATAACTCGCTGATTGTCCCGCTTTCTCGGTCTGAGACAGGAGTCCTCCCCTCTTGCGGTCTCCTGCTTGTGCTTCCTCCCAGTATCCCACTTTCCCACTTACCTCAGGGCTTTGGTCTCCTTCCCCCGGTGAACCTAGTTTAAAGCCCTCCTCACTAGGTTAGCCAGCCTGCTTGCAAAGATGCTCTTCCCTCTCTTCGTGAGGTGGAGCCCGTCTCTACCAAGCAATCCTTCTTCTTGGAAGACCATCCCATTGTCAAAGAATCCAAACCCTTCTCTCCGACACCATCTGCGTAGCCATTCGTTGACTTCCACGATTCGACGGTCTCTACGCTGGCCTTTTCCTGCCACAGGAAATCAAATCACCCTTAAAAACAAGAGACCCTAGATGGTGTTTCCACTGTAATTCTACAGAGCACTTGAGATATAACTGCCCCAAATTGAAGGAAAATAAACATCCCCTGACCCATATTGGCTCGGTTGTCCTCAGCCTCGAGGCCCTGGAGGTTACCCCCACAACTTACCACACCTGCTTGGTGGGCACAGGGCCTGGGGAACCACACAGGGAACACATTGAGGTTGTCAAGATTGATGGCACAGAGGGCCTGGGGTGGAGTGATACTGGGGCACAGCTCTCTCTGGTTTGACCAAGTGTGGTCCAGAGGCTAGTACTTTACCGGGGGTGGGGCCGGACAGGTTCCCCGTGCCACTAGCAAAAGTTTGTGTGGAGTGGGAAGGTTTGGAAGGTGATTTACTTGTGGGGATGCTAGAGGACATCCCAGCGGACATGTTGGCAGGGAATGATTTTTTCCACAAGGCCAAGACTGTTGGTGTTGTAACTCACAGCAAGAAGGAGTATTGTGTAGGGTCCTCAAAAGGGGGTGTATTGCCTGTCAGTGAGAAGGCTGTTCCAGGTGGTTGATGCAAGTCTGATGCAGCTAAACCAGGGATAGATACTTCTCTAGAGAGCACGAAGGTGTGTGTCTCAGAGAGGTGCCCGGGGAAGGGTGTTGGAATTTTAGAATCCACAGAGGAGATGGGTGAGGGTTCCATTGGCATTGCAGTGCAGGTTGGCAGTGTGCTTCCAAGTGAGGGAGAGGTGGAGTCAGACCTCTGCCCAACTGAAAGCCACAGGTCCCCAGGGCCAGGGGCATGAGAGATGTTGTCAGTGTCTGAAGTCATTATCCCAAGTATTAGCTGTCAGGAATTTGCAGCTAAGCAAAAGAGTGACCCCTCCCTAGAGAGCATAAGGAGGTGTATTCTAGAGGGAACTCTAGGAAGGGAGGGGTGAGAATACGTTTTTTGAAGATGATGGGAAGCTATATATAGAGGCTCCTGGGGGAAGGAACAGAGGCCCGGGGCAACCCTATAAGCAGTTGGTTGTATCCAGCCAGCACCGGGGGAATTAATGCTGGCAGCACATGATGGTCCCTTTGCTGGTCACTTGGCAGTACAGCAGACTTATGATAGGCTAAGGAGGAATTTCTACTGGCCAGGAATAGAGAACAATGTGATGTGAGAGTATTGCAGGTCTTGTGTAGTGTCAACAGAGGAAAAGACCTGTAGGACCCCAGAAAACTCCCCTGCGCCCCTTACCTGTTACACAGAAGGCATTCCTGAGGGTAGCTATGGACATTGTGGGTCCTATGCCATGCCCCACTCAGAGAGGGAACAAGTATATCTTAGTGGTGGTGGATTTTGCCACTAGATATCCTGAGGCGGCTGCTCTAATATAGAAGCTGAGACAGTGGCAAAAGCCCTTCTCACTATATTCAACAGAGTGGGTTTCCCTAAGGAGATTTTGTGTGATCGGGGGGCAAACTTTATGTCGCAGGTATTCAAGGAGCTATGGAAGGTGTGTGGCATGAGACAACTTAAAACTGCCCCCTATGACCTCCAGGCCAATGGATTGGTGGAAAGGTTCAATGGGACCCTAAAATACATTCTGGGAATGTACACCCCCCTCCCTGAGCCCAGCTGTGGCCCCCCCAGCCCAGATACCCCCAGCCCAGGGATCCAGAGGGAGAAACAGCCTGATGCTGGGTTCCAGGCTTAGATGGAGTTTCCTGCACACCGCCCTCTCCTTCCCTCAGGGTGTGCGGGGAACTGCAGCTGCCAGGAATCCTCTATCTTCCTCTCCCTTTCACCAGCATGTCTTCTATGAGTGAGCTGAGTTCTGTTGGGTCCAGCGGCCCCTAGTGGTGGCCAGGAGCACTGCAGACCACTTCTGTGGGGTAAACGAAATTCTGTGAGCACGACGTTAATTTCTGCAGAATTCTGCATTGCACAGTGGCGCAGAATTCCCCCAGGTGTAATACTGGAAGTGCTGGGCAAGGAGCAGGGACAAGTGAATTCCAGGGTAGGGGGATGCAGACTTAGAACTGATTGGGTTTAGTACTAGGCTGTCACTAGGGAGCATTCTGGGAGAGGGGAGCAGGTTTGTAGCTAGGGTCCAGCCCTACTCTTCATGTTTAGCCATTAGTCTTTCTTCTCCTTCCTGTAGCGCCACTCCAGCTGTGGCTGGCTGCAGTGCCTCAGAACTCCCCACACCTCTTAAGAGATGAGAGTGTGTTGCTGAGGTTATGGGCTGCAGTTCATGGACTGCTGATTTATATCAGTATAGTAGTCCTCTCCCTCAGCTACTCCACAGCACCCCGAGGTGTCACACCATATCTTGGGGCTCTTGTGTGCATAGGTGGTGCATAATTATTTCCTTTGGGGAGGCTATGGAGCACCCTAGACGTGGGGGGGGGGGGCACCAGTGCCTGGACCGTGGCTCTGCCGCCACTTGGCCTCTTCCCTGAGGCCCCACTCCTGCGCCGCCTCTTCCCCCAAGGCCCTGCTCTCGCTCTCGCTCTGCTGCCCAGCCCTGGCCTTAGGTTCTGCTGCAGGGCTCCTCACTACCCCACCACCACCCGGCTCCTCCAGGGCCTCCTGGGCTCCTCACTGTCCCCTCCCCACTGGGTTCCTTACTGCCACTTCCCACCCCCCAGGATCCTTATTGCCCCCTCCCCAGGGCTCCTTGATGCCCCACCACACCCCTCATGGCTCAGTCCCATCCTTTACCCCCACTAACACTCCGTGAGGGGAAATGGTGCTGCAGCCAGAGGGGGGCAGGCTGGCCCTGGGGAGCTCAGGTTAAGCCGGAGGTGGCCCTTGGGAGGCAGAAGCTCCTCAGCTGCTGCCACTGCCCCTTTCAGCATGGAGGGTGGTTTGCCTCGTTTGGTTCCCACCACGGAGGGGCACCAGGCTCCAACCGAGCCAGGGAACTGCCGCCTCCCTGGTTAGCTAAGAGGGGAGCTGGGCATGGCCCCCCAGACTGATCTGGCAGCCGCACTGACACTGCCCCGAGCTCCCTGCCTGGCCGAGCACAGCACCATGGACAACCCAGAGACACACCTGCTGGCAACACCTGCTGGCAGGTACAGCTGGAGCGCCGTGCTGGGGGCTGGCAGGGGGGAATAGGTGGAGTGGGGGCGAGGCCTTGGGGGAAGAAGTTGAACGGGGCCAGGGCCATGATCCGGGTTCTATTGCCCCTCCCCCCACTTCTAGGAAGCTTCTGGCGCACCTGGCCAGCTGAAAAGTGGTGGGCTGGCGCATCTCCAAAGAGATGACCCACGTCGCATCTGGCATTTGCCCCTTGCATGGCCAGGCTTTTTTATTTTGCAGAAGTGTAGCCTCCCCAAGCCTCTTATACGCACCACCCATGGTAGTGGAGGAGATATTGACCTGTCTCTTCTGGAGGTCACCTGTCTTTGCAGCCCACATCCAGCCACAGGGCTGTGGCTGTTTTGGGTGGAGACCCCCTCCAAATGTATGACAATCATTTCCCCTCCTCACCCTAAAGAGAAACCCCCTGGGAAGCATGGCAAGCCATCTAATAGATACCTGCTAAATATCAGGAATCCTACAGTTCATACAGGAGGCGGAGAGGATGTCAGTGTGCCTCTCTGAGTACTGGGAATGCGGCAGTGACAGCTTTAGCTTTGCCATTCTGTCTTGGTTTGTTTTTATTAAAACTTTGTGGAAAATGTACAATTAGCTGCTGTTGTGTGATTGATTTTCAGGCACAGCGGTCTCTTCTCCTTGCCTGGAAGGCCTAGCAGGTATTATTTAAAGAGCTAATGAATGTTAATGGACACATTATTTGCAAATCTTGAAGTGAATACTAGCTCAGGGCTCCTGAGTGTCATGGTAATCAGCTTTCTCTCTCTTGCTCTGGCTGGCGGGGGGAACACCCTGCAGTTGCTTTGTTGTATGGTTCTCAGATTAATATTCCTTTTCCTATCTGGCAGCTTTTCTATGGATGTTTTAGTCAAAGGAGCAGACAGCTTCCATGCTGCCATATACAGACTGAGCACAGAGACAGTCATGCTGGAGACCACCCTGCCAGGAACACAGAACAAGCTCCCTGCTTCATCTCACCCTGTGCAAACAAGGTGCTAGTGAGAAGTGCAGCAGACCTAGGGCAGAGTACAGGCTGTCAGGGGCAGAGACAGGCATCTGGCATGTCCCTTGTTCTGGGCTGGCATGGCTCTCGGCACAAGTTAGAGTCACCCTCAGGGTGTGCAATGTTGGCTGATTGGGGAAAAAACTGGAGGATGGTAACATTGTTCCCTGTGGTTGGGGGAGCAAGTACCTTTCAGAGGGCAGGTGCCTGATCAGGGCATCTGGCCAGGCTCCCAGCAAGGGCTGGCTGAAAAACCAGAAATCTGTTTTATAAAAAATGTCAAGATTTTGGCATGTGGTCCCATTCCACATTGGAAAAAAATTGAGCTCTTTCAACATCCTTCATGAAAAAACACAAGAGCGAGGCACTCCTCCACCCTTCCGGTGGCCAGGCACTCCCCTGCAATGTGGAAGAACCAGGTTCAAGTTGCTGCAATGGCACAAGCAGAGCGTGCACTTGGACCTGGATCTCCCAGGTAAGTGCACTTGGCTATTGGTTATTCTGAGGTCTCACTCTCAGTTTGACCAGAAATTTCATCTGGGGTCTGAGGAACCTTTCCAGGGAAAGTTCCATGGACACTGAGACATCATTGTGGAAAGTTTTGGTTTATATTAACTGGCATTTTTCAATTAAAAACTGTTTAGATCAAAAGTTCCCAACCAGCTCTGCTTTCATCAGTTATTTCGCAAGCAGACAGTGGCCAAGGTCAGGTCACCTTCCCCCCATCTACTTGATTCTGTAGACTTAATAATAGTCTTTTAGCTTAGTGTTTTATGTGTCATTTACCACTGTTGTACTGTTTTTGGCTGGTGTAACCCCTTTGGGGTTTAGAGAGCATGGCCCCTTTAAGTCTTTTTTCCTAGGGGGGGGGGGGAGAGTAAGAGAAAAGGAGAGAAACTCCAGGGGGCAGCGCTGGGGCTCCAGGGAGAGAGAAAGAGCAGCCGGGAGGCCCCAAAAGAGTGAAGAGGGAGAACCTGCCTGAAGCCTGAGAAGGACAGGGCCTCGGGGACAGCCCAGGACAGGAGCCAGGAAGAGCACTGTGCCAGGGAGGAATCGCCCGAGAAGGACAGGCCAGAGCTGGACCCAGTATCACGGCTGCCCAGAGCTGCATGGGGCTGTGAGTACTGGGGCTTGGGACTCTGCATTGGGAATCAAGGAGGGAGGCTGCTAGCTAGTTAAGTGGGGAGGTGGTCGCTCAGTGTGGCTTTGCAGAGAGCGGCAGAAGAGGGCACCGGAGGGGTTTGTTGGGGGAAGACTCACCCCTGGACTGGAACTTTGCCCTTTCACACTGTGCTACCACTGGGCCCGTGGGGCCTGGGTTTAATGCAACCCTGTTCTACTGCTCCCCCTATATTTCCCCTTGTTGTATTTCTCCTCTCATCCCTCTGTACATAAATATTTCCCTTTGTTATATCCATTGTACTTTTCCTGTGGGTGGGTGTGTTCACTCTGGGGGGTTTGGAACAGGTGCCCCTGGGGTGGAAGGGATTTCTCCTGCTGCAGACTCCATCTTGGCCACGAGGGCGCTAAAGTTACACTGGGTTAAACCTGGGTATTATGGGGTGTAACACCATCAGCTTTCATTCAGGGTGAGTATAAAGTAGTGACTGAAATAATAACAGTCTCCAAACTCAAAATACAGGCACTTGTCTGAGCCCAAAGCACAGGCAAGTGAAAACTGCCCAGAAATATGAATGACCTGGGCAGAGGGGTTTGCTGGGGTGGCCTGACCAGAGTGGTATATGGGCATATGTCTTTGTGCGTGCGAGTGTATAAGAAAAGCAGGAGATGGCACAGAGAGACATAGTGTGGACAAGCGCAGCATGTGATCCTGAGAGAAGTCTCAAGAGCAGACTTCTGAGTGTGATGCTGGCAAAAGGCATGGGGCTGTGAGTAAAGAAACTATCTCTTGTTCATTGGTTCCCCAGGGAAAAGGTAATTGTACATTCTATGTAAACAAACACAATTGTATCCAAGAAAACTCCTGACTCCATCATCAGTTTCTCTTGCTAACTGGAACACCCAGCACCACCCTGAATTTGGCTAACCATTTGTATCAAAAGGGGTGGCAGTGTGTTAGGAAGTTACTGACTCTTTTTTAATGTTTTGTATGTTTAAATATTTATCATAGGTGCCTAAAGTTCAGACTGGAACCTCTAGGTATTTTTATATGTTTAGACAAATTAAATAAACAATAGATAAATACATTTGGGATGTGTGTTTTTTTTTGGCTTTCGGGCCTTTGCTAGAATCTTTCACAGGCAGTTCATAAAGAAAAATAGCTGCATGATAAAAGGTAAAGTTTTATCCCATATTAGACCCTGGTCAGAGACAGAGACACAGAGGGTGGCAAACAATACATTTCCTGTGTGGAATGAGTTAACAGCAGGGCCATGAGGCCCTGTTTCAGGAGTGGTAATGTCCAATATATTTCTTAATGATCTGGACAAGGCTGAGCTGTGAGGTGGCAAAATTCGTGGACAACACAAACTTATTTCGGTTGGTTAATGATAGTTATTATACTTAGTACAGTAACAACTGAGGCTAGGTGCCCATTGTGTCAGGTGCTGCACAGACACTGTGAGACACAGCCCCACCCCAAAGAGCTTGCTGCCTAAATAGATAAGACAGACCAGGGTAGAAGGGAAGTGACTCACCCAAAGTCCCACAGAAGATAAGTGACAGAGTGGGTCTCCTGAATCCCACACTGCTGCCCAGGCCACTGGACTACACTGCTCACCCTAGGTAAAGCTGGGAAATCAGACTGACCTAACCAAGTGAGCTGAATGAGTAAAACGATGGCAGATGAAATTCCAGGTAGACAAGGGCAAGGCTGAGCACACTAAAAAGAGCAATCTTAACCTCTCGTGGATGGGTTCCAACAGGGGCGGCTCTATGTATTTTGCCGCTGCAAGCAGGGCAGTCAGGCGGCTTTCGGTGGCGCGCCTGCAGGAGGTCCACCAGTCCCGCGGCTTCGGCGGCAATTCGGCGGTGGGTACGCCAAAGCCACGGGACCGGCGGACCTCCCGCAGGCATGCCACTGAAGGCTCCCTGACTGCCGCCCCCACAGCGACCGGCAGGCTGCCCCCCGTGGCTTGCCGCCCCAGGCACGCGCTTGGTGCGCTGGTGCCTGGAGCCGCCCCTAGGTTCCAAACTGACTGTAGGCACAGACCTGTGGACATCTCAATGACCTTGCATTTAACTGCATTAAAATAGATTTTGTTTGAAGGGTTCAGATTACCAAATGATCCAGATTGCACTGTATGACTGCCCTGTTTTCGTCATTATTTATCACTCCCCAAACTTTGTGTCATCTGCAAATTTCATCAGTGGTGATTTTGTATTTATTTCCAGATCATTGATGAAAATGTTGAATAGCTAGGCCTAGATCCGATCCCCGCTGAACCTCACTATAAACATCTCCAAACTAGCACAGAAATGTCCTGTCTCTAGGGGGGCTGTAATATTTTGGTCTAACTTCAGTTGTTGGGTGCAGTGTGTAAATGTCGGGTGGGGTTGGTGGCCTGTGATATACGGGAAGTCAGATCAGATGATCTAGTGGATCCTTCTGGCTTTAAACTCTATGATGATTCCCCACTGACAGCAACCTTTTGAGATCTGTCAGCTAGCCAGTTCTTAATCCATTTTACATAACCTATTTATATTGGTATTGTGTTTATTTTTTAATCAGAATATCCTGCTATACTAGGTCAAATGACTTACAAAAGTCTAAGTATATGCAGCCGCCTGCTGCAGAGGAGCATGTGGATCGGACAGAGACTTCTCTTAGGGGAGAGTCTAATGATAGAGAATCTCCAGGTTATAGTCAGGAGCAGCAGATGGAAGAGGATAATGTAAGGGCCAGATCAGATGATAAACATTCACATAAAAAAGAATCTGACACATCAGAAAAGGGCAGACAAATAAACAGTGACAAGTTTTTAAAGTGCTTGTACACAAATGCTAGAAGTCTAAATAATAAGATGGGTGAACTAGAGTGCCTTGTGATAAAGGAGGATATTGATATAATAGGCATCACAGAAACCTGGTGGACTGAGAGCAATCAATGGGACACAATCATTCCGGGGTACAAAATATATCGGAAGGACAGAACAGGTCGTGCAGGGGGAGGAGTGGCACTATATGTGAATGAAAATGTAGAATCAAATGAAGTAAAAATCTTAAGTGAATCCACATGTTCCATAGAATCTCTATGGATAGAAATTTCATGCTCTAATAAGAATATAACATTAGGGATCTATTATCGACCACCTGACCAGGACAGTGATAGTGATGATGAAATGCTAAGGGAAATTAGAGAGGCTATCAAAATTAAGAACTCAATAATAGTGGGGGATTTCAATTATCCCCATATTGACTGGGAACATTTCACTTCAGGACGAAATGCAGAGATAAAATTTCTCGATACTTTAAATGACTGCTTCATGGAGCAGCTGGTACGGGAACCCACAAGGGGAGAGGCAACTCTAGATTTAATCCTGAGTGGAGCGCAGGAGCTGGTCCAAGAGGTAACTATAGCAGGACCGCTTGGAAATAGTGACCATAATACAATAGCATTCAACATCCCTGTGGTGGGAAGAACACCTCAACTGCCCAACACTGTGGCATTTAATTTCAAAAGGGGGAACTATACAAAAATGAGGGGGTTAGTTAGACAAAAGTTAAAAGGTACAGTGACTAAAGTGAAATCCCTGCAAGTTGCATGGGCCCTTTTTAAAGACACCATAATAGAGGCCCAACTTCAATGTATACCCCAAATTAAGAAAAACAGTAAAAGAACTAAAAAAGAGCCACCGTGGCTTAACAACCATGTAAAAGAAGCAGTGAGAGATAAAAAGACTTCCTTTAAAAAGTGGAAGTCAAATCCTAGTGAGGCAAATAGAAAGGAGCACAAACACTGCCAACTTAAGTGCAAGAGTGTAATAAGAAAAGCCAAAGAGGAGTTTGAAGAACGGCTAGCCAAAAACTCCAAAGGTAATAACAAAATGTTTTTTAAGTACATCAGAAGCAGGAAGCCTGCTAAACAACCAGTGGGGCCCCTTGATGATCAAAATACAAAAGGAGCGCTTAAAGATGATAAAGTCATTGCGGAGAAACTAAATGGATTCTTTGCTTCAGTCTTCACGGCTGAGGATGTTAGGGAGATTCCCCAACCTGAGCTGGCTTTTGTAGGTGACAAATCTGAGGAACTGTCACAGATTGAAGTGTCACTAGAGGAGGTTTTGGAATTAATTGATAAACTCAACATTAACAAGTCACCGGGACCAGATGGCATTCACCCAAGAGTTCTGAAAGAACTCAAATGTGAAGTTGCGGAACTATTAACTAAGGTTTGTAACCTGTCCTTTAAATCGGCTTCGGTACCCAATGACTGGAAGTTAGCTAATGTAACGCCAATATTTAAAAAGGGCTCTAGGGGTGATCCCGGCAATTACAGACCGGTAAGTCTAACGTCGGTACCGGGCAAATTAGTTGAAACAATAGTAAAGAATAAAATTGTCAGACACATAGAAAAACATAAACTCTTGAGCAAGAGTCAACATGGTTTCTGTAAAGGGAAATCGTGTCTTACTAATCTATTAGAGTTCTTTGAAGGGGTCAACAAACATGTGGACAAGGGGGATCCGGTGGACATAGTGTACTTAGATTTCCAGAAAGCCTTTGACAAGGTCCCTCACCAAAGGCTCCTACGTAAATTAAGCTGTCATGGGATAAAAGGGAAGGTCCTTTCATGGATTGAGAACTGGTTAAAGGACAGGGAACAAAGGGTAGGAATTAATGGTAAATTCTCAGAATGGAGAGAGGTAACTAGTGGTGTTCCCCAAGGGTCAGTCCTAGGACCAATCCTATTCAATTTATTCATAAATGATCTGGAGAAAGGGGTAAACAGTGAGGTGGCAAAGTTTGCAGATGATACTAAACTACTCAAGATAGTTAAGACCAAAGCAGATTGTGAAGAACTTCAAAAAGATCTCACAAAACTAAGTGATTGGGCAACAAAATGGCAAATGAAATTTAATGTGGATAAATGTAAAGTAATGCACATTGGAAAAAATAACCCCAACTATACATACAACATGATGGGGGCTAATTTAGCTACAACGAGTCAGGAAAAAGATCTTGGCGTCATCGTGGATAGTTCTCTAAAGATGTCCACGCAGTGTGCAGAGGCGGTCAAAAAAGCAAACAGGATGTTAGGAATCATTAAAAAGGGGATAGAGAATAAGACTGAGAATATATTATTGCCCTTATATAAATCGATGGTACGCCCACATCTCGAATACTGTGTACAGATGTGGTCTCCTCATCTCAAAAAAGATATACTGGCACTAGAAAAGGTTCAGAAAAGGGCAACTAAAATGATTAGGGGTTTGGAACGGGTCCCATATGAGGAGAGATTAAAGAGGCTAGGACTCTTCAGCTTGGAAAAGAGGAGACTAAGGGGGGACATGATAGAGGTATATAAAATCATGAGTGATGTGGAGAAAGTGGATAAGGAAAAGTTATTTACTTATTCCCATAATACAAGAACTAGGGGTCACCAAATGAAATTAATAGGCAGCAGGTTTAAAACAAATAAAAGGAAGTTCTTCTTCACGCAGCGCACAGTTAACTTGTGGAACTCCTTACCTGAGGAGGTTGTGAAGGCTAGGACTATAACAGCGTTTAAAAGAGAACTGGATAAATTCATGGAGGTTAAGTCCATTAATGGCTATTAGCCAGGATGGGTAAGGAATGGTGTCCCTAGCCTCTGTTTGTCAGAGGGTGGAGATGGATGGCAGGAGAGAGATCACTTGATCATTGCCTGTTAGGTTCACTCCCTCTGGGGCACCTTGCATTGGCCACTGTCGGTAGACAGGATACTGGGCTAGATGGACCTTTGGTCTGACCTGGTACAGCCATTCTTATGTTCTTATGTTCTTATTCATAGATTCCAAATCCTGAAGGGACCACTGTGATCATCAAGTCTGACTCCCCAAATAACACAAGCCAGACAACTTACTTGAATTAATTCCTGCTTCAAGCCCAATAGCTGTGGTTGAACTACAGCATTTCTTTTAGAAAAGTATCCAATCTTGATTTAAAGATTTCCAGTGAGGGAGAATCCACAACAATCCTTGGTTTCTCAAATGGATAATTACTCTCACTGTTAAAATGTGCTCCTTATTTTCAGTCTGAATTTGTCTAACTTCAACTTCCAGTCATTGGATTGTGTTATATCTTTCTCTGTGAGCCTGAGGAGCCTTTTGTTACCCATGTAGGTACTTAGAAATTGTGGTCATGTCCTACCTTAAGCTTCTCTTTAAGCCAAATTGAGCTCATTGAGTCTCTTTCTATAGAACAGAGTTTCTAATCCTTTAATCATTTTATGGGGGGGAGGGGAAGGAGCAGGAATGGGGTGCACTCAGGGGAGGGGACGGAACTGGGTGGGAAGAGATGTGGAGGGGGTGGCGTGGGGGTGAGAAGAGGCAGGGAAGGGGTGGAGTGGGGACAGGAAGATGTGGGGCAGGGGTGGGGGCTTGGGAGAAGGGGTGGGGGCAGGGCCTGGTGTGAAGTGAGGGTGGGAAGAGGCAAGGTGTGGGTGGGGGCTGGGGGAAGGAGTCAGGTGGGGGCAGAGTGGGGGTGTTGAGCACCGCCGGGGCCCGGAGGGAGCTGCTGTCTGTGTCAAAGATGACACCCAGGTTACAGGCCTGAATGACAAGCAGGATGGTTGTATTGCCCACAGAGACTGAGAAGGAGGCAGCAGGGAGGACTTGGGGAGGGGATAATTAAGTGCTCTGTTTCAGTCATGTTGAGCTTGAGCTGTGTGTTAGACATCCACAAGGAGATGTCAGAGAGACAGGCTGAGATTTTAGTTTGGACAGGAGAGAGGTCTGGAGTAGAGAGGTTGTGAGTTGTCAGTACAGAGATGATAGTTGCAAATGCAAATTCAGTTATGATTAGAGATAAAGTGTAAAGGGAGATAGGGTGATAATTGAAGAGGCAAGAGGAAACAAAGGTGGATTTTTAAGACTAAGGCCTTGTCTACACTACACAGTTTTGTCAACAAAAGTCATCTTTTGTTGATAAAACAGTGGAGGTGTGCACACTGCAATGCTCCTCCCACTGATTTAACTCACTTGCTACGCTGACATAATAGAACCACCTGGATGAGAGGCACAGAACTTTTTGAGATGAAGTTAGAGCAATGCAGTGTCAGTGTAGGCACTGCTCTTGCTTATGTCACCCTAAGTGGCCTCCAGGAGGTGTCCCACAATGCCCATCATGACTGTTCTGGTCAGCAGTTTCAACTCTGCTGCCTTGCAGCCAGGAACACAGACATGCACCTCTCTTCCTTTAAAGCCCTGGGAATTTTTGAAATTCCACTTCCTGTTTGCTCAGCGTGAAGAATTCACATAGCATCTTCCCAGCTGACCATGCCAACATTCCACAGCCAATGCGCTCCCATCTGGAGTACAACGGAGTTGCTGAATCTGTGGGGAGAGGAGACTGCAGTTGCAGCTCCGATCCAGCCATAGGAACTTTGATACCTCTGAGCAGATTGCGCGTGGCATGGAAGAGAAGGGGCACAAAAAGGACACGCAGCAGTGCCATGCTAAGATCAAGGAGCTGAGACAGGCATACCAGAAGGCAAGGGAGGCCAACCATCACTCTGGTGAGGCACCAAAGATGTGCCACTTCTACAAGGAGCTGCACGCCCTACATGGCGGCAACCCCCACCTCCACCACCAAGAGTCCCACAGTGGAGTCAACTCTGAGGACGAAGTGGTGGATGAGGAAGTTGAGTTGGAGGAGGATGTGGGACAGGTGACAGGGTCGTCCGGTGGCGTGGTGAGCCAGGACTTCCTTTTGACCCTTGGGGGTCTAGCCAGTCCCAGCAGACTGGCTCTAGCACGCCTGAAGCGGGAGAGGGGAGCTCCGGTAAATATTCCTTTTTTTATACTGCATTGTGATATGAGGTAGAGGTGTCCTTCTATTTTGTTACATGGTACAAGTGGGAGAAGGGATAGAAATTAACAACACTAGGTACTGTTTGCATCTGCTTCTCATTCCCTGTGCAGCTACATAGTGGGCATCCTGTGAAAAAGTTTGTTAATGCACACTGGGATCTCTTGGAAATCCTCCATAGAGACTTCTAGCAAACTTTCCTGAAGGTACTCTGCAATCCTGTGCCGAAGGTTCCTTGGCAGAGCTGCTTTGTTTCTTCTCCTGCTGTAGGAAACTTTGCTGTGCCAATTAGCAATTACTTCCAGAGGAACCAAAGCAGGACATAGGCGAGCAGCATACAGACCCAGTCTGAAGTCGCTTGTTGCATCCTCAGTTATAGTCAGTAGTAAGATGTCAGCTTTGATCACCCCCGCCTGTGGAAAACAGTGCCAGTATTCAGAATACTGTCCATAAGTGCTTGTACTGATCCTGTTCTGAAACCACCCAGACCCTTCCCCCCTAGGCTGAACTAAACATGTTTAGGGCTCTTGCTGTGCTGAGTGTTTGCCAAGGGAAAGTGAGAAAGAGGTATATGTAACTTTTAAGATTCAAGGCTGCGAATACACACACAATACTTGGATCTGTGTGTTGTTTCTTTTGCTTCTGCAAATGTGCCCTTGAGGGCCAGTTCCTACACACCAGCAGAGTGCCTCCTTCAGATAAGGAGGCGAATGAGGAGGAGTAAGGAGGTCATGTTTAGAGAAGTGCTGCAATCATCTGATCATGCAAATAGCTAGTAGAGAGTGTGGAGGGAGACAATAAACAAAGCCTCAGAATGGATAGTCAGGAGAGCAAACCGGGACACGAGCATATGATAGAGCGGAGAAACAGATGATAAAGCTGATGGAGGACCAAATTAGAGATTCTGAGATCCCTGATTGCACTGCACTCAGACTACATCCGTGCTCAACTCCCCCTGCAGCCCATACAGAACTGCGTTACATGCCCTCCCCAAATTCCCTCACTTTCCTTGCATGTTCCCAGCCCATTTCAGTACCCCTTGCACTCCACCCCTAGGGACATGTTTCATAATGACAACTGGACTTACACACACAGCTGTGATCCTCAGTGTCATGTCTCTTGTATGAAGTGGAAATTGGTGTATTTCTCTTTAATAAAAATTTACTCTTAGAAATACGATGATTCTTTATTTGTGTCCTACACACGATGGTTGCTGCAGAAATTCATGCACAGTGGCAATCAGCACATTTGCAGACTACAATTCAGGCTCAGTCAGCAATCATGACAAGGGTCATTCCAGGTGGCAAGTAAACTATTCTTGGATGAATGCATTACAGAAAGACACCTTACTGGAGCTTATTGTCAAAATACTGCTTCAAACAAAGCCTCCCTGATTTGAATAGCCCTGGTATCTGGCTGCTCAAAATCAGCCTCTAGGTAATCTACCTCAATGCTCCATCCCTGGGGAAACTTTTTCCCATAGGTTCACAAATGTTATGCAGAGCACAGCAAGCTACAATGACCATGGGAATATTTTCCTCATTGAGGTCTGACCTGCCCAAAAGGCAAAACCAGTGACCATTTAATCTGCCAAATGCTCATCATTCTGCACCTGCTGAGCCTGTTGAAGCTCTCCTTGCTGCTGGCAAGGCTTCCAGTGTAAGGCTTCGTGAGCCACAGGAGTAAGGGGTAGGCTGGGTTTCCCAGGATCACTATGGGCATTTCCACATCCCCTATTGGAATCTTCTGGTCTGGAAAGAAAGTACCTGCATGCAGCTTTCTATACAGGCCAGTGTTCCTGAAGATACGTGTGTCATGCATCTTCCCTGACCACCCCACATTGATGTCAGTGAAACGACCCCAGACTATCTTGCAATGGAGTACATCATCAGACAGGGCTACTTCTCTATGCTATTTCATGCACCTCCCTGCTCCACTCCTGGCCCCGGCCCCAGCTGCTGGCCCCACACCCAGGGTCCTGGCTGTGGCCCCACGCCAAAATTGGTATATGTGTGCCATTGCCCCGCTGCAGTTAGGGAATCCCATTGTAGCAAAGCCATCCACTATTTCCTGCACATTGTCCAGGGTCACAGCCCTTCATAGCAGGAGTCAATTAATGGCCCTGCACACTTGCATCACCACAGCCCCAATGGTGAACTTCCCAACTCCAAACTGATTCGCACTGGAGTTGCCAACTTCCACACAGTGATCACTAGTTTCCACACTAGTTTTTCCACCATGAAGGCAGCACTCAATTTGGTGTCCTTGCGCCATAGTGCAGGGGCAAGCGCCGCACACAGTTTCAGGAAGGTGGCTTTGCGCATACGAAAGTTCTGCAGCTACTGCTTGCCATCCCATATCTGCATAACAATCCGATCCCACCACTCAGTGCTTGTTTCTGAAGCCTAATAGCGACGGTTCACCATGTGCAGCTGCTCCATAAATGCCAAAATCCATTTTGAATTGTTTCTTTCCATGGCACACAGCAGGGCAGGCACCATGGATTCATTTTCAGATTTGCAGCTCATAAAATACTGCAGGATCGCCGTGTTGTGTTCATAACATTCATCACAAGACTTTCAGGAGGAGATGGCGGGCACACAGTTTACAAGGACCAGTTGAAAAATGGTGCAAAACGGAGTTGGAAGCCCATGGAATGATGGGACAGAGAAAAATGCATCATGGGATGGTGAGCCCACCCCCATGATGCACTGTGATCCATTGCCAGAACTCCTAGTGGCAGAAGGTGGCAATTTGCATAGTAGGATAGCTACCCACAGTGCACTGCTCTGTCTGTTGGTGCTATGGATGCACTCCGCCGACATAAGAAGCGTTGTGTGTACATGCACAAGCAATGTAATTACAGTGGTTTATGACTGTTGACGTAACTTAAGTCAGCTTAACTCTGTAATGTAGACATGGCCTAAACCATGTTTGTATTGTGAGGAGAATGAGACAGAAGACAGAGAAGGTAAGGAGAAGAGTAAGAGAGAGATGAAAGTGGGAGTGAGGGAGGGAGATCAGGAGATGGGATGGGATGTGGTCAATGGGACAAGTGGTAGGGTTAGAGGAGGTGAGAGAGTTGCAGGAGAAAGAGAAGGTGAGCTGAGGGGAGGGGGAACATCACAATGTCTTTTATCAGTTTTTTCTTGGAAGAAATTGACAAGATCTTGTGCAGAGAGAGAAGAGGAGGCACAAGGAGGGGAGGGTGTGAGGAGTGGCATTGCACACCTACATTTAGTGTACAGCAGGCTGGGTTGTGAATCCAGAATGCTCCACCATCCCATGCATTATCTGTCCGTGTGGACCCTCCTGACCTGCACTAAAAGTTCTCTAGTGTGCATTGACATACTGCTGATTCAAACTGCACACTAGGAACTTTCAGTGTGAATTCTAGGGGCCACCCAGATAGTTAGTGTGCTGTAGGTCTGCATCCCAGAATGCCACACAGTATGTGTATGTGTATACATGGCCTCAGCGGGAGAAGTAGAATTGTTTATCTAGGAAGATGGCAGAACTGAAGGACAAGAGAATGAATTTGCACTGGAGGAAGTAAGCTTGGTAATGGGATTTGCTCCAGAGTTGCAGATGCAGGGGTTTGGCTGGGGCTAGAACTTGGCAGGGTATACCTCACAATGAGAAAGAAGGGCAAAAGAGTCAAGGGTTTAGGCGAGTGACACATGGAGAGAGTCAACAACCATCTCAGTGGAAGAAAGGGCAGGGACAAGAGGGCTGAAAGAAAATGAGATGTCATGAATGATGATGGACTGGAACTCATGGAAAGGTCAAGGGACCAGGTCAGGGGGTGGGGGTGGATCGGTTAATGTTGAAATATGATTGGAGGGGGGAATTCAGCAAGAGATCAGAGAGAGCAGAGCTTAGTGAAGACCAAGTCAACTGAGTGCACCTTTTGGTGAGTGGGGGAGTTGAAGCAATGCAGAAGGGAGGGCAAGGAAATGTGCCGCTAAGGACTCAGAGTAGTCATCAGCATGGAAGCTGAAGTCACTGAGGATGAGTGTGAGATATTGTGAGAGAAAGAGCCAGGAGTTGAAATCAGAGAGGAAATCTGATTGGGAGGAGCTGGGTAGATGATACATCTATATGTATCTATATATATATATATAGATGTAACAGCAATATGGAGGGGGAGAGGAGAGAAGAGTCTTATGCAGTGCTGCTCAAAAGGGAAGAGTGGTGGGGTGAACCTCCCCCCTTGTAGAAGAGGGCAGCTGCAGAGGCAGTATCAAATAAAAGGATCCAGGTATCTATAAGAGCCAGGAGCTGGAAGGAGTGAGATACCAAGAGGTTGTGAATGACTGCTTCCTAGGATAGAGTCCCACATCCTGTAGGTGTGGCCTTTTTTCTTTGTTTCTACATATTACATCTACACAGTTCCCATTATCAACCAAACTTGTAATCTCATCAAAGAATGAAATCAGGTATGATTGACAAGACCAATTTTCCATCAAACACATTGACTAGCATTAATTATATTACCCTCCTTTCATTCTTTGTTGACTGAATCCTGTATCGGCTTTTTCTGGGAATTATTTTGATAGCAGGCTAACGGGTCTGTAATTATGCAGGTCATCTCACTTGCCCTTTGAATATTAGCAAAACATTGGCACCCTACCAGTCCTCTGGAATGTCCCCAGTATTACAAGATTTATTAAAAATTAAAATCAGTGGACCAGAGATCTCCTCAACCAACTGTTTTAGGACTTTTGGGTGTAAGCTATCCAAGCCTGCTGATTTCACATATTTATCCGTAGTAGACATTGTTTAATATCGTCTTTAGTCACTATGAACTGGAAAGTTCATCAGCCTCATGTAATATTAGTACATCATACTTCTTTCCAAATACAGTAAATAAATATTTACTTAACACTTCTGTTTTTTCTGCATCACTGTTAACAATTTTACCATCTCTATCTATTAATAGGCCTATACCATCACTAGGATTTCTTTTGTTCCTGGTATACTTACAAAACTTCTTCTCGTCCTTGACCCTGCTAGCCATGGATTTTCCCTTGATTCTTTAACTTTCCTTATCAAGTTTCTAGACTTTATTCATACCTACAGAATGGGGGACTGTATCCTGGAAAGCAGAGACACTGAAAAGGATTTAGGTGTCATAGTGGGTAAACAATGCAACATGAGCTCCCAGTGCAATCTGTGGCAAAAAGGCTAATGTGACTCTTGGATGTGTGAGTAGGAGTAGGGAGGTGATTTTACTTCTATATAAAGCTTTGCTAAGACTGATACTGGACTGTGTACCTTCTGGCAGCCGCGTTTTAAAAAGGATGTTGAACAACTGGAAAGGTGCAGAAAAGAGCCACAAAAATAATTTGAGGATTGAGAGGCAGGACTCTGCAAAGTGGCCAGTCCAGAGGGTCAGCACACTCCTATGGCCAGAGTAAGCCAAAGGACAGTGGGGGAAACTGATGCCCAGCTGCCACAGTGCTACATCTAGCTTCAAGGGGGCGTGCTGGGATGGAAACTTTGCTACACCCTGTCGTAAGCTCCTCGTTAGCCTCATTAAAGACTGAGGCAAAGTATTTGTTTAGATATTGGGCCATGCCTAGATTATCCTTAACCTCCACGCCATCCTCAGTGTTTAGCGGTCCCACTTCTTCTTCCATCCTCAGTGTTTAGCGGTCCCACTTCTTCTTTCTTTGTTTTCTTCTTATTTATATGGCTATAGAATCTTTTACTATTGGTTTTAATTCCCTTTGCAAGGTCCAACTCTACATGGCTTTTGGCCTTTCTCACTTTATCCCTACATATTCTGACCTCAATAAGGTAGCTTTCCTTGCTGATCCTTCCCATCTTCCACCCCTTGTAGGCTTTCTGCTTTTTCTTAATCACCTCTCTGAGATGCTTACTCATCCAGCTTGGTCTACAACTCCTGCCTATGAATTTTTGTCCCCTTTCTTGGGATGCAGGCTTCTGATAGTTTCTGCAACTTTGACTTGAAGTAATCCCAGGTCTCCTTCGTCTTTAGATTCACAAGTTCTTCAGTCCAATCCACTTCCCTAACTAATTTCCTTAAGTTTTTAAAGTTAGCCCTTTTGAATCAAAAACCCTAGTCACAGATCTATTTTTGTTTATCCTTCCATTTAGTTTGAACTGAATTAGCTCATGATCGCTCGAACCAAGGTTGTCCCCTACAACCATTTCTTCTATGAGGTCTTCACTACTCACCAAAACCAAATCTAAAATGGCATCCCCTCTTGTTGGTTCTTCAACTACTTGGTGAAGGAATCCATCAGCTATCGCATCCAGGAAAATCTGAGCCCTATTATTATTACTAGCACTTGTCCTCCAGTCTATATCTGGGAAGTTAAAGTCTCCCATGATCACACAATTCCCGTTAGTATTTACTTCATTAAAAACGTTAAAGAGGTCTCTATCCATATCCAAATCAGATCCCGGTGGTCTATAACACACCCCAAGCACTATCCCAGGGGAGGCTCTAGTAGCTTTCTTATCCAATGTGATTTTTGCCCAGACAGACTCTGTCTTATCCATTCCATCACTTCTTATTTCTTTACAGTCTACCTCATCATTGATATACAGTGCTATTCCACCACCTTTGCCTTTATTTCTGTCTTTCCTAAACAGCACTTACTCTTCAATACCTGTACTCCAGTCATGACTACTGTTCCACCATGTTTCTGTTATCCCTATAATATCTGGTTTCACTTCCTGCACCAGTAACTCTAGTTTCTCCATTTTGTTACCTAGGCTCCTCCCATTGGTGTAGAAACATCTTAATTTTTGCTGTTTGGCTTCAATCACATTCTTTACCCGTTTAGACACAGACATTCTACCGCCAGTATCACCTATTAGACTGGTATCTACACTACCCTTCCTCCTTATGTCCATTCTCCTACCCACAGTTGTCTCCTTTCTTACTTCATTTTCTTCCCTCTCAATGGTAAACTGGATGCAAGCAAATCATATATATTTTAATAAAGCAGGATGTTTTGCTTCAGGGAGTAAAGTGCCAAACAAACCAGGCCAGTGTTATCCAGATTCAGATGGGTGATACCAGTTTGGTTCCACTGCTTGGCAAAGTTGATGTGTGCCAATCAAAGTCATATTCCAGGTGAAGATTTGAAATGTCCAAGCACAGTGCATGTTGTCTCCCTTCTCACCACCCAATCAGAGAATAAAGCATTTCATTGTTGGTTTAAAGTTTTGAAATTGTTCCTTAGGTGTATAGTTCTTGTATCCAGAATATGAAGTCCATGAAAAGAGTTTGGGTCATACCAGTTTGTTCAAGACTTCCTAAGCCATAGCACTTTGCAGTTTGTAGACTGTGATCCAGTCACCCCTTAACTGCCCCTCGGTTAGTCTTAACAGTTTAAGCTCTTGGAGTCTCCCACTATAAGGCATGGTTTCCAATCCTTTAATCATTCTTGTGGCTCTTCTCGGAAGCCTCTCCAACTTATCAATATCCTTCTTGAATTGTGGACACTAGAATCGGACACAGTATTCCAGCAGCTGTTGATCCGGTGCCAATACAGAGGTAATATAACCTCCCTATTCCAACTCAACAGTCCTTTGTTTATTCATCCCAGGATTGCATTAACCCAGTGGTCCCCAACCTTTTCCTTCTGGCGGGTGCCAAAAAAACCCAAAAAAACCCCGAGCGCTGCTGGCGGGCGCCAAAAAAAAACCCAAAAAGAAAACCCGAGCGCTGCCGGCGGAGCAAAAACAACAAAAACAAAAGAAACCCGAGCGCTGCCAGCGGGCGCCAAACACTGCCGGCGGAGCAAAAAAAAAAACACCCCGAGCACTGCCGGCGGAGCAAAAAAAACAACAACAAACCCCGAGGGCTCTGCGGGCGCACTTACACCCCCCCGGCGGGCGCAATGGCGCCCGCGGGCACCACGTTGGGGACCCCTGCATTAACCCTTTTGGCCACAGTACTACACAGGGAGCTCATGTTCAGCTGACCCCCAAATCTTTTTCACAGTCATTGCTTCCCAGGAAAAAATGCCCCATTCTGTAAGTATGGCCTGCATTCTTTTGTCCTAGTTGTACACATTTACATTTAGCATAAAAAGGGATGGTGTGGGGGAGACTAGTGCCTGGCCATCTGTGTTTGGAAACACTTCAAATCATGTCCTAGACAAGCAGCCCAATAACCCTGCTTCTCTGAAGCCTATTTAGGGAACCCACTTGTAAGATGTGGAGTAAAAACAAGAAGATAGCTCTCAAATCACCTTGCATGAAAACTACTTGAATGAACTTTCAGTCTATCTTGAGAAACCAGTTGTTGCAACTGTGAAGCTGACCTGGAGAAATCACTTTCATGCTGGTTCCAACTGATAAGCACCAAACAGAATTTCATACTTCTATCTTTTTTTCCGAAGTGACTACTTGATTCTTTTAAACTAAGTGCTTCCCAGAAAGTACATATCTGAATTAAAACCCTGTAAGCGACTTTAGTGTATGTACAATGTTACTTGTGTCTCACTAAGTAATCACCATTGTCTAGAAGTAATGCTAATGTCAGTAAGTAACTAAGAGCGATCAGCCTGGAAGAAGTCATTATCTCAACTTTGCCTAGTTGTATTCATAACAGTCTACTCACAGCAAAGGTAGTTCTCAGCACAGGAAGACCATCCATGAATGTTTGATAGCAATGCACCTTGTAGTGTCACACCCTTTGTGGTAACGAGAAATTGACAACTTCTCAAATAGAAGAGAGAGACGTTTGAATAAGATTGTAAACTGAATGCTTTAACCACTTTTGGTGGCATAGGAGTCTACCATCCTTGTGAAATGGGGTGACCAAAGCCCTGAGGTAAGTGGGGAGGTGGGATGCCTGGAGGAAGCACGAGCAGGAGAGTGCAAGAGGGGAGGACTCCTGCCTCATACTGAGAAAGCAGGACGATCAGCAAGTTATCTTAAGTGCCTATACACAAATGCAAGAATCCTGGGAAACAAGCATGGAGAACTGGAAGGATAAACAAACTAAATGGAAGGATAAACAAAATTAAATCTGAGACTAAGGTTTACGATTTCAAAAGGGCTAACTTTAATAAATTAAGGCGACTAGTTAGGGAAGTGGATTGGACTAACATATTTAGGGATCTAAAGGCGGAAGACGCCTGAGATTATTTCAAGTTGAAGTTGCAGGAGCTGTCGGAGGCCTGTATCCAGAGAAAGGGAAAACGGTTCGTAGGCAGGAGTTTTAGACCGAGCTGGATGAGCAAGCGTCTCAGAGGGGTGATTAAGAAAAAACAGAAAGCGTACAAGGAGTGGAAGATGGGAGGGATCAGCAAAGAAACCTACCTTATTGAGGTCAGAGCGTGTAGGGATGGAGTGAGAAAGGCCAAAAGCCGTGTAGAGTTGGACCTTGCGAAGGGAATTAAAACCAATAGTAAAAGGTTTTATAGCCATATAAATAGGAAGAAAACCAAGAAAGAAGAAGTGGGACCGCTTAAGACTGTAGATGGAGTGGAGATTAAGGATAATCTAGGCATGGCACAATATCTAAACGAATATTTTGCCTCGGTCTTTAATGAGGCTAATGAAGGGCTTAGGAATAGTGGCAGCGTGACTGATGGGAATAAAGGGGGGGG
>QXTE01000404.1:186347-323419 GCA_003942145.1 Platysternon megacephalum
TTTTCCTAGACGTGATAGCTGATGAATTCCTTCATCAAGTAGTTGCTGAACCGACGAGGGGGGATGCCATTTTAGATTTGGTTTTGGTGAGTAGTGAGGACCTCGTTGAGGAAATGGTTGTAGGGGACAACCTTGGCTCGAGTGATCATGAGCTAATTCGGTTCAAACTAAATGGAAGGATAAACAAAATTAAATCTGAGACTAAGGTTTACGATTTCAAAAGGGCTAACTTTAATAAATTAAGGCGACTAGTTAGGGAAGTGGATTGGACTAACATATTTAGGGATCTAAAGGCGGAAGACGCCTGGGATTATTTCAAGTTGAAGTTGCAGGAGCTGTCGGAGGCCTGTATCCCGAGAAAGGGAAAACGGTTCGTAGGCAGGAGTTTTAGACCGAGCTGGATGAGCAAGCGTCTCAGAGGGGTGATTAAGAAAAAACAGAAAGCGTACAAGGAGTGGAAGATGGGAGGGATCAGCAAAGAAACCTACCTTATTGAGGTCAGAGCGTGTAGGGATGGAGTGAGAAAGGCCAAAAGCCGTGTAGAGTTGGACCTTGCGAAGGGAATTAAAACCAATAATAAAAGGTTTTATAGCCATATAAATAGGAAGAAAACCAAGAAAGAAGAAGTGGGACCGCTTAAGACTGTGGATGGAGTGGAGATTAAGGATAATCTAGGCATGGCACAATATCTAAACGAATATTTTGCCTCGGTCTTTAATGAGGCTAATGAAGGGCTTAGGAATAGTGGCAGCGTGACTGAAGGGAATAAAGGGGGGGGGGGTAGACATTACCGTATACGAGGTAGAAGCCAAACTCGAACAGCTTAACGGGAGTAAATCGGGCGGCCCGGATAATCTTCATCCGAGAATATTAAAGGAACTGGCGCGTGAAATTGCAAGCCCGCTAGCGATAATTTTCAATGAATCTGTAAACTCGGGGGTTGTACCGTTTGACTGGAGATTAGCTAATATAGTTCCTATTTTCAACAAGGGGGAAAAAAGTGACCCGGGTAACTACAGGCCTGTTAGTTTAACATCTGTAGTATGCAAAGTCATGGAAAAAATATTGAAGGAGAAAGTAGTTAAAGACCTTGAGGTCAATGGCAATTGGGACAAATTACAACATGGTTTTATGAAAGGTAGATCGTGCCAAACCAACCTGATCTCCTTCTTTGAGAAAGTAACAGATTTTTTAGACAAGGGAAATGCGGTGGATCTAATATACCTCGATTTCAGTAAGGCGTTTGATACGGTACCGCATGAGGAATTATTGGTTAAATTGGAAAAGATGGGGATCGATATGAAAATCCAGAGGTGGATAAAGAACTGGTTAAAGGGGAGACTGCAGCGGGTCGTACTGAAAGGTGAACTGTCAGGTTGGAGGGAGGTTACCAGTGGAGTTCCTCAAGGTTCGGTTTTGGGTCCAATTTTATTTAATCTATTTATTACTGACCTCGGAACCAAAAGTAGGAGTGGGCTGATAAAGTTTGCGGATGACACAAAGTTGGGAGGTATTGCCAATTCGGAAAAGGATCGGGATATCCTGCAGGGAGATTTGGATGACCTTGTAAACTGGAGTAATAGTAATAGGATGAAATTTAATAGTGAGAAGTGTAAGGTTATGCATTTAGGGATGACTAACAAGAATTTTAGTTATAAGCTGGGGACGCATCAGTTGGAAGTAACGGAAGAGGAGAAGGACCTCGGAGTCCTGGTTGATCGCAGGATGACTATGAGTCGGCAATGTGACGTGGCCGTAAAAAAAGCTAATGCGGTCTTGGGATGCATTAGGCGAGGTATTTCTAGTAGAGATAAGGAGGTGCTAGTCCCGTTATACAAGGCATTGGTGAGACCTCATTTGGAGTACTGTGTGCAGTTCTGGTCTCCCATGTTTAAGAAGGATGAATTCAAACTGGAACGGGTACAAAGAAGGGCCACTAGGATGATCCGAGGAATGGAAAGCCTGTCGTATGAAAGGAGACTTGAGGAGCTCGGTTTGTTTACCTTAACCAAAAGAAGGCTGAGGGGAGATATGATTGCTCTCTTTAAATATATCAGAGGGATAAATACCAGGGAGGGAGAGGAATTATTTCAGCTCAGTACTAATGTGGACACGAGAACAAATGGATATAAATTGGCCGTCGGGAAGTTTAGGCTTGAAATTAGAAGAAGGTTTCTAACCATCAGAGGAGTGAAGTTCTGGAACAGCCTTCCGAGGGAAACAGTGGGGGCGAAAGACCTCTCTGGCTTTAAGATTAAGCTTGATAAGTTTATGGAGGGGATGGTTTGATGGGATAACGGGATCTTAGTCAATAGGTTAATAACGTGCCATCACTGGTAATTAGTACCAATGGTCAATGATGGGATATTAAAAGTTACTACAGAGAACTTTTTCCTGAGTGTCTGGCTGGAGAGTCTTGTCTGGCTGGAGAGTCTTGCCCGCATGCTCGGGGTTTAGCTGATCGCCATATTTGGGGTCGGGAAGGAATTTTCCTCCAGGGTAGATTGGCAGAGGCCCTGGAGGTTTTTCGCCTTCCACCGCAGCATGGGGCAGGGGTCGCTTGCTGGAGGATTCTCTGCAACTTGAAGTCTTTAAATCATGATTTGGGGACTTCAACTGTTGAGTCAAGGGAGAGAATTATTCTAGGAGTGGGTGGGTCAGCTTTTGTGGCCTGCATCATGCGGGAGGTCAGACTAGATGATCATAATGGTCCCTTCTGACCTTAAAGTCTATGAGTCTATGAGTCTATAAGTCCTGGCACAGTCAAGAAATTATGATGTGTTTGGAATAACAGAGACCTGGTGGGATAAATCACCCATGACTGGAGTACTGTCATGGATGGATATAAACTGTTCAGGAAGGACAGGCAGGGCAGAAAAGGTGGAGGAGTTGCATTGTATGTAAGAGAGCAGTATGACTGCTCAGAGCTCCAGTATGAAACTGCAGAAAAACTTGAGAGTCTCTGGATTAAGTTTAGAAGTGTGAGCAACAAGGGTGATGTCATGATAGAAGTCTGCTATAGACCACCAGACCAGGGGGATGAGGTGGACGAGGCTTTCTTCCGGCAACTAGCACAAGTTACTAGATCACAGGCCCTGGGGGACTTCAATCACCTGGATATCTGCTGGGAGACAGTGGTGCACAGACAATCCAGCAAGTTTTTGGAAAGTGTAGGGGACAATTTCCTGGTGCAAGTGCTGGAGGAACCAACTAGGGGCAGAGCTCTTCTTGACCTGCTGCTCACAAACCGGGAAGAATTAGTAGGGGAAGCAAAAGTAGATGGGAACCTGGGAGGCAGTGACCATGAGATGGTCGAGTTCAGGATCCTGACACAAGGAAGAAAGGAGAGCAGCAGAATACGGACCCTGGACTTCAGAAAAGCAGACTTTGACTCCCTCAGGGAACTGATGGGCAGGATCCCCTGGGAGAATAACATGAGGGGGAAAGGAGTCCAGGAGAGCTGGCTGTATTTTAAAGAATCCTTATTGAGGTTGCAGGAACAAACCATCCTGATGTGTAGAAAGAATAGTAAATATGGCAGGTGACCAGCTTGGCTTAACAGTGAAATCCTTGCTGATCTTAAACNAGGTTCAGGACTATTTAGAAAAGCTGGACGAGCACAAGTAAATGGGGCCGGATGCGCTGCATTCGAGGGTGCTAAAGGAGTTAGTGGATGTGATTGCAGAGCCATTGGCCATTATCTTTGAAAACTCATGGCGATCGGGGGAGGTCCCGGATGACTGGAAAAAGGCTAATGTAGTGCCCATCTTTAAAAAAGGGAAGAAGGAGGAGCCGGGGAACTAAAGGCCAGTCAGCCCCACCTCAGTCCTTGGAAAAATCATGCAGCAGGTCCTCAAGGAATCAATTCTGATGCACTTAGAGGAGAGGAAAGTGATCAGGAACAGTCAGCATGGATTCACCAAGGGCAAGTCATGCCTGACTAACCTAATTGTCTTCTATGATGAGATTACTGGCTCTGTGGGTGAGGGGAAAGCAGTAGACGTGTTATTCCTTGACTTTAGCAAAGCTTTTGATACGGTCTCCCACAGTATTCTTGCCGGCAAGTTAAAGAAGTATGGGCTGGATGAATGGACTATAAGGTGGATAGAAAGTTGGCTAGATCGTTGGGCTGAACGGGTAGTGATCAATAGCTGCATGTCTAGTTGGCAGCCGGTATCAAGCGGAGTGCCCCAAGGGTCAGTCCTGGGGCCGGTTTTGTTCAATATCTTCATTAATGATATGGAGGATGGCGTGGTCAGCACCTTCAGCAAGTTTGCAGATGACACTAAACTGGGAGGAGTGATAGATACGTTGGAGGGCAGGAATAGGATACAGAGGGACCTAGACAAATTAGAGGATTGGGCCAAAAGAAATCTGATGAGGTTCAACAAGGACAAGTGCAGAGTCCTGCACGTAGGAGAGAAGAATCCCATTCACTGCTACAGACTAGGGACCGAATGGCTAGACAGCAGTTCTGCAGAAAGAGACCTAGGGGTTACAGTGGACGAGAAGTTGGATATGAGTCAACAGTGTGCCCTTGTTGCCAAGAAGGCTAACGGCATTTTGGGCTGTATAAGTAGGGGCATTGCCAGCAGATCGAGGGACGTGATCATTCCCCTCTATTCGGCATTGGTGAGGCCTCATATGGAGTATTGTGTCCAGTTTTGGGCCCCGCACTACAAGAAAGATGTGGAACAATTGGAAAGAGTCCAGTGGAGGGCAACAAAAATGATTAGGGGGCTGGAGCACATGAGTTATGAGGAGAGGCTGAGGGAACTGGGATTGTTTAGTCTGCAGAAGAGAAGAATGAGGGGGGATTTGATAGCTGCTTTCAATTACCTGAAAGGGGGTTCCAAAGAGGATGGATCTAGACTGTTCTCAGTGGTAGCAGATGACAGAACAAGGAATAATGGTCTCAAGTTGCAGTGGGGGAGGTTTAGGTTGGATATTAGGAAAAACTTTTTCACTAGGAGGGTGGTGAAGCACTGGAATGGGTTACCTAGGGAGGTGGTGGAATCTCCTTCCTTAGAGGTTTTTAAGGTCAGGGTTGACAAAGCCCTGGCTGGGATGATTTATTTGGGGACTGTCCTGCTTTAAGCAGGGGGTTGGAGTAGATGACCTCCTTAGGTCCCTTCCAACCCTGATATTCTATGATTCTATGAAATGCCACAGAAATTTAACTAGATTTTAAATCATTCCCCATGTATTATATTTGTGGTTTAATGTGGAATAATTTGTGTCCGTGTAAATGGAATAGATTGGCTCACAGCTGGGTA
This sequence comes from Platysternon megacephalum, assembly GCA_003942145.1. NCBI lineage: Eukaryota > Metazoa > Chordata > Testudines > Platysternidae > Platysternon > Platysternon megacephalum. Next base: position 191,624 of record QXTE01000404.1, read on the forward strand.
GGGCTGTCCTGAGATGAATTCACATCCTTGGTAAAAAATGAAGGCCCAAAAAATATGTAATGAGTCATTGAAGCACAGGAACTGGATCCTGGGCTTCACCATCCTAGGTGAGTGCTCTAACCCCCCCGGCTATATAGTGATGCTCTCCTTCTGGCCCAGTGACTAATTATTTAATTCACAGTGCAACAGCTTCAACAGGAGAAATTGAGGGTAATATCAGACTATCCCATAGTCCTGTGCTTAGGGCACTCACCTGAGAAGTGGCAGATCCCTGTTCAAATTCTTTTGCCTCATCAGGTAGAAGGGCACTAACGAGTGCTAACGAGGCCAATTCAATTAAGGTGGAATTAAGCACTGACCCACCACTTGGTAAGGCAACTCCCATCTTTTCATGTGCTGTAATATACTGCTTACTGTATTTTTCACTCCATGCATCTGATGAAGTGGGTTTTAGCCCACGAAAGCTTATGCCCAAATAAATGTGTTAGTCTCTAAGGTGCCACAAGGACTCCTCATTGTTTTTGCTGATACAGACTAACACGGCTACCCCTCTGAAACCTATACCCTTCTATGATACACATGACCCCTCCTTTCCACAGGGTCTATGCAAGCAGCGATATGCTAGGGGATACCTTCAAATCCAGAACAAGGGCCCCAAATCCCACTTTCATAAATCCCTGCTATTTTCTTATCTCTGAACAACAGAGTAACGAGCGTGGAGAAGAGGTAGCTCCTCGGTAAATGTCTCCAAGATGACGCTGCAGAACGGTTGGCATACCCCAGGGAGGCTGCTTACTTTATATAAAGGTTCAAATCTCTAGGATTACAAGGGGCAGACAGTGATCATGGGCATACATATTCTAGCCCAGCACGGTGTCCCACTGCAATCTCCACATGCCCCACTCTGCTAGCACCTTGTATTCTCTGGAGAATGAATAAATCATGCTTCATATGAGATTCTTTTATAGTGCTAAGGGCAACTGATAGCGGGCACTCCGCGTGAGTATGCAAAAGGCAGACAACACTCCTAACAACCAATGAATGGCAAGCACTGAGAAAGGAGCCAATAATAAGAGATGGTAAGAGGCCCTGACCTTCCACCCATCTGGAGTTTGGCTCTGTGTGCCAAACGCAGTTGAACCTGCCGAGTCAATGTGGTTGGTTGAACAGGGGGCTGCGGCCCAAACACCCAGTCTAAGAGTGGTAGGGCTGTGGTTGGGAGGGAAGGGTGATGGCAGTGAAACCGGTCACCAGAGAGGTGCTCTCCAGAGGGTCTAGAAAGGTCTACAGCACAGCTCACCCTGTAACAGTGACATTATACAGAACAAGTGTATTATGAAAAGGGAAATAAAGGGAACTGGGTTTCACTCTGTCCGTTATGGGTGATGAAAGTAACATGGATAAGTAGGGGGCGGAGGAGAAGGATAGCTCAGTGGTTTGAGCATTGGCCTGCTAAACCCAGGGTTGTGAGTTCAATCCTTGAGGGGGCCATTTAGTGAACTGGGGCAAAAATCTGTCTGGGGTTTGGTCCTGGTTTGAGCAGGGGGTTGGACTAGATGACCTCTTGAAGTCCCTTCTATGATTCTAACCCCAGAGCTATAAGAACAGACTTTACAAAGTGTCATAACTATACAAAACAGACACTGCCCCAGGGCAGCACAATTACAGATGCTTTTCAGACAGTACACCTTATGGGGGAGGCCTAAATCTGTTAGTGATGGATCCATCAGAAGGGGCACTTTCTGCAATGGAAAATGGAAAATTACTGAGACCTGCTGGGTGTCATGATAAGGCTTATAAAGAACCCATAGCCAGCCCAGGGACACTCATTACAAGAGCTTGTTGAGGCTAAAAACTGGAACTAACATGCAATTTTTTCACAGCGCAGGGAATTAGCCATTGGGACAACTTGCCTACAGATGTGGTGGGTTTTGCATCATTTCTGTTCTTCAGAGGCCCTGGTTCAGCAGAGCACTTAAGGGCGTGTTTCCTTTGCCACAGGCTACATTCACCAAGCGACGTAGGTGCCTCACTGCCATGTTAGGGGCCTATTTCCAATATTTAGGTGCCACTAAGGTGTCTATTCAGCTGCTGCCTAGCCCTGTAGGCACCTAAATTCCCACGGTGCCTAGTGTCCACCATAACATCGCCCAGGGGCTAGATTCACAAAGGAATGTAGGCACAGGGATGCTGAGTGCCACAGTGGCCTAGAAAATCACTGAGATTCATAAAGCCTGGGTTAGGCACCCAGGCTCCCAGTACAATGGGATTAGGGTTAGTGTACAACAGGCACAAGATGGGCACCACAGAATGGGATTCCAGAGCCAGCAAGTAAGGCAGCTCCTCACTTAAACTAGCCTATGGGAGGTGCCAAGCAAGGAGTGTGTGCTAAGCCTGCCTCTTCTCAGAGATAGGCTCCTAAGCCCAGGCTACAGGGAGGAGTCTCCCACTGCTTGGGATGCATGGCTGCAAACCCTGCTTTGGCACTAGGTGCCTGTGCTTTTTTGTGAGGAGCAGGAGCTCCCTCAGAACCTTTAGCCTGCTGGTTGGGTCCCCAGTACACACCTGGAATGTGGGAGACCTTTGGTTCAAGTTCCCCCTGCACCAGAGAGGGAGAAGGAATTTGAACCAGGATCTACTACCTCTCAGGTGAGTGCCCTACCACTGAGCCACAGGATGTTCTGATGTGGGGCTCCCTTAGTCCCTCCTGCTGAGCTTCTTTCACCATGATTAATTGTAAAGAGTCACTAGAGCAGGGGGACTGGAACTCGGTCTGCCATGAGTGCTCTAACCACCGGCTACTGAGTCATTTTCATGTTTGCCCTTGCTCACTCTGCCTAGTAATTCACTCATTATTTATTGGCAGTGCAACAGCTTTAGCACTGGACCCGAGAGAAAGAGCAAGCATGAGTCTGAGTCTGGTGCCGAGAGCACTCTGTGAGCGACCCAGGATCCAGTACCCTGCTCTTTTAAATTATTTTATTCACAGCTTCAACAGGGAGAGTGAGGCAGCCCCGCTCAGCCTATCCCCTAGCTCAGTGTACTCCCGGGTATTCCCTGGAGAGGTGGTGGAGCCCCGTTTAAATCTTTTCTCTCCTCAGGTGGAGAGGGACTTGAACTGGGGTCTCCCACATCCTCATGCCCCTGCTGGCCATTGTAAGCTTGTCTATGGGGGCCTGATCTGGTAGGCGAGGTCTGAGCACACTCCTGGAACCAGCCTCAGAGGAGCCCCTAACATCATGGTTTCTGCAGCGCCATGAGGCTGAGCAACTGCATGCCTGGCTTGGGGCTGCCACGCACACGTGCAGGCACTGCAGGAATTTGTATTGCAAACATTTAGGCACGAAGTGACTTGAGGCTCCTACCGGGCTTGGGGGCAGCTGAGTGGGTTTGTGAATCCCAGTGGGGCCTGGGATTTAGGCACCAAGAGTGGAAGCTTGGAGCTTAAGTCCTGTTTGAATCCCACACTAGTGCCTGAATGACTTCCAGGGGCAAACGCTCCGTAACCTCCGTCCTAACCCTGCCATGCTGCTCAGCACCTAACTCATGCCAAGCCTCAGTGGGATTCACGAGGCATCTCCCCACCTCTCTCCTCAGCAGGCCCTGAGCTGGGAGGTGTTCTCTGAGCACACCTAATCCACGCAGCAGACGGGGGTGGGGTGGTGGCCCCCTATGTCCAATCTCCATGGGCAGGGCACTCACCTGGGATATGGAGACACAGGGTCAAGTCAGGCAGAGGGGGGATTTGGACATGGCTCTCCCATCTCCCATGTGAGTGCCCTACCCCCTGGGCTACTGGGTTTCAGATGGAGACGCTACCTCCCTTTTTCATGAGAAAGGGCTGTCGAGGCTTAGCTGCCTAGCTTCAGCAGAGGGTTCACAGCTGTGAATCCCAAGTGCAAGGAGGTGCCTTCCTCTGGCCTGGATTTAGGTGCCTCACTCCCTGAGAGGGGCAGGGCTTAGGCCACACCCCTCTCCTTGGCATTTCCGATTGGCTAGTTTAGGCAGCTCCCTGCGCCGTGTGCTGGCTTTTGAGAATCTCTTCCTTACGTGCTACTCTTCCCGTGCATTGTACGAGGAGCCTGGGCACTTAGCTTGCAGCTGTGGATTGCACTGGGCATCCAGACGCCTAAGCGTCAGGTGTTGCAGTGCCTAAATCTCTTTGTGGATCTAGCCCCACATGCTTTGCTGAATAAGGATGGGATTACACAGCTACTTAAAGCTAAGTGCATGTTTACAAACTGTGCTGAACGGGGCCTCAGTCGAGATTGCATGTCTCTTCCTGAGACATCAGTTCCAGTCCAACACAAACTACTGGACTTGATGCAGGAAATGCTGGTTTAAGTGTATATCCCATGTGGTGGGGGAGGGATAGCTCAGTGGTTTAAGCATTAGCCTGCTAAACCCAGGGTTGTGAGTTCAATCCTTGAGAGGGGCATTTAGAGATCTGGGGCAAAAATCTGTCTGGGGATTGGTCCTGCCTTGAGTAGGGGGTTGGACTAGATGACCTCCTGAGGTCCCTTCTAACCCTGATATTCTATGGTTCTATGCTGGAGCTCAGACTAGATGATCATAATGGTTTCTTCTGGCCTTATCATCTATGAATGCAGTGATAAAGGGAGAAGATTTCTACATACATGATGGAAGTGACTATTGTAATGTGTGCAAAAAGGGGAATGTGCACCAAACCCTCATGCAAAAAGATTGATTAGCCAGTAAGATAAAATGTTATCCCCCTATATACACTGGCACTCAAACCCACTGTGCTGGGTGTCATTACACAAACTAGAGAAAGAGAGATTTCAAACAAGGCTTATGAAAGACAGACCATTATCAGAGATCATAAGAAGGAAAATATAAACATTACAGGCAGCTCCGCTGTAGAAGTGGCCAAGCACACCACCACATTCAGTGTGGGGGAACCCTTGGCCTGGGCTGAACAGCCCAACTTGATGACGTATTACAGAAATAATAATGGCATACTCTCAGGAGAAAAGTGCCCATATGCAGACAATATCATGCTACAACTCTAAGAATCTCCTTCAGAAATAAGAGGAGAGATTAATAAATTTGGAGAAGTATCAGTGATTCAAGTGAACTACACAAAATCAAAACTATTAGCAATAAAGTGGCTAATAGAGAAATGGAGGAAATAAAGAAGCAGTATGGATTTAACTGGGCTTTCTTACATATTTAAGAACACAAATATCTACCAAACCAAATAAGCCTTATGACCTTGTCTTTTCTCCATTGATACATAAAAGCAAAAAACGACCTGCAGAAATGGAGTTAATCCACAATCACATAGTTGGGAAGAATAGCGGCAATAAAAGCGAATGCGCTGACTACTATTTATTTTTCAAGTGTTGCCAGTAAAAATCCCAGATAAAACAGTAGCAGAAATGCAAAAGGGACATTTTAAACTTTTTATGAGCTTAAAAAAAAGGTGAATACATAACATACTGTAGAGAGGAGAGGATTTGAGGATGTTCCTACTTGTAACAATGTAAGACCAGGGATGGAGTAAAAAAGCTCTTTCTGGTCCTAGTGATAATACCAGTTTTAGATCTACACCCTATTTCATGGCTAGGGATTATCATTGGAGCTGATACCTCTAAAACTGGAACAGACATTTGTAAGTGATCACACAGTACATGGTGTGTCAGTTAGTAGCATTAATTGATTGCATGCAGCATAGACCAAACAAACACTGGGTTACAATGGGACAACTTCCCCTGACACACCAAAATCTCCCTGATCCCTAAAAATTCCTGCCCACCATGAGTAGCTCAGCATCCATGGATGAAAGCTACCTGAATGCTCTGGAACGAAGTCCCACATGCTCACTTCCTCCCAATTACCATCGCACCCAGTGGGAGAAAATTTAGAATTCATCCGCCCAAAAGCTAGGGCACCTCAGTTTATGGCAGGAATTTGGAATAGAGTCATAGAGTTTAAGGCCAGAAGGGACCACCAGATCACCTAGTCAGACCTCCTGTATATCGCAGGCTACCAACACAACCCAGCACCCACACGCTTCACCCAACAACCGGAATTAGACCAAAGTATTACAGCCCACTGTAAGCCACAGGCAGAGAATAGGATGGGCCAAGGTGCAAAATGCTGAGGCCCCTGAAAAGGCAGGGAATTAAGTGAGATGTACCTAGATGATCTCCCAGCAAGAGACCCACAATCCATTCCTCAGAGGAAGGCAAAAATGCCCTCAGATCCCTACCAATCTGATTTTGGGAAAAATTTCTTCCCAACCGCAGATTTGGCAATCAGTCAGGCCCTGGGCATGTGAGCTCAGAGATAGAGAATACAAGCCATTACTTAGCAATAGAGAAAAGATATGATTATGAGTTTTCAGGAAGTTAAAAATAACTTCCAAGATATCACACTTCTGGAGCCTTTGAATTGGTATTATTCTTTCCAGAGCATAAGTCAGTGCAAAGGACTTTAGCAGCAATTATACTACACTTCTACCCCGATATAACGCTGTCCTTGGGAGCCAAAAATCGTACCGCATTATAGGTGAAACCGCGTTATATCGAACTTGCTTTGATCCGCCAGAGTGCGCAGCCCCGCCCCCCCGGAGCTCTGCTTTATTGCGTTATATCCGAATTCGTGTTATATCCGGTCGCGTTATATCGGAGTAGAGGTGTATATTTGAACTCCTGGTTAGTGGTAATAATGAGATTATTGCTCAGATCTATAAACAATTTACCATGATCAATGCTGATCCATGGAAGTAAGTTAATAGAACACATTTTTTAGTGGCAACTGAAATTCTGCTTGTGAGCAAGTGGAAACTGTAAAAGGCTCCAGACAGAGCACCCTGGGGCACAGCAAAGCAGACAAAATAATTTTTGAACATACAGCTGCCATACAGACACTGGTGTGCTAAATTATGTAAAAGAAATATTGGACTAATATATGGGAACTACAAAATATTTCAGAGTTGTGACATTAAAGCTTGCTGTTGTTATATTCCACTCCAATGCCAACCTCACCATTCGTATAGAGTCCTACTGCAGGGATCTTGCAGGCAAACTAGTGTGCAGAGGTGTAGAAGGGAGACATCTGAATTTAATTAGAGGGAATGATTTGAATGTTATGCTGCCACCTGGAATTCCCAGCAGAATAGCAGGCAACTTTCCTCACCTGGGAATATTGTTTTAACAAAAGTGCAGTACAATAGTTAAATGTATAATTGGTGTCAAAGTTCCAACGAATCACAACAGGGCAAACAAGTCAAGATTTCATTGGCAACTGATGAATATATGGTAACTTTTTAATGTCCCTTAACTAGCCCAGTGGTTCTCAACATTTTTAACCCAGAACTGATGTGCATGGCTGAATTATTAACTAGGGGCTTCTGTTACAGGGTGTACAAATCCCACACTGGAGAGGAAGGGGTTAAGGAGCTGCTCTGGGTCCAGGCAGCTCCGCCCCACCATACCTGCAATGAATGCACAGACTGGAGGAAGAGCTTACAAGGGGAGCAGAGTAGCTCGTTTGCAGGTGGCCAGTGGAGATGAGCCGGCCAATGGTCTGGAGTACTGCCCAAACAGCACTATGAGGGCCCAGCTGCTAGACCCCTGACTATTGATGGTCTACTTGAGCTGCTGAGACAAAAGACTCTGGGCATTTGCAAGGTTGGAGGCATATTCTTTGATTTATTTTGTTTACATGTCTTTGCTGTTCCTCTTGGGGGTGGAGGGCTGTCTACCTTGGGGCCCTGGATTGGAACCTGGTGGAGAGGGTGGGCCTGAAGTTCCCAACCCACCCCTGGTGGGACTGGAGGCACAAAGCCTATCTCTGATACCAGAGACCCAGGACTAGGAAGATCCCACATCCCTGAGTGCCCTTATTCTGGGACTTTGGCTGGGTGAAGCCTGAGCCAGTTGTTGGACACTTTACCCATCCCAGAAGGGGTGGATATAACTTGGGCCCAGCTGGGGGACTGAGTCTCAGAAGGGGACAGACCACAATGGGTGTCAACAGGCAGTGCCAAGACAGAACAGTGCCTGCCACTCCCTCACCTGACAATTAGGTAGTGCCTGTGGAGAGTAAACCCATCCCACAACTTGTCATTTAGTTCACAGCAAGTTGGAGTGTAAGTCTAGCCTGCTCTTTGTTAAGTGTCTATGAGGACCCTGCTGCTATGTACTAAATTCTCTAGTGTACTTTAATCTACTCCTGTTTCAAAGCAGCACACTCAAAGTGCACTAGGGAAAAGTTAGTGTGTGGGAGCAAGAGCCATGTGGGCACAGCATGTGCCAGCCTAGTGTGCGGTAGATTTGCACCTCAGCTTGCATCAAACTAAATCTCTTTTATAGACAAGCCCTAAGTGAATAGAGGGTGGCAAATGTCACAGCAGTCCATAACAGTATCTGTTGCCAGAAAGAGATACAGAATCCAGACAGATGGTTGGGTTCTGTATAAGCAAAGGGGCTAGTAATACCATCCCAAAGCCTCTTCTGGGGGCACCAAAACTAAGCAAAAGGATTTTAGCACTGGAAGGAAATGTTCCAATTCAACATATTGCAGCTCATGTCTACCCGGTGGGACCAGTGAAGGAGGGCTGGTACAGGGTTTGGGGCCATTGGGGCTGAACTGCTAAGAAGTTTCTCCAGAAAGGCTGAAAGCCCTTCATTTTGTTCTGAGGATTTTATCTTGGGTCCCACTTAGAAATCCAAACCTCAGCTTGACCAGTGAGGACATTGGTGCTCCATCACTGAACTGGACAAATCTCATCCTGCCCCTGAGATGTAAGATTGAGATTCCTGCTGTCCTTCCCCCCGCCACCAGATGCTGGAGGACTCATGAAGTCAGGACTAGAACATCCTTGGAATTTCTAAAAATTTGAGATGACAGCTTCCTAACTCAAAAAGTGTTGCATGGGGTAATTCTATATTAGACCTTGTCTTGACAAATCAAGGGATACTGATCACAAGACTAAAAACTAGTGGTAGCTTAGGTACAAGTGATCATGATTGCATCACATTTGTGATGTGCAAGCAGAAAAAAGTCCAGACCAGTGATATATACACTTAGTGCTTTAAAGGGGCCAATTTCACAAAGCTGAAAACAATTATGAGCCCAGCTGGTTGAGAGAGTGATATTTAAAGAGAAAAATGTGAATGATAACTAGGAGTTGTTTATGAACACTTTACTAGGTGCCCCAAAAGAGATCTCTGGGAAAGAAAGCCACACTAGCTTAAAAAAAACAACCTGGCTTAGAGGGGAAGGGAAGGCAGCTAAATTTTAAATACACAATAATTGGAAGAAAGGGGAAGTTGATAGCTTCTGATTTATATTCATTACAATGAACTGGTGCACATGTATCTGGAGTGTGCCAGGTTGCAGCCCCTATTCTGGCTCCTCTTAGATATCCTGTTACGTTTTTGGCTGCACTTTTCCCCTCACCTCCTTATCTATGCACTCCCTATCTGTGGCCCCACCAAGTTGCAGGACCTCCTTGTCAACCTCCTCCTAGCACTGGCCAAAATGGCCATCTACAAGACCAGAGGGAGGAGGTTGGCTGAGGGGGTTTCCTGCTACTGTGGGGCCTATTTCCGACCCTCCATCCACTCACGCATCCGGGCGGAGTTCTTCTGGGCGGCGTCCGCTGGTTCCCTTGACACCTTCGAAGAGCAGTGGGCACTGTCTGGCATTCTCTGCTCGGTGTCCCCGTCAGGTTCCCTTTGTTTAGCCCTGTCACCTCACTCCTGTCCCTGTTATATCTTTAGTTGTCCCCCAAACTTAATTGAGATCCCAGACCTTGTGGATCTTCCCCTTAGACTGTGGGAGGTCCTTTAGTTCCCGGATCCCAACAGGACCAGACTCCTGCACCCAACTGGTCTGGGTCTGTCACAGCAGAAAAACAGTTTTTGTGGCACAGCTGGGCTGTGGAGTTTTTGTAACATAATGGGGCGGGGGGACTCAGAAAGAAAAGGTTGAGAACCCCTGCCCTAGTGTACTGTGATCTACTCCTGTTTCAGAGCAGAGCAAACACCACTAGGGAACACTTGGTGTGAGGTAACAGGGTCCACATGGACATGTAGGTTACACCCACACTGCAAGCTAGGGGTGCGATTCCCAGTCCCTATACACGCACATGCTGGCTCAATGACAACCAGCATGAGTATATACAGCAGTGTAGTCATGGTAGCATGGGCAGTGGTGGCACAGCTTAGCTGTGCTGCGTATGTGCCCATGGGGGTTCAGGCAGGTTTGTACTCAACACAGCTAAGCAGTGCCACTCTTGCCCATGCTACACTACTACCCATGTGCCAGCTCTCCTCAATAGGCTTGACCAAATTCATGACCATGAAAAATGCATCACGGACTGTGAAATATGGTCTCTCCCCATGAAATCTGGTCTTTTATGTGCTTTTACCCTATACTATACATATTTCACAGGGGAGACCAGATGACTGGAAAAAGGCTAATGTAGTGCCCATCTTTAAAAGAGGGAAGGAGGAGGATCCGGGGAACTACAGGCCAGTCAGCCTCACCTCAGTCCCTGGAAAAATCATGGAGCAGGTCCTCAAGGAATCAATTCTGAAGCACTTAGAGGAGAGGAAAGTGATCAGGAACAGTCAGCATGGATTCACCAAGGGCAAGTCATGCCTGACTAACCTAATTGCCTTCTATGAGGAGATAACTGGGTCTGTGGATGAGGGGAAAGCAGTGGATGTGTTATTCCTTGACTTTAGCAAAGCTTTTGATACGGTCTCCCACAGTATTCTTGCCGGCAAGTTAAAGAAGTATGGGCTGGATGAATGGACTATAAGGTGGATAGAAAGCTGGCTAGATCGTCGGGCTCAACGGGTAGTGATCAACGGCTCCATGTCTAGTTGGCAGCCGGTTTCAAGCGGAGTGCCCCAAGGGTCGGTCCTGGGGCCGGTTTTGTTCAATATCTTCATTAATGATCTGGAGGATGGCGTGGACTGCACTCTCAGCAAATTTGCAGATGACACTAAACTGGGAGGAGTGGTAGATACGCTGGAGGGTAGGGATAGGATACAGAGGGACCTAGACAAATTAGAGGATTGGGCCAAAAGAAACCTGATGAGGTTCAACAAGGACAAGTGCAGAGTCCTGCACTTAGGACGGAAGAATCCCATGCACTGTTACAGACTAGGGACCGAGTGGCTAGGCAGCAGTTCTGCAGAAAAGGACCTAGGGGTTACGGTGGACGAGAAGCTGGATATGAGTCAACAGTGTGCCCTTGTTGCCAAGAAGGCTAACGGCATTTTGGGCTGTATAAGTAGGGGCATTGCCAGCAGATCGAGGGACGTGATCGTTCCCCTCTATTCGACATTGGTGAGGCCTCACCTGGAGTACTGTGTCCAGTTTTGGGCCCCACACTACAAGAAGGATGTGGAAAAATTGGAAAGAGTCCAGCGGAGGGCAACAAAAATGATTAGGGGGCTGGAGCACATGAGTTATGAGGAGAGGCTGAGGGAACTGGGATTGTTTAGTCTGCAGAAGAGAAGAATGAGGGGGGATTTGATAGCTGCTTTCAACTACCTGAAAGGGGGTTCCAAAGAGGATGGATCTAGACTGTTCTCAGTGGTACCAGATGACAGAACAAGGAGTAATGGTCTCAAGTTGCAGTGGGGGAGGTTTAGATTGGATATTAGGAAAAACTTTTTCACTAGGAGGGTGGTGAAGCACTGGAATGGGTTACCTAGGGAGGTGGTGGAATCTCCTTCCTTAGAGGTTTTTAAGGTCAGGCTTGACAAAGCCCTGGCTGGGATGATTTAGCTGGGATTAGGTCCTGCTTTGAGCAGGGGGTTGGACTACATGACCTCCTGAGGTCCCTTCCAACCCTGATATTCTATGTTTCTATGATTCTCAAATTGGGAGGTCTTGACCCAACAGGGAGTTGCAAGGGGGCCACCCTTACTGGCTACTCTCAGATGTGACTGCAAACATAGGCTAGGTCAGTGGGTCACTGGGGGCAGGGGCTGGGTTACGCCATATGTGCTGACAAACAAAGCAAAAGATGGAGATGATTCTTGCTGGTGTGGGGACCATGAGGGAATGAGAAAGGAGTAGTGGAGTTTACTCCCTCCCTCCCACTGCTGTTCTGGTCTACCCCTGTCCACCCATAATCCAATTCCTCTGCTCCTTCTCACCTGTCTTCTCTTCTCCGCACCACTCTGCTTCCACGAAAAACCCCACTGCCAGATGGGGAGTGCCCAATGCTGAAGCATCTGGAAGCCATACCTAGCCGAGGAGTGCTGGGGGTTGGGAGTCCTGCCCCACCCCCATTCACTGCAAACTCCACCCAGCATCCCTCAGCAAGGACACACCACATAAAGTATCCTCCAGCAAGTAACCGTAGAGCCTCCATACAGCAGCCACCAGCCAAAGTTCAAAGCCAGCTGGTCTTTCTTGCTGTGACTCCATTCCTACAAGCCTTGTGGGGTTTGGTTATGGATAGAAACTGCAACTGGCTTGGGAGTCCTGCATTAGTCGAACAGGAACTGTGGGCTTGGGAGGTTAAGGTGCCATTGTACAATCTAAATAGACAAGATAGGCCAACTAAGCACAAAGCACTTAGCTAAATCACCATGGCAAATCTATTGTAACAGTCTTTCAAAGGCATATAGGCAGGGCTGGTAGCACTGCGTATCACTAAGGCTGCTGGACACTTCCCATTATAAGACCTTGTTTTCAGTGTTGAGAACCTTGCTAAACTTTAACTGTCCAGACTGAACTTTTTCATGCCAGGTGTCTGCCTTATGCTGAATTTGTTCAGAAAATTTCACTGAACAGTTCAGCCATTTTCCAGAACATGGGGGATGTGTCTTGCACATGTTAAAACATTCTTACAACTGTTTCATTGAGAAACTCTGGTGTCTCCATGGTTTGGAGCAGGGACTTGAAATTTGGCAGAGAGCTGGGACTTGCCTTGGTATCAGCGATGTGCCTTTTGCCATCCCCATGAAAATTCACCCAAATTTGGCAAAGTTATCAGTCTCTGAAAGTTCGCACATGCTCAGTAGAAGCTTTGTTAAAGTTCAGCAACTAAATTCTCCAAACACTGACTGCACTGAGCATGCTCCACCCCAGGACTGCAGGGGCTGAGCAGGACTTTCCCTGTAAATGCTTCTCCCAGCAGCTGGGGGCCACAGAAGCACTAGGCATAGGAACAGAGTAAGGGTATGTCTACACCATGAAATTAGGTCGTTTTTATAGATGTCAATTTTTAGAAATCGATTTTATACAGTCGATTGCATATGTCCCCACTAAGCGCATTAAGTCGGTGGAGTGGATAGCATCGACTCACAGAGCAGTGCACTGTGGGAAGCTATCCCACAGTTCCCGCAGTCTCCGCCGCCCATTGGAATTCTGGGTTGAGCTCCCAATGCCTGATGGGGCAAAAACATTGTCGTGGGTGGTTTTGGGTATATGTTGCCAGTCGCCCCTGCCTCCGTGAAAGCAATGGCAGACAATTGTTTCGTGCCAGACACCAGGGCGATTAGAAGAGCACAGCAAGGTGCGCTGCGCATCAGAGAGGCTTTGAAAACCAGTTTCATGACTAGCCAGGCTTCAGTGTGACCGTTGTGTTTTTCTCCTTGATGCAAACCCACCCCCTTTGTTGATTTTAATTCCCTGTAAGCCAACCACACTCCCACCTTCAAAATAAAGTAACTATTGTTTTGAAACCATGCATTTTTTTAATTAATTAAAAAAAACCCGAGATAACGGACAAGGTAGCCCGGGTGGGGGAGGAGGGAAGGACAAGGCCACATTGCTTATTGTAGCCACACTAAAGATCAAACTGTTTGAATGACAGCCTTCTGTTGCTTGGACCATCCTCTGGAGTGGAGTGGTTGGGTACCCGGAGCCTCCCCCTGCCCGCGTTCTTGGGCGTCTGGGTGAGGAGGCTATGGAACATGGGGAGGAGGGTATGTGGTTATACAGTGGATGCAGCGGGGGTCTGTGCTCTTGTTGGCTTTCCTGCAGCTCCAACAGACGCTTCATCATGTCCGTTTGCTCCCCCATTAGCCTCAGCATTGCGTCCTGCCTCCGGTCTTCGCGCTCACTTAATTCTTTCCTGGCCAATGCCACTGAATGCCTCCATGCATTAAGCTGTGCCCTATCAGTGCGGGAGGACTGCATGAGCTCAGAAAACATGTCATCGCAAGTGCGGTTTTTTTTTGCCTTCTAGTCTGCGATAACCTCAGGGACGGAGATGATAGGGGGAGCATAGAAACATTCTACGCTCTATGATTCTGGGGGGACTGCATGGTCACCTGTGCTGCTGAGTTCGCCACGCTGACCAAACAGGAAATTAAATTCAAAAGTTCCCGGGGCTTTTCCTGTGTACCTGGCTAGTACATCGGAGTTCAAAGTGCTGTCCAGAGTGGTCACAATGGAGCACTCTGGGATAGCTCCCGGAGGCCAATACCGTCCATTTGCATCCTCACTACCCCAAATTCGACCCAGCAAAATTGATTTTAGCGCTACTCCCCTCATCAGGGAGGAGTACAGAAGTCGATTTTAAGAGCCCTTTAGGTCTATGGAGAGGGGTTGGTTGTGTGGACACATTCATTTTTAAATCGACCTAACATGGCGAAATTCGACCTAACCCCATAGTGTAGACCAGGCCCAAGATGACTGTCCTGTGCTCCCAATGCGCCTCCTGCTGGCACCCAGGCTGCATGAAGGAGGAGGCTGCCTGACTGAAATGCAGAGGGATCTGGAGCTGGGCCTAGGGGAGGGGGAGTGGCAAGAGGGGAGACTGGGACAAAGTGCTGGAGAGAGTAGCATGAGGAGCCAAGGAGACTGGGACAGGCTGGAGGGGTCAGGAACAGAAGAGTCTGTGGTCACTACAGCACAGTTTCCCTTCAGAGCCTTCAATGGAACTCTAAGTCTCAACTTCCCTCAACTGTCAGCAAATAGCTGTGAGACCCATGGCAAAGTGTGTGCCTGTCCTCTCTAGTGGCTGGTCCACACAGAGGATGACAACCTACTATTAGCTGTTATCAGTTACTATTATACTATTAGCTCAAGTGGCACAGGTTGGGGCATGGGATCTAAAGGCTCCAACTCTGTTGATGGCTGGGGCAGGGCGTGTAAATATGATAGAATTTCTGTTTTCTCTGGTTGCTTTAGGAACCTACAAGGTTACACACAAAAAATGAGGCAGGGGTCCTGTGTAAAAACTAGTATGTGCTCATGTAATTAAAGATTGTTAGTGACAGTTCTACCATTTCTATCTAGGAATGGACAAATGCCTTTGTTAGGAACAAAAAGAATTCTAATATACTTTAAAAATTCCTTCTTATTGTCTAACGCTGCTGGCTGCAGAGTTCTACATGTGTCCTTTTGCATCCCTTATCAGTTTTCTACAGAAGGGGCAGGTGTCTGGGACAGGGGTGAACTGTGCCAAGAACACGCCTGTGCTCATGGCTCCATAAAGGAGCCGCCAACTAATATCCCCAGCAGGCTTCGGGAACAGGGTGGAATATAGGCTGGCCCACCGGGGTTCCTCACCCTCCAGAGGTGGTAGGAGGTCCCACCATGTCGTGACGGGATGGGACACGAGGGTGAGGACGTGAAGGGTGTGGAGCACAAGCATGTATAGATGTTTCCTTGGCACGGTCTGGAAATGAGCCGGCTGCAATTCATTCATCCGGCTTGCGGTGAAGGGGTGGGATGGACGGGTGGGGCCACGAGGCAGGGGCCCGATGAGAAGGTCTGGAGAGCCTGGGGTGTACAGTGGATGGGGGGCCCCCTCCCGCAGGACCCAGTTGAGCTAGACCCGAGCAGTGGGTGGCAAAGCGCCTCTCACCTCCTCAAGTACACACCGGGGAGTACGAGGGCTCGAAAGCCCCATGCGCTGAGCGAGCATCAGGGGATCCAGCCAGTCTCCCCGGTCATAGTCTGGGAGGTCTCTGATTCTGGTGACTTCTGCCAGGACCAGACTCTGTCGCACAGAGGCGGACTCTGCCACCTGCACATGGCGCTGGGGGTTGTGTAGCAGGGGCTCCGCGAGGAGATACATCCTCTTGGTGGCCGCCACAGACCTGGTTGCTGAGACCAGTTTCCAGGTCCGAAGGAGGTGCTGGTAGAAGACCAGCAGCCCGGAGAGGTCTCGTGGAAGACCTCTTGGATGGAGATAAAGGAGCTGCCGGTCATATCAGAGCCCTCGGAAGTGGCGCAGGAAGGCGTGCACCAGTATGCTCCATGCCAGACTACCTGCACCATAAAGGAGCCTCTGCAGGGTCTGGAGGCGGAAGATGTGGACCTCAGTGCGCAGGCACTTCAGGCCCTGTCCTCCCTCCTCCTGGGGCAGGTGGAGGACCCCTGCAGAAACCCAGTGCAGTCCCGGCCAAAAGAACTCCAGAACAAGCATCCGGAGGCTGGCCAGGAAACTCGGGGCCGGGACCAAGGTGTTGAGCCAGTGCCAGAGCATAGACAGGACTAACTGATTGAGCACCAGTGCCCTCCCTTGGAGGGAGAGGCACCAGAGTAGTCCCATCTACCTCTGCAGTCGCTCTGACACCCTGCCCTCTAAACCTTGCCAGTTTTCCAGCAGAGACAGATGCGGGGCAGAGAGGTAAACGCTGAGATGGCCTGAAGCGTGTGTGGGAGGGAGCTCACCTGCCACCCATCCCCGACCACCAAGTCAGAGTTCTTGACCCAGTTGACCTGGGCAGAGGAGGCTGCCAAGTAGATGGCCTGGCAAGCCTCCACCTGCACCAGGTCGCCCGGGTCCTGGACCGCGAGGAGCATGTCGTCGGCATACGCCAACAGGAACAGCCGCAACTCTGGCTCACGGAGCACCAACCCTGTCAACCTCTGATGGAGGAGACAGAGGAATGGCTGGATTGCCAGAGCATACAGCTGGCCTGACAGCAGACACCCCTCATGCACCCCACACCCGAAGCTGACCGGCTCGGTCAGGGTCCAGTTGAGCCTGACCAAACACTCCGCGGAGGCACACCTGAGAAAACCCACAAACTGGGGTCTGAAGCCAAATGCCCGCAGAGTGCCCAGGAGATACCCGTGGTCCACCCTGTCGAACGCCTTTTCCTGATCTAGGGATAGAAGGGTGAACAACAGACCATCCCTACACACGAGCTCCAAGAGATCCCAGACGAAGTACAGAATTTCAAAGATGGTATGGCCCAGGACAGTGTAGGTTGGGGTGGCCTTCGCTATGATTTTGTAGTCCGTGCTGAGGAGCGAGATGGGACACCAATTCCAAAGGTCATGGGGGTCCCCCTTCTTTGGAAGCAAAGCGAGCCTGGCTCACCTGCACGACAGGTGGAGGACCCCGCTCTCCGAGGACTCGGCCTAGGTGGTGACAAGGTCCGGGCCGAGGACATCCCAGAACACGCGGTAGAACTCCACGGTCAGTCCGTCTATGCCCAGGAATTTATTTGTGGGCATGTGGCAGAGGGCTTCTGAGAGATCGGCCAGAGTGAGAGGCAGCTCACCCGCGGTGACCTTCGGAAGTCTGTCCCAGAGCACTCTGCTAGTGTTGGGATCGGTCAGATCCGGGGAGAAAAGGCTCACATAGAAGGCCTTGGCTATCCCGCGCATCTCCTCCAGATCCGTGAGGGGGGTGCCATCCTCTCCCAGAAGGCAGCTGATGTGCTTCTTAGTCCCCCTCTTTTTCTCCAGGGCGTAGAAGAAGCGGGAACCATGGTCCATCTCCCGAAGGAGGCGGATGTGGGATCAAACAAAGGCACCCCGGGCCTGATGGTCCTTGAGGGCCTGGAGCTCCTCCTGCTTCTCCCAGCACAGTCCACAGAGGGATAGATCCTCGGGGCTAGCGGCCAGATGCCTCTCCAGCTCTAAAACCTCCCGTTCCAACTGCTCTATCGCCGCATCCCTTCGCCTGCTGGCGCCCCGGGTGTTGTCATGGCAGAAGAACTGGGCACGCACCTTCCCCACGTCCCACCACTGCTGCACCGAGGGCAAGACGCGCCTCTGCCCTCGCCAGGCCAGCCAGAACTCCCGGAAGGACACCACAAAGCCCACATCCTCCAACAAGCTGTTATTGAAGTGCTAATAGGCCGGTCCCAGCCTCTCCACGCTGAGAGAGACCATCACGGTCACCAGATGGTGATCCAAGAACGGGGCTGGACGGATGCTGGAGGAGTGGACCCGTGAAGGATGACAGCATGATAAATAAATGCGGTCCAACCGGGAGTGGCGCGACCGATGGGCCTCCACCCAGACAAAGATTAACGTCGACACGTCGTCCGGGTGGCGGTTGCGCCAGACGTCCACCAGGGAGTGATGGTCAACAATCTCCCAGAGGACGTCTGCAGCGGCCAGGCACTGCTCAGTCCCTGAGCAGTCCTGCTCATTGAGGGTGGTGTTAAAGTCCCCACTCAGGACCAGGCACTCACGAGGATCCAAGGAGCCGAGGAAGGCGGATGCCTGTTGAAAAAAGAGCAGCCGCTCCAGGCCTGATGTCGGGGCATAGACATTGATGAGATTGACCACCAGCCCCTCCACGCAGACCTGGAGGGTCAGCAGGCAGCCCAGCACAGCCTCAGCAACCCCCAGCACCTCGGGCCGTAGGTTGGGGGAGAACAGGGTAGCCACTCCAGCCGTACGAGCTGTGAGGTGGCTAAAATAAACCCTGTCCCCCAACTCCAGCCGCCAACTTGCTTTGGCGGATGGATCTGTATGGGTCTCCTGCAGGAAAACCACAGACAACCCCCACCCCCGAAGGAAGGAGAGCACCTGGCACCTGCAGAGACCCAGCTTACAGCTCTGAATGTTTAGTGTAGCAAAGGTGATGGGTGCCGTAGGGAGGGCTGGGGGGATCCTCACTGGCAGGGACACTCGCGGCCACCGTTGGGCCAGGCAGCAAACCGTGACTGACCCCGTAAGTAAGCGGGGAGTTACAGAAGCAGCGGGTCAGCTGGCAGGCCAAAGCAGCCAGCCTCTGGGTTCCTTTACCCTCCCACAAAATGGCCCTCACGGCCCGGAGGATTTGATGAAAATCTCCCAAGAGCTGGAGAGCAAGCTGCACCTTGGTCCCTGGAGAAACTCTCGCAGCCCCTCTCACAGCCTATCTGTCGAAGCCCCGTGGCCTACCGAGACGGGCAGGCAGGGGCAGACCCCCGGTATGGCGCCTGATGTGCTGGCACCATGCAGCCCGTCTCAGACCCCTGCTCAGTGCAGGGTGGTGGAGGGAAAATAGCAGCCCCTAAGGGGTCGGGACAAGGGAACATGAAGGCCGCTCCCTGGGGATCATCCACCGGCAAGGGGAACGAGACAACCCCGGGGTGGCAGCAGCACGGGAGGTGGAGGGGAGGGAGACTGGACTGTCATCGGGGGCGGGGGTGGGGGTGGGGCAGGGATCAGGATCGGGATCAGGAAGAGGGGTGGAAACGGACTGTGAGCCCTGGCAGCCGGGCAACCTGGGGGGGGGGGCACCTCTCGGCCGGGCTCAGGAGAGTGGGAAGGGGGTCCTCGGTGATGCCGGGCTCATGCTCCAGGGCAGGTGTTGTAGCCATGGCATTGATGGGTGAGGAGTTGGCAACGGGGCCCTCACCCGGAAAGGTGATTGACTGCCAGGCATCAGCAAGGGGTGCCCCTGGTGACTCAGTGCCCGACTGCCCATCGCCTCCATGGGCTCAGCGGCCTGTAGCGGGGTGCCGTCCGCAGTCAGGCTGGTGGAAGAGTCCAGTAGCCCCTTGGGGGTGCAAGCAGCAGCTGGGGGAGGGGAGTAAAAGGAAGAGGGTGCGCGGTGTAAGGTCGCCCAGATCGAGGCCCCTCTGGCAGAGGGTCATCCTCCCCCTGGGTGATTGTGGTTAGACCCAGGGCCTCGATCTCCTCAAAAATGGAGGGGAAATCACTACCCACCACCCCGGAGAATTCCTCACCTGCGCCCGAAGCGATGCTTGCCTCAGGGCTTGCAGGGGCCTTATGTGTCAAGGTGGCAGGAGGGGATCCATCGGGGGCCCCCTCGAGGAGGGACTCCAGAGGAGGGGCAGTGCTACCCTCCATTGCTGCCACATCATCCCCAGCTGGCTCCAGCAGATGGTATTCACCTGGGGGCAAGGCAGAAGGCTCGGTGTCGTTGGCTCCCTTCCTGGTCTTTCGGGGGCCCTCCGCATCCTCCACATCAGATGGGAGGAGCGGCGCTTGAGCCTTCTGCTTGGCCCGCCTCCCTGTACTAGGAACCAGCCCTCTATGGTATTATCCGTGGGCTGGCTAACAGGGGTTGAGCCAGGGGGCAGGGGCGATGGCACGGGCAGTGGGGCAACAGGAGGGAGGGAAAACTCCCCTGGGGGCAGGCCCTCTCCCATGCTCGGCAGTAATCCTGCCACACCCTCCTCCGCAGGGCCCGCCAGACTGCACGCAGTACAGGCAGGGCTCTCCCGCTCGTCTGGGCGTGCTGTGGGAGGTGCCCCCAGGGCTTGAGCAGGAGCAGTGGTGGGCTGGGGAGGAGGAGGGGTGGCTCTAGGCACTGGGCAGCCAGGGGGGCTGTCGATGACAGGGCCAGCACCCTGCCAGGTCTCGGGGGTCCCGGACGCTCCTCCATGCTGGGCCAAGGGGCAGGCCTTCCGGAAGTGCCCCATTGCCCAGCAGAGGTAGCACCGGGCCTCCCTGGTAGAATAATGCACCCGGTAGCGGGCCCCCTGGTTGGGTACCAGGAAGGACCCCTCAAGCGCCTCTCTGTCACGCAACGCTGGCGGCAGTTGAAGCTGCACCTGCCGGCAGAACGAGAGGACGTGACGGAGGATGGGGTCTTTGCAGCCCAGCGGGACAGGGCTCACAACAGAGAGGGGTTTCCTTAGGGTAGAAAGGGCGGGTAGCTTGGCGGCATTGGGAAGGAAGGAGGCCAGGGCCACTCGGACGCCCAGGTCCTCCAGCAGCTCCAGGGGGATGAACACGGCCCTCACCACCAGGCCCCTCTCCACCGCCTCCTGGGCTGCGGCCTATGATGCCAGGAAGAAGACTACCTTCCCATACATTTTGGAGGCCGCTACTATGGCCGTGAGCCCCACCACCCTCGCCAACGTCCACACATAGGTCTCCATGTGGGGCGAGGCAGGCACTAGGAGGCAATGGACGCCGTGCTTCCTGGTCAAGGTGGGGAAGGGGCCCCAGCTGCCAGAGATGGTAGCAGAGGTGGTGGCAGGGAGAGATGATGTAGGGGCGGGCGGGGGAGCTGCCACCACCTGGCCGTATGCCTTGGGAGCCGGGAGAGGGACACCTGCAGAGCTGGTGGAGGGAGCAATGGGGAGGGATGCCGTGGCCGATGGCGGGGCTGTGGCAGAGGGGGAAATCCCTACCATGGATGGCCTAGCCTTTTTGGCGGGGCCCTTGCCCTTCCCGCCGGCTCGGGGGGGGGGGAAGGGGGGAGGCCCAGAATTGGAGGGGGCAAGGGACATGGCAGCAGTGGAATCCATGCCTTTGCCCACTGCTGCCAGTGCCCCAGCGGGGGCAGTGGCAGATGGTTCAGTGGCGGTGGTTGAGGCAAGAGCCACAAGGGACAATGGGGAGGGGGGCAGGTGGAGGAGGGGCAGCGGGGTCTGCCCGAGGGGGTCCCACCCGCCTTGTTCCCTGCCATAATGAGAGGGGATGGAGGAGAAACACTGGAGGGAGGAGGGTAAAGGGGGAACAGGTCAACCACTCCTCCCCACTAGGCTGCAGGCAGGGGAGGACACTGAAAGGGGAGAGCTGGATGGCGGGGGGCCTATGAAGACAAGGACTTGGGGGAGTTCAGTCACCAACACAAAATTGGATTCTGGCTCCTCTAGCTGCACTGTGGGGATTATAATAGCAGTAGGGGTGTGTGTGCAGTGATAAAGGGGTTCAACGGAAACAGGGGAGGGGCACAAGTGCATGGGAGGGGGGCATTGGCACATTGAGCAAGGGGATAAAAAGGCCAGGGGACCGTGTGTGTGTGGGGGGGGGGTACAAACAGGCTGGAGGTAGGACAGGCAAAACAAGGGGCTAGCTTCAGAGGCTGGGGCAGGGCAAACAAGCAAACAAAACTGCAGAGGGAAAAGAGCAGGGCAGGCAAACAAACTGAAGCTGCTGAGGGGCTGGGGCAGGGCAAAAGGCTGCAAGGGGCGGGTGGGGCAGGTAGTAAGGGGAAAAGCTGGGGGTCTGCTGCAGGGGGGGCAGGGGCACGTGTGCCCATGTGTGCTTGCAAAGTCTGTTTGTTTATGCTGGCTGCTGCTTCAGGCCCAAGTGGTGGAAACAGGGCATGGCAAGAAAGGCAAGCAGCTGAGTCCTTGAGACAGGAGTTTGAGGCAGATGGTAAATGGCCAGTGGGGGTGGTGGAGGGGGCAGCAGTGAGGGGACACACATGGATGGACCAGGGGGCAGGCTCCACACCACACCCCCTATGTCCCCACAGACACAGTCAAGACCCGCACCACAAGAGCACAGTTTGAAAGTTACTCAGTCTTAGAAGGTCCCCTCCACGGTGGTCTGCAGAGTCTCTGTGTGCAGGGCCGGCTTTAGGCCGATTTAACCAATTCCCCTGAATGGGGCCCCGCGCCCAAGCCCCGGTACGGTGTACTGGCAAGAGCCGGTGCGCCGTACAGGGATGGCCCGGCTTCCCCAGGGGGCAATTTAAAGTGCCTGGGGCTCCCAGCAGGGGCTGGAGCCCCAGGCCCTTTAACTTGCCACCAGAGCCCCACTGCTGGAGCCCTGGGGTAGGGCTGCGGGCCTATGGGGGCTATTTAAAAAGTCCGGGGCTTCCGTTGCTTCTACCGCCCCGGCCCTTTAAATAGCCGCTGGAGCCCCGCCGCTACCCCAGGGCTCCCTCGGCTATTAAAAGGGCCGGGGCAGTAGAAGCAGGGGAGCCCCGGGCCCTTTAAATAGTCCCCAGAGCCTGGGGTAGCGGGGGGCTCCGAGGGCTATTTAAAGGGCCGGGGCTCCACTTGCCTCTGCCGCCCCGGTCCTTTAAATAGCCGCTGGAGCCCCGCCGCTACCCCAGGGCTCCGGGAGCTATTTAAAGGGCCAGGGCAGTAGAAGCAGGGGAGCCCCGGGCCCTTTAAATAGCCCCCAGAGCCCTGCGGTAGCGGGGGGGCTCCGGGGGCTATTTAAAGGGCCGGGGCTCCAGCTGCCTCTGCCGCACCCCCTGTCCGCACCAGCCCTGCACCCCCTGCCCTGCCCGCAGCCAGCCCCTGTGTCCAGCCAGCCCCGCACCCCCTGCCCGCACCAGCCCTGCACCCCCTGCCCTGCCCGCTCCAGCCCTGCACTCCCTGCCCTGCCCACACCCAGGCCCGCACCCCCTGCCCTGTCTCCAGCCAACCCCTGCCGCGCCCCCCTGCCTGAAGCCAGCCAGTCCCGCACTCCTCTGCCTCCAGCCCTACCAACCCCTGCCGCACCCCCCTGCGGCCCTGCCTGAAGCCAGCCCGCCCCACACCCCCCTGTCTCCAGCCAGCCCCCCACCCCTTGCCCTGCCTGCAGCCAGACCCTACCTCCAGTCAGCCCCTGCTCTGCCTCCAGCCAGCCCCATGTCCACTGGTGCCCTGCAGTTCCCAGGGCAGTAACCCTGCACACCTGCTTCAATGAGGGGGGCAGAGAGCAGCTAGGACCCACACATGTGCACACCAGCTAGGGTGACCAGACAGCAAGTGTGAAAAATCGGGACAGGGGGTGGGGGGTAATAGGATCCTATATAAGAAAAAGACCCAAAAATCGGGACTGTCCCTATAAAATCGGGACCACCCTAGCACACCCCCAGGGAGTGGCGGGGACCCACACATGTGAAACGGAGCTCATTAATAATCAATCAACAGCATATATGATGCAATGTACATAATTAATTATTTATATAGTTATGGAAAGTAAATAATACATGGAAGAAATAAAAGGCTTTTTTTACATGTTTTTTTTTTAAGTCATCCCTGCCGGGGCTCCGCCAAAAATGTTCGAATTGGGCCCCGCACTTCCTAAAGCCGGCCCTGGTTCTAGAGCAATCAGGAATCTGCTAGAACCAACTAAGACAGGCAAGCTAATTAAGACACCTGGAACCAATTAAGAACTTACTAGAATTAATTATGGCAGGCAGGCTAATCAGGACACCTGGTTTATAAAAGGACCTCACATCACTTAGTGGGGTGCATGCAAGGAGTGCTGCTGGAGGACCGAGGACTACAAGTGTTATCAGGCTTCAGGAGGTAGGTCATGTGGTGAGGATAAAGAAGGTGCTGTGGGGAGGCCATGGGGCAGTAGCCCAGGGAGCTGTAACTGTCATGCAGCTGATATAGGGGATGTTGTAGATAGCTGCTATCCACAGGGCCCTGGGCTGGACCCTGATGCAGGGGTTGGGCCTGGGTTCCCCCCATCCCCCCCAACTCCCTATCTGACACAGGATGAGTTGACCTGGTCTGTGAGAGACACCAGAGGGAAAGGTCTAATTTAGAAAGGGATATGGCCTGTCCCCCAACCCACTAGGTGGGACAATAGAGACACTGGAGATTGTTCTTCGTTCCCCCCATGCTAGCCAGTGATGAGGCTAGCTGAGTGAATGGCAGGTTTGAGCCTCTAGCAAAAGCAGCCAAACTGAAGGCTGCTGTGAATCTCTGAGGCAAGCAAATCTGCCAGAAAGCGCAGGACCCACCAAGGCAGAGGAGGAACTTTGTCACACTGCATTTAAAATCCAAGGCCAGCGTTAGGAAGTAGCAAGCAGAGCAATTGTCCGGTGCCCCACACCCGGGGGCGCCCTGCAAAGCTAAGTTGCTCAGGCTTCAGCTTCAGCCCTAGGTGACAGGGGTTGGGGCCCTGAGCTTCAGTCCTGCATGATGGGGCTTCAGCTTTCTTCCCAGGGCTTCAGCTTTCTTCCCTAGGCCCCAGCGAGTCTAACACTGGCCCTGCTTGACGGACCCCCTGAAACCTGCTCACAGCCCCCCTGGGGGCCCCAGACCCCTGGCTGAGAACAGCTGCACTAGGAAACTTCTAGTGCACAGCAGCAGGTCCACATGGCCAGTTAGTGTGTGTCCATGCCTCCCCCCACAATTACTGCACAGTTGGCTCAGCAGAGGAACTTGAGCTTACAGTCAATCTTGGGGGCAAAACAGCGAATGGGGAGGAACTGGGGCTAGAGATGGAGCTGGGCTGGTGGTGGAGAGGGAATGAGGATAGAGTGGGGCTGGGGGCAGAGTGGAGCTGAGGCTGGGGCCGGAGCTGGGCTGGGGGGTGGTGCAGAGCTGCGGGGTTCTCTCTCCCTGTTCCCCATGGGGGCTGGCCCAGGCCCCACTGTACACCCCCGAATGTTTCTCTGCATCCCCCTAGGTGGGTGTGCCCCACAGTTTGGGGGCCACTGATCTAGACAAATTCTTATTCATTATCTGAATTTGAATAGCCGCTGCATTTACTCATTAGGATAAGAATGGCAAGAGCCTGCTCATGCTTCAGGACCTATGCAGATTGCCTGTGGGGGTCAGGAAGGAATTTCACCCATGGTTTAGTGCAGTTCATCTAGTTGCCTCATGGTGGGAGAGATGGTTGTGCTGCCTTCTAAGCCACCCAGCAACAGAAGTGTGGGGAACTGGTATTGGGCTAACTCGTAATGGACACTTGGTCTGTTCTGCTATTACAGTTCCTGCATTCCTTCTTCCCACTCCTTCCCATGGAGCCAGCCCCCTCCCTGCCATGCAGATCCCTCCTCTGTCAGTAAAAATAAACCAAACTGTTACCCGAAATTGGGCCCGCTAGTAAGCTTATGGAGAACTAATGACCCACCAGAGTTCGGCAGAAAGCAGCACGTTTATTATACTGATAGCTAAGCTCAAAACGTGTGTGTGTGTCACATTCACACTTGTATACTCACGCTCCCAGGACAGGCATGGCACTGGATGTTAGGATCCTTGAAGGTAAGTGTCCCACAGCGCAGCGATGGACGGTGCGATGAAGGTAAGTCTTCCCGAGGCACGATGGAATGCAACGCGGAGAACCACTGGCCAGGCAGTCCAGGCGAAGGGCCTTCACGGGAGGTACAAGCTTGTGAGTGCACTCCTGAGCACATGGCCCCTTCCCCTTTTAAGGACCTACTCCTCATGGCCTGCGACTAGAGATGACTTGGCTGCATCTGGTTGGTCACACTCCACCTTGGCCAGTGTCCATGCATTGGGTGCGTGAGTGCTGCCTAATTAGAGTCCCAGACACCTTGTCTACCTGGGAGCTCTTCTGATCTTCCAGCTGTTCAACCAGCCCATTCATCCCAGAGATGAGAAGGAGACAGCCACTTCACAAGTATTCACAGAGGGAGAGGAATCAAAGGGCAGGGGGGAGGGTGTAACAGACCTTTTGAGCATATAGGTTATACATAGCATACAGATCACAGGTGCTCCTACAACACAAGCCACCGGTCCCACCATTTGACACCCCCCCCCCCCCCCAAACTCTGTCTGAGACTTGATCCCAGCCCCTCCTTCCCCAGCCTTCCTTCCCTCTTGCCCTCAGGTTCAGTGTCTATAATCAAATCATAACTTTTATTAAATTTGAGATGACTTTTTAATGGAATCAATTTCTTGTGCGGTGCTTTTCCTTCTGCCTCACGGCTCACCTGTGCTCACCACTCTAGCAGCTTTACTCTAGTTCAGTGGTTCTCAAACTTTTTTTTTCGTGGACCACTTGAAAATTGCTGAGGGTCTCGGCGAACCACTTAGTGATCTTTCCAAATGTTGTTTGTACCGTTAGCTAAGTATTGTAAAGCACTTTGGATAAAAGCGCTATATAAAAAGAAACTTAATAATTTTCTTTTTTGTTCTAAAAAGAAAAGCACCCAACTCATATTTTAATATCAGTAGTCTTACCTTTCTAATGCGATGGATGTGCCCTCTCCCCCACTGCAGCAGCCCCCAAGCTGGGGCTGGGAAGGAGGGCCGTCTCTCCCCAGCAGCTGCAGTTGTGGAGCTGGGGAAAGTTGCCTCTTTCTCTGGCTGCCACAGCCCTGCACATCCAAAATTCCCCCTTCCCCTGTTTTCTCACCCCCCTGCCCCCTTCCACCTATTTCCCCCAAGGCCACCACCTCACCTTACATGTGTCTTCTCCAGGGTCCAGGCACCTAATTAGGGGAGCCATGCCCGTGCAGCTCCACTAATTACGTGGGTGGCCCTTCATTCTCTTGTATGTGGCCGCCCAGGCATGTACTTTAGAGGGAACTATCCACGGACCACCTGAATGGAGTTTGCGGACCACTGGTGTTCCGCAGACCAGTTTGAGAACCTCTGCTCTAGTTACTGTCTCAGCTGCTGACCTCTATCTGAGAGAGCAGAAGAGACAACTTACCTCTGCAGAGCCCTGCCTGATGTTGGGAATTGGCCCTGACTTCAGCCATTGCTACCCAAGCTCCAGCCGGTGCTCAGCCCCACCAGTGCACGTCACAGCTTTCCTAGTCAGCACTGGCACAACCATACTGAGGGCTGGGATTGGGGCAAATCTCCAGCACATCCAGGCCAGAACAGATAGACAAACACAGTGGTCAGATGACACAGCTATGCTGATCCAATGTAACTTTCAAACAAGTGAAACATGGGTCTGCCCCTGTGCTGCCAGCCCCGGCAGCCCCTGCTGCCTAGCCCTGGCTGGGAGACTCTCCAGCAGCATTTGCACTGGCTTTAGAAAGAGAGAGCCAATGTCACTGACATGAGGTCCTCAGAACAAGCAGCCCTACCAGGTGCCCTGGAACCTAGGGCTGGGATGGGGAGCTTCTCCACAAGAAAGCGGACAGAAGGAAGGAAGGATCGGGGGACCAAGGGAGCAATCACATCAGACTTCAAACTCCTCCATGAGGGAGACCCCCCCCCCACCCTCTTCCATATCCCTCTGGAGGCAGAAACTGCTCCCCAGCAAGTATGGGAAGCAGGAAACCCCATCCCAGTGGATAGAGACCCCAGAGACCTGGAGACACCGCTCAGATACACAGACTACTTCTCAGGCACAGGCATGCAGGATTTGCCAGACAGGATGAGAGCAGGGCTCCATCTAATCTGGTGTCCTGTGTCCAACCATGGCCCATTCCAGCAGCTTCAGAGGAGGGAGCAAGACCCTCAGCAACAAGTCATGATGGGATAACTACTGAAAGGAGAGTTTCTGTTCCACCAGCTACAGCCAGCTCTGCCCTGGGACTAGCGGGTTTCCAGCCCTTCCAGACTCAGCAGGCTATCTTTAAAATCTTCCTGACTGTAACTCCACATGGTCTCATTATCCATGTGACTGTCTAGTTCTTTATTCATTCCTGCCAAGATCTTGGCCTTCATGATACCTTGAGGTAGTGAGTTCCACATGCTCAATGTGTGGAAAAGCATTTCCATTATCAGTTTCCAGTGTGCCATTGTTCTGTTTCATTGAAGGCGTTTTCTCCTGCTATTCACAAAGAGGTGAATGAAAGGTCCAGTCTACCTTCTCACCACCATTCAGTGATAGAGGTGACCTAACTAATGAAGTAAATAGTCAGTCTTTTCAATGTCTCCTCATATGGCCATGGCTCCAAGTCTCTAATCATTCTCATTGCCATCTCTGAACCCCTTGGATTCTGGGGTATCCTTTGTGAGATGGAGTGCTGCACATGCTGTTCCAAGTGAGGCAGTGTTTCCATCCCATTCCTTAAGTATCCTAACACTTCATTTGCTTTTTTAATCACAGCTGCACGCAGAGCAGAGGTTTCCATGGCACTGTGCACAACATTAGCCAGATCTTCTCTCCCCCCCTCCCCCTTCATTTAGAACACAGTAAGAAATACAAGGTCACATTATTCCCATCCGTTTGAACTGCCTTTGTCAGCATGGAATTTCTTCTCCCAGTCACCTTGTTTTCTTAGATCTCTCTGAAGTCCCTCAGTCTTTGGTTGGCCTTAGAAATAATATTGTCATATGGAGATCAAGTGAATCCACTGTCTGAGCACTTTTAGGAAATGCTGCAAAATCTTCCTCTGGAGAAAGACTTTCCATCATAAGAACAATACAACACAGAGACCCTTTTTACCTAATAAATCCCAGTACTGCCACCCCCTCCTACCCAATAAGTCCTAGCATCGGCCCTTCAACCTGAGTCCCTACCAACCAATAACAAAAAAGGAAATTAATAAATTCTTTAACCTATACCCCCACTCCAAACAAACCAACCCCAGAGTTTTCTCCCCGAAGGGAGAGAAGTGCCAGGGACTCAATGAAATTCACTAGGGATTGCTATTGTTGTTTGTA
The DNA here is from genome assembly GCA_003942145.1 of Platysternon megacephalum. NCBI lineage: Eukaryota > Metazoa > Chordata > Testudines > Platysternidae > Platysternon > Platysternon megacephalum. Next base: position 220,792 of record QXTE01000404.1, read on the forward strand.
CGTGGACGGCGCTCAGATACTGTGGTGGTGGGTAGCGCCATAAAATTGATAGACCAATTGGTCTGCAGATTTGGCCATCCCTTCTCTAGCTTGTTAATAAACATTGAACAACATGAGTCCTAGGTTGGCACCTCCTGTTAGCCTGTGACCTGCTTCTCTCTTCCTTCCCCCACATGCTTATTCCTCCCTTTTCCCCTTCTCCATGTAATGCCCATTTTCATAAGCTTCCAGGGTGAGAAGGGACCACTGTGACCATCCAGTCTGACCTCCTGTACAGGGCCGGTGCAAGGATATTTTGCGCCCTAGGCGAAACATCCATCTTGCGCCCCCTCCCCCCCGCACATTGGTTTAATTGAGGGGCAAATCCAAACGAGCCTTTATAGACCCCAGGGGCCAGCCGTGCCCAGGGGCTGCTCCCCAGACCAGGTTCCCCCCCTCCCTGCCCCCTGAACTCCCCTGGAGGGTGCACAGCCCTCCCCACCCCTGGGGTCCCCGCCCCGAGTCCACTCACTGGCTTTGCCAGGCTTCGGCCACTGCAGCAGTTCAGCAGGGAGGAGCCGCCTTCTGGAGGCACCGGAGAGCCAGAGCATCGGCTTGCAGGGGTGACGAGCCCCAGCCATGGAGGAGCCGGCGCGGGGCAGGGGGGCAGCAGCCCTGCAAAAGCAGTGGCGTGGCTAGCGGGGAGCAGCTGCACCCCTCCTGCCCAGGCTGTGGCTGGGCACCCCCCCCCCCGGGGGCTCCTACAGGCTGCAGCGGATGCAGGCCCCCCGGCTGCCCCCTCACCATGCTCAGGCTCTGTGGCTCCCGGGCATGTGAGCCGCCGCCGGGGCGCAGGGCCCTGAGCCTGCTCCGGTAGGGGCTGTGACGTTGTGCAGTCTATATGATTTTGTAAAAACATGATAATAAGTGAGTATAATGTAACTGAAATATGCTTCATGCAAAAGGTATCATCACAAAGCTTATAATCTACTGAGAGTGATCATCCTATTTGTATAAATGTACCACTCTTGTATCTAAAACTAGAAATATAAAATATAACTCTGAGGGCCTATTGTAATTATGCAAAGTGTGGGCCATTAATGGTGGTTTGGAATCTTGATGACTCCCATTAACCAGAGCCATTGTCTGCAGATGGCTGTATTTACCTGTGAGTCTTCCTGTATATGTGTGTGCTGGCAAGTGAGTAATGAAGCCTTGCAGTGACATGTGATCATGTCACCTGAACTGGAATCCATCTTTAACCTGGTGCTTTTCCAGTGAGGGGTGGGGGAACCCAGAGGGACAAAGGATTCCCGCCTTATGCAAAAGATATATAAAGGGGTGGAAGAGAACAGAGGGGGAGAGGAGCCATCATGAAGAATCCCCTAGCTATCACCTGAGCTGGAACAAGAGCTGTACCAGGGGAAAGAATTGTGCCCAGGCCTGGAAGGTGTCCAGTCTGAGAAAAAACTTACTGAAGCATCTCTGAGGGTGAGATTATCTGTATTCAGTTTGATTAGACATAGATTTGCGCATTTTATTTTATTTTGCTGGGTAACTTACTTTGTTCTGTCTGTTACTACTTGGAATCACTTAAATCCTACTTTCTGTATTTAATAAAATCACTTTCTACTTATTAATTAACTCAGAGTATGTATTAATACCTGGGGGAGCAAACAGCTGTGCATATCTCTCTATCAGTGTTATAGAGGGCAAACAATTTGAGTTTACCCTGTATAAGCTTTATACAGGGTAAAATGGATTTATTTGGGTTTAGACCCCATTGGGAATTGGGCATCTGAGTGCTAAGGGCAAGCACACTTCTGTGAGCTGTTTTCAGGTAAACCTGCAGCTTTGGGACAGGTGATTCAGACCCTGGGTCTGTCTGGAGCAGATGGGTGTGTCTGGCTTCACCAAGACAGGGTGCTGGAACCACCGAGCTGGCAGGGAGAACAGAAACAGAAGTAGCCTTTGCACATCAGTCTGGCAGCTCCCAAGGGGTTTCTGTGATCCAACCCGTCAGAGGGGCAACGGCAGCTCACACGCCTGGGAGCTGCAGAACCTGAGCGCAGTGAGGGGTAAGTCGGGGGGGGGGGGGTGCACCTGCCTGGGTTGCAACCCACCTGGTGCCCCCCCGGGGGCTCCTGCAGGCTGTAGCAGTTGCATGCGGGCGGCAGCCCCTGTGCGCCTCCCGGCTCCCCCCTGCCACGCTTGGGCTCTGCGGCTCCCGGGAGTGTGAGCTGCCGCGCGCTGCCCCTCCCAGAGTAGGCTCAGGGCCATGCACCCCGGTAGCTCACATGCCTGGGAGCCGCAGAGCCCGAGCACGGCGAGGGGGGAGCCGGGGGGCGCGAGGGGGGAGCCGGGGGGCGCACGGGGGCCGCCAACCACATGCAACTGCTACAGCCTGCAGGAGCCCCGGGGGGAGGGAGGGCATGGGGGCACGCCGGGCCACAGCCTGGGCAGGAGGCGGGCTGCTCCCCGCTAGTAGTGCCGCCACCTTTGCAGGACTACTGCCCCCCTGTGCTGCACTGGCTCCTCCATGGCTGGGGCTTGCCGCCGACGCTCTGGCTGTCTGGTCCCTCCGGAAGGCAGCTTCTCTCTTCCGAGCCAGGGCACCACTTTTTAGGGTTACCATATTTAAACAATCAAAAAAGAGGATGGGGGGGAGCCCCACCCACATCCATTCCCTCCCACTTCCCACCCCCCTCAGAACACCCCCCCCCTGCTCCTTGTCCCCTGGCTGCCCCCTCCTGGGACCCCTGCCCCCCAGGACCCCACCCCCTACCTAAGCCTCCCTGCTCCTTGTCCCCTGACAGCCCCCTCCTGAGACCCCCCCCCACCCTATTTGCCCCCCTAGGACTCTACCCCCTACCTGTCCCCTGGCTGCCCCAACCCTTATTCACACCCNGCCCCCTGACAGCCCCCCTTGGACTCTCCTTACCACCATGCTGCTTCAGCCGCTGGCTCCACGTGCAACCAAAACAAACAGGATGCTGATCCAATGGGAGGGAGGGAGCGGGGGAGGGACTCTGCCTGCTGGAGGCCAATGGGAGCGGCTAAATCAGCACAGGTGCCCAATCAGCCGCGCCGCACTCTGTGTGAGGGGGAGGGAGGAAAAATCTCAGATGCCCCCAACCACTGGGCGCCCTAGGTGACCGCCTAGTTCGCCTAAGTGGTTGCACCGGCCCTGCTCCTGTATCACACAGGCCAGAGACCTGACCCAGAATCATTCCTAGAGCAGATCTCTTAGAAAAACAGAGAATCTGCATTTAAAACTTGAGTGATGAACTTACCACAGCCCTTGGATATTTGTACCAATGGTTGTTAATTACATTCATTTTTTAAAAAGTTGCATCTTATTTCCAATCTGAATTTGTCTAGCTTCAACATGATCCGATGTCTGGACATTAGATCTTTCTCTGCTAGACTGAAGAGCCCACTATCAAATATTTGTTCCACATGTAGGTATTTATAGATATAATCAAGTCACCGCTTAATTTTCTCTTTGTTAAGCTAAATAGATAGACTCAAGGGGCTCAATCACTATAAGACATGTTTTCTAACCCTTTAATCATTTTCATGACTCTTCTCTGACTCCTCTCCAATTTATCCACATCCTTCTCAAATTGTGGATACCAGAACTGGACACAGTATTCCAGCAGGTGTTACACCAGTGCCAAATACAGAGGTAAAAACCTCTCTACTCCAACTCGAGATTCCCCTGTTTACACATCCTAGGATTGCATTAGCCCTTTTGGCCACAGCATCACACTGTACAGCTGATTATCCATCATGACCCCAAGGTCCTTTTTGGAGTCACTACTTCCTAGGATGGAGTCTGCCATTTTCTTGTGCCCAGCTTACCAAGCAATCCAGATTGCTCTGTATCAGTGACCTGTACTCTCTTATTTACTACTCCTCCAATTTTTGTCTCATCTGCAAACTTTAGCAATGATTTTGTTTTCTTACAGGTGACAGATAAAAATATTAAACAGCATAGGGCCAAGAACCAAGCCCTGGGACCCCACTAGAGAGACACCCATTTGATGACTCCGTTTTAAAATTACATTGAGACCTATCAGTTAGCCAGCTTTTACTCCATTTAATGTGTGCCATGTTAATTATATATATATTTTTTTAAATTAACATTTTATGTGAAACCAAGTCAAATGCTTTATAGAAATCTAAGTATATTACATAACACTGCTACCTTTATCAACCAAATTTACAGTCTCATCAAAAAAAGATATGAAGCTAGTTTGACAGGATCTATTTTCCATAAAATTATCTGGGCACTGGTCTGAATACTTACCTCACAACACTTCTTCCCCAATTCCTTTCTGACTGAAATTTTGAGCCAACACACTTTGGTCCAGGCAGAAAAATGCTAGGAGTCTTATACTGTTGAATGGGGTTTGGAGTACAGGAGGGGGCTCTAGGCAGCGGGTTGGGGCCCAGGGATTGGGAATGTGGAGGGGGCTGTGGGTTGAGGCAGGAGGTTGAGGTGGGGTATGGGCTGGGGGTGCAGGCTCTGGGCTGGGACCAGGGATGAGGGTTTTGGGCTGCAGGAGGGGGCTCTGGGTTGGGGGGGGGGCTCAGGGCTGGGCAGGGTGTTGGGGCTCGGGGCTGGGGCACGGGCTTATCTCATGCAGCTCCTGGTCAGTGGCGCAGCAGGGCTCCCTGCCTGCCTTGGCTCTGCGCTGTGCCCCAGAAGTGGCCAGCAGCAAGTCCATCTCCTAGGTGGGGGAGCCTGGAGGCTCCGTGCACTGCTTTTGCCTACAGGCCCCGCCTCCCAGGTGCCATTGCCCAGTGGTTCCCGGCCAATGGGAGTGTGGAGCTGGTGCTGGGGTGGGGACAGTGTGTAGAGCCCCGTGCGCCCCCCTCTCCCTCCCCCAGGAGCCAGACCTGCTGGCTGCTTCCGGGGCGCAACATGGTACCAGGACAGGTAGGAACTAGCCTGCCTTAGACCCGCAGCACTTCTGACCGGACTTTTAACAGCCCAGTCGGCTGTGCTGACCAGAGCGGCCAGGGTCCCTTTTTGACCAGGCATTCCAGTAGAAAACTGGACACCTGGCAACCTTAGCCACTCTGCCTCACTACGTCACTGGGCGTCGCCCACAGCCAGGGAATTATCAGAGCACTGAACAGTCTATTGCTCTGGCCTGCAGTCCGGGCAAAGCAGCAAATGAGTCCCTGGGCCCCCAGCCCTCAAGTATGGCAGGGCACAAACCAATCTATGATTCCAGCCTGCAATCAGGGCAGAGCGGCAAATGAGTCTCTGAGCCCAGGCCCACAGTCAGGGTGGGGCAACAGTCTAGGGCTGTGGCTTGTACTCAGGACATCTGACCCATTTGCTGATCTATGCTAGCTCTGGAGGACAGCTGGCAAACACAGGCCTCTTGGCCTACAGAGGGGAGGCTACCACCCCAGGGGTGGGGTGACGGGGTAGGGTGACCTGACTCCACTGGACCCTAACAGTAGGAGAGTGTTCTGCCATTGGGTCAGTGGGGAAACCCACCACAACACACTGACCACATTTTAAGCAGCGATGCACCTAGACTGAGGTCATCTACCTGGATCCGTGGGGTGTCCTCCAGCTTCTTGAGGTAGGTAGCTAGCGGCAGTCCCAGCAACTCCTCAGTGTCTCGGTCCACTGGTGGCTCCACCCACTCTGGCCAGTTCTCAGTTTGGCAGAGCATCCCTTCGGTCTCCAGGCTCGGGAAGGCATCTGCCCCCTTCGGTGGCTGGAGCCCAACTGAGCTCCAGGACCATAGGAAAAATATTTTTCTCCAGTGAAAAGTCTTGAAACAGGGAGCTATTGTCATTTACAGTAGAGCAGGGAGCCTGTGCATTGCAAATTCCCCCCCCCCTCCCCCAAGGCTGTTGATAATGGCTGCTGCCTAAGGTCCAACAAATGATCCCCCATGAACATTTCCGAGACCAGTGGCTGGTTCTTCCCAGGTTGCTAATAGTATTGCTGCATGTGCCACAGGCTGTGGGCCACTAATCTTACATGCAACATGCCTCAGGTGTCATGTGACTAGGATTCATCACCAAATTTGGTCCGTTGATTGGATCATTAGCTTGATGCAGCAACCGTGAATGCAGCACCCACTTAGTCTAGGGGCCTTAGTTCCCCTCCTATAAAAGGGAGACAATGATTCTCCCTTTGCCTGTCTTGCCTATGGCTGGGCCTGTTTTGAGTGCTCATGTGGAACCTCCAGGCACTGCTGAAATATATAATAGCAGCTCGGTGAAGGGTTAAAGGGCACAAAGACGAGTTTTCTTTTTGCTCTGCAGTTCACATGAAAGTTAAAATTCAGTGGAAAAAATGTAGATGCCTGAAAGGAACATTAAGGGCCGTTAGAGGAATATTAAATAAACAGTTTAGTTTAGTTTAGACCTGGGACAGTATGTACATGACTTCATTACTTTCTCAAAATGTATACTGCTCTAAGGCGTTTTGCTAATTATTTCTATTATTTATTTATGATTATTATTTTCTCAATGCCAATGGTGTGCTGTGTGCTTTGCAGAGACATTTACGATGTATTTATATGCTAGGCTCCAAGATGAAATGTTCAGTTATGTTTAATGGTTTGTGAGATGAAAAAAATTGTGTACATTGGGGGGGAAATGCCCTTTTCTCACCCTCGCTTAAATCAAACAGAGGATGTCCCACAAACCTTGCAGGTAGCCTTCCTTCTCAGCTGAGCCAAACTCAGCCCCAAAAACATTTTGCAAAAAGTATGAATGAGGCAGAGCAGGGTTTAGCAAGGAACTGTTCTTGCAACATTTGGAGCAAATGCTATAACCAAACTTCTCTTAAACTCTGTGGGACTGTTGTGTGTGGAGGAATCAGCAAACAGCCTCTTGGATTTCTTTAACAGATGCTTCACTGTTTCTTAAAACAAAGAACAGCCTAGTAGGAAACTAGCACCATCTTCACTGGCAGCTCCCAACCTGCTGTTCTGCACAAGTTTGTCAATGTACTCATTTGTTAAAACCAGCTGCAAAATAGATCATCTTTGCACAATCCCTGTATTTATAGCTAATAGCAAACCAAGCTTCCTCAGGGGCCACTTTAGCTTACCTATCTATGTTTAAGATCTCATTTAACTATTTAGGTGCTGAGTCAACTTGCTGGGCAAAGCGCAGAGCTGGTAGGGCTCCTCCTGCCCGTCCGTGCATTATGGGAGAGTCTGAGCCAGGGTCGGGTCAGGAATGATTTCTCGTGACCCTGCATTTCAAGGCAAACTGAACTCGTACCTGCTTGAGGGGAGGGGTGTGTACTGTAGGACTGCTGTGAACATTTGCATCAGCAGGGGGCTTCTGGCCCTGCTCAGGGGCATTGGAACAATTTGTACAGTGGGGGTGCTGAGAGACCATTGCACAAAACTGTAAGCCCTGTATATGATGGAAACCCCATCAAGCTAGCAGGTGCTACCACACCCCCAGCACCACTAGTTCCAACACCCCTGGCCCTGCATCAGCGGGATACCTCTGTTGGGTAAAATCTGTTTCTGACCTGTTTTATATAATCTCTGTCTTGGATTTGTAAAAGGACAGCTAAGCCTCTATCTTGGATACCCTTCTCAGATGATTTAGTGCCCTTTCAGGTTATTTAGTGAGTGGCACACCTGTCACTCAGGACTGTCCATCTGAGTGGCAGCCAGTGTCCCACACAGTTCAGCTAGCTGCGAGGAGCCCCAGAGGGACCAGGACTCATAGGACTTTGGATTCTTGGTCTCTATTAACATACTTGCATTCAACTGCAACACACAATTAGTGAGTGCATACTTGCACTGAACTATGAGGTCAAGCAGAGACTGCATGGGCAAGCACTGAAGACCTACCTGAGGGAGAAGATCTACCCAGAGGACCTATCCAGAGGGAGAAGAATACCCAGTTCCTGAGTTCCTGTTTGGTGTCCAGCACCCCTGATTTTCACCACTGTCCCTGTCGGTATTCTGAGTTTTTGTCATTGTCCCCCTGGCTTCAGGATATGGTATTGTAATACCAATTGTGGTTTTTCTCTGTTTTACATCCACAGGTTAAGGGGGTTTAAGGGCTCTGAGCTTCATGCTCTGGTAACTGTTAACAACCGAGTGTTTTGCTTATGATGTTTATTGTCTGAAGGGAGTCCTTGTCTAGTTTACTGACTAGTGGCATAATAAATATTTGTTACATCTTATTCTGCCTCTGTCTTAATAAATCACCCGATGACAGATGTGGGAGGGGGTGGGACCTGCAGACAGCCCATCTTCTGATCTGTGTAGAGCATAGTTAGGAAGTGTTAGCCCTAAACAGTTTATCTCCCCACCCCTTCCCCCTACAGCCATGTGGGCTGGAGCAGAAAGAAACCCCAGGGGGCCCATGCAGCAGCAGTGGGGAGTGGTATGGAATGCAGCTGGTGCATTAACTCAGCCCATTTAATGGGCTGAAGTCTGCCCTGCCTGTGGTAGACCAGCTGTGCTGCTCAGAACACATCCAACCCGCATGCTTTAATTCCTCCTCTAGCCAAGGCCTCTTGAGCAGCACCCAACACAGTGGGGCCAACCATATTAGGGCCTTCAGGTGGGGAAGGTGAATTCAGGAGTTCAGGGGCCACACAGAAGGTTGGGCAACAAAAGCAGAATTTCCCCCCATCCCAATGAAATATGGGATGGGTGGGCTGGAGCAGAAAGAAACCCCAGGGGGCCCATGCAGCAGCAGTGGGGAGTGGTATGGAATGCAGCTGGTGCATTAACTCAGCCCATTTAATGGGCTGAAGTCTGCCCTGCCTGTGGTAGACCAGCTGTGCTGCTCAGAACACATCCAACCCGCATGCTTTAATTCCTCCTCTAGCCAAGGCCTCTTGAGCAGCACCCAACACAGTGGGGCCAACCATATTAGGGCCTTCAGGTGGGGAAGGTGAATTCAGGAGTTCAGGGGCCACACAGAAGGTTGGGCAACAAAAGCAGAATTTCCCCCCATCCCAATGAAATATATTTAAAATAGGATACATGGATCCGCCATGTAGCGGTGCATGCTTCTATGACAAGAGTCTCAGCTGAGAGGCCCTTGGGTTGGACTGAGTCCCACTTGGGCATTTACAGGCATGTCCCAATTCTGCATAATCTCAGCTTTCACTTTGTAAAAAAGAATGGGTTCCTAGCCCTCCTGGCTGTAAATAAAGCATGTGGCTGTGCCACAAGTGGAGGTGATGCAATAGTGGCTGCCTGCCTCTGCCATCATCCCAAAGCCATAACTCTCAACTGTCCTGCCTGGCCCTGTCATGAATCTCCTGGTGTGTTAACTCTGAAGCCTCTTGGCATTGTATGCGTATGGTGACCATATTTCACAAAGGGAAAATGGGACACTGCATGGGGCTGGCCTGAGCCCTCTCCTGCCCTGCTGCAGTGTTGGCCCGAGCCTCTTGCCTTAGCCCCCCCACGCAGGGCAGGCCCAAGTCACTCGCCTGAGCCCTGCCTCCCCACCTCCAGTGCGGGACAGGGGCTCGGGCTGGCATCACTGCACCTGAGCCTGCCTGCCCCCATCTGAGTTCTGCCCCTGCATATGATGGAAACTGCCCCACGTTCCTCCACACCCCACTTTTGTGTGTATTAAAAAAAAAAAAAGTGGGCATTTGTCCCATTTGCTCTGATCAACTTGGCAACAGCAAACGGGACAAATGCCCACTTTTGCCAGAAAAGTTGGGATGGCTGGGACAGGGCTTATAAACGGACTGTCAGAGAATATTAGGGTTGTAAGAGACCTCAGGAGGTCATCTATTCCAACCCCCTGCTCAAAGCAGGACCAACCCCAACTAAATCATTCCAGCCAGGGCTTTGTCAAGCTAGGCCTTAAAAACCTCTAAGGATGGAGATTTCACCACCTCCCTAGGTAACTCATTCCAGTGCTTCGCCACCCTCCTAGTGAAATAGTTTTTCCTAATATCCAACCTAAACCTCCCACACTGCAACTTGAGACCATTACTCCTTGTTCTGTCATCTGCCACCCAGTGAAAATGGGATGCATGGTCACCCTATGTATGTGCCAACATTAGCTGTCTCCCTGCTCCTTCCAGTGGGGTAGTAGAGAAGGGCTGACAGGTGGGACTGGGCATTGCTCCCAGGTGGGGAACGCAGAGCAAGGGGAAGCAGAAAGACTGCCAGAGCCAAGGGGCAGGTATAGCAGGGGCCTGACTCCACACAAGGACTTAGGTCACAAAACACCAGACAGAGGCACAACTGCAAGGCACAGAACCCCTGCTCAGCTGCTGCCTAAGTATGTTGGCACCTAAACTCCCTCAACACCTGAATTCCCACTGCCAAAGTTCCCCAGGCACCTCCGTCTCTGCCTGTGGGCCTGCACACGGCCACTGCCAGCAGGCATCTGGCTGTGTACCTCAGCTAAGCCCCAGGGAGAGCCTCAAGTGGGTGGAGACAGGTGTTCCCCCACCACTCGTGCCCAACCCAGCAGGCGTGCTCAGAGCACCCCTAACTGCACACCACACTGCTGGGTGGAAGGCATGGAACGAGGAGTGCTCTCCCACCCAGCCTTCAGCCTAATGGTTAGGGCACTCCCCCAGCAGAGGGAGACCCAGGTTCAGATCCTCCTCTGCCGGCCGAGGGGGAGGAAGGATTTGGCCCTGGTCTACCGCCTGCCAGATGGTGCCCTACCCATGGCTCTGCAGTCTCTCTCTCTCTGGCCTCGGTACCATTATGAGGTAATTCTGGAGACTCAGTAGAACAGCTTACCCAAGAGAGCCCACCTCAGTATATGCCCCAGGCTAGGGGGAGGATGCATACTGCAGCGGTGCAGAACCCAGCTCAAATCCCTGTGCCTTAGCCGAGGGCAGGGGGAACTTGACCCCTGCTCCCCTGGGGGTGTTCCCTAACCACTGGGCTGCATGGGATGCGTCAGGCGCCTAAGCCAGTCCCCCAGGAAAAGGTGCAGGTGCTGCCTGCTGAGAGGCGTTCTGGCTGTGGAGCGCTAGCAGAGCAAGGTGCTGCCCAGCAGCCCTAGCTTATCTCAGAGACAGGGGCGGAGCCCCCATCCCCCTTTGGTCAGCATCTCCCACTGGCTGGCTTTTGTGCATCTCCTCTATTGGTGCCAGTCTCTCCCCATGCCCTGCAGTGGGGGTGACGTGCCTAAACTGGGCTGCATGGATTCCTGTGAGTCAAGGTGCCTATAAGGGAGGAGCTGCAGCACTGAGCCCTCAACACCTGCATCCCTTTGCCCTCAGGCCATGGCCCAAGAGTAATGCCCAATGCCTCCATAAAGTGCTGAACAAACAAACGGAGTTGGGTGCCTGGCACCAGCCAGGCTCCCAACGTTCAGGGCTGGGGTCCCCCTTAGTGCAGCTAGAGGAAGGCCTGGGAGGAGCGGCCTGTGCACGTAAGTGCTCTGTGCTGTACAGCTGGCATAGGAAGCTCTGCATCTGCTAGGCCAGCTCTCTCTCCCCAGTGTTAGGGGCAGGAGGGGCATTTGGGGTGGGGAGGGGTCATGGCACCGTGGAGCTTCTCTACGTCTAGCCCTCCACTGGCATTAGGGTCTTGAAGTCCTTCTACCAGAGCAAGGCATCACTTCAGGCTGCCCCAGGGATGGAGGTTCAACAGCTCTAAATCAGAAGGCTGACTGGCTCCCTGCAGTCCCCCCCACACACACATTGGACTGGACCTGACCTGCACACATGGAAACATGACTGAGGAGCTGGAGCCAGAGCTTCTGCAGCCTCTTTGTGTTCCTTTGGGCTCTCAGACAGCTCTGATATTGCCTGTCAGGGAGATTGGTGGAACCTGAACTGCCAAACTTCCTGAGTAATTTACCAAGTGCTGCTTTTTCGCCCCTGCCCCATCGTGATTAATGTAGTTATTATATTTGCACAATCTTATCCTGCCCCTCAGCAAAACTCAATAGTTTGTGAATTGGATGTTATTGGGGAAGGCTAGCGAAGCAAAAGGAAGAGTGATCACATTTATCTTGCAGGGTAATAAGAATTTAGGATTGCAATAAACAGCATGTAATACCAAAGAGCAGAGGCATGCATCTGGGAAACTCTTTCCCCTGCTGTTTTATCTGCCTTCACCTGCTTTTCACCAAGTCAAGTGGTCTGGTGACTAAAACTGGCACAGATTCAGAGCTGTCAGGGCCAGAGAGGACAGTTCTGATCATCTAGTCTGACCTGCATAGCCCAGGCAGAGAATTCTGCTCAGTAATTCCTGCCTTATGGCTGAGTGAAGGTGTCTCTTTCAGGAAGAAAGCCATTAGCTAGCATGGCCACCAGGTGACTGACCAGTGCTCCAGTCACAGTCCTCTGCACACTCCTGCTGTCACCATGTGAGCTACAATGGGCAAGAGGGACACCACACAAACACTTGCTAAACATGATCCTTCCTGGACCCACACTGTAGCACTCAACAGCCTGCTGACCAGATGTAGCTAATTAGTGAGCATTGAGAGCTGTGAATCACCATCTACAGCACCTGCTGAGCTGTTACTGCTAAAGTCACAGTAGCCTCGCCCACCAGCCAGCCTCCTGGGAGCCATTCCCAGGACAAGTGAGGCCACAGACAGTGTCATTACAGAAGGATAGAGGCAATGTGTGTAGGGGTATGCAGGGTCAAGTGCCCTCCCAGATTTGCCACTTGGCTTGTACTGAGCATGCTCAGTAACACTCTTGAAACCAGCTGCATCCCCGTCACCAGGCACAGGTCGCCTCTGCGGAAGGACCACGTCTGGCCGCAAGGGTCAGTGGAAACCAGATGACACTGAGGTTATGTCTACGCTATGAGCTATGGGTGTGATTCCCACCTTGCGTACACCCCTCCCTCCTGTGCTAGTGCAATGAGTGTTAGCATCAGTATAAATAGCAGCGTAGCTGCGGTAGCACAGGCACCAGCCTTGCAGCTGAGCTGTGCTGCATACAAACCCACCTGATCCCTGTGGGTAGGCGCACAGCATGCTAAGCACATCTTTGCAGCTGCACAATCCCCTCAACAGACACAGTTAGGAAACCCTCAGCAATGCAGAGATTTTCCTGTGCATGCTGATGCATGGGTCAGGGTGTGACTGTGCAATAGTGCAGGGATGGGTGCTGGTGTGAGTGGATGGGGATAAAAATGGGAGTGGTGGGGTGAGAGTTGGGGTGTGAGTGTGCATGCATTGATATGGGTGATTATATGGGCACTGGACTGTGGGTGTATTGGTGGGTGATGTGCAATAGTGTGGGTAGGTGAGTGTGGGTCTGTATGTCTGTGGGTCTGGGGTGTGGCATCAATGTGTGTGTGTGGGCTAGGGTGTGACTGTTGGTGCAGGTGGGTATGGAGGTCAGGGTGTGACTGTTGTGGGTGTGACTATGTTGGTGCAGGTGGATTGGGCTGTGACTGTGTTGGTGTAGATGGGTGTGTGGGTTGAGGTCAGGCTGTGTGTTGGTGCAGGTGTGTGTGTGAGGCAGGGTGTGACTGTGTTGGTGCAAGTGCGTGTGTGGGATGGAGTCAGACTTTGTGTTGGTGGAGCTGGGCTGTGGTGTGACTGTGTGTTGGTGCAGGTGGGTGTGTGGGTTAAGGTCTGACTGTGTTGGTGCAGGTAGGTATGTGGGGCAGGGTGTGGCTGTGTGTTGGTGGAGGTGGGTTGGGGTATGAGTGTTGGTGCAGGTGGGCTGCAGTGTGACTGTTTGTTGGTGCAGGTGCGTGTGTGGGGTGGAGTCAGACTGTGTGTTGGTGGAGCTGGGCTGTGGTGTGACTGTGTGTTGGTGCAGGTGTTTGTCTTGGAGTGTGTGTGTTTTCCATGCGTGTATTTGGGCCTGTAGAGGCCTGTGGGTACATGGGGCGGTTGGGGCATGGTGCTGCTGTAGGGGGCTGTGTGTGGCGAGGCCAGCAGAGTGCGGCAGGCAGGGGGCTCTAGAGTTTTTCCAGCTCCCAGGCCCTGTTTCCTGTGGGTCCCGGCCTGGGCCTGGGCCTGGGCCATGGGAATCAGTGCAAGGAGAGCTGGCTTTTCCCATCTGTGCAGCTCGGAGAAGTCATGGTCCTGGAGCCTGCCTCCCATTCTGTCTCCAGCCCAGGGAGCTGGGAGTTGGTCACATGTAGGGTGACCAGACAGCAAGTGTGAAAAATCGGGACGGGGGTGGGGGGTAATAGGAACCTATATAAGAAAAAGACCCAAAAATCGGGACTGTCCCTATAAAATTGGGACATCTGGTCACCCTAGTCACATGTCATGTCACTGCCGCTACTCTGCATAGTTTAGCTAGAGGCTGCGCTGAGTCCCTAAGGAGTCAGAGTCTGGGAAAGGCTGCTGGGAACCGAACAAACCTTCCCCTGGAGCAGGGAGAGCAGAGATGGGCAGGACCCCGCAGAGGAGAAGATTTAATTCTTCTAGTGCTGGCAGCAGAGACTGGCAGAGTGCATGCTTCGTAGAGCCCTGTGTGGGAGCATGTGGGCCCGGGCCAGCCACACGCACAGAGACTGTATCACAGACAGTCAGATACAATTGGTGCTGCCAGGCCCACACCAGAACACCCCCAAGTGGCCCTGGTTTAACTGAAATTGCTGCTTCTAGCGAGTTAGCTAAGCTGATGCAAAAGCCCTGGGTGGAAACTTGTCTCTTGATTGACCCTGGCTCCTGCCCCACCTTCCCCTTTGCCAGCAATGTGCTGAGGGTGGAGCTGTCATTTGTGTGGGGACACAGCTATGAGCACTTGTGCTGAAAATGCTGGCTGTGGGCATCTGGGTGGCAGTGAGTTGCCAGGGGGCAGAGAGAACAAGGGCTCAAGCAAAGCAACCACAGGATGCCAGCTTGAGTAGCAGCGAGGTCGGAGAGGAGAGGGGCTGAGGTGCAGCATATTCAGCAGAGGGGTCCCTGTGCAGCAGACACTGCCCCTGTTCCAGCCTCAGAGCTCAGCCCCAAGGGCCTGCCGTGCAGCTCATCCCCAAGAGCCAGTTCCACCGTGGGGTTCTGGCCCCTCTGCATGAGTCATGGGACAAAGGGGCAGCTGGATACCCCAAGCACACAGGACCCATGTCCAGCTGTCCCAGATGCAGGGGACAAGCCAGGGTGCCCCAGAGCCAGGGGTGCAGATTAGGGCACTATGGGCCATGACTGAGGCAGACCTCCAGCCCTGCAGAGTTCTAGAGAGGCCTGAGAAGCAGGGGAACAAGGACTGCCTTAGTGTGAGCTGGAGGCAGCCCAAGGACCCAGAGCTCATGCCAGAGGAGGCACAGCTAGCCTGGCCTCTGGCCCTTCACAAGGAAGAGCACTCTCGGCCCTTCCTACGTGGAGGGGGAGACAGGTGTGGCTGTCACTGGTACTGTGCTGCTTCAGGGTTGCCCACTCCCCTCCCTGCACCTACATTGATAGGCAGCACTGGGGAGCCAGCAGGCAGCAGTGCCAGCAGAGGAAGGAGGGGCCCAGGGCAGCTGCAAGGTAGGTGGGAGAGGCCCTTGCTTCTGTTTCTAGATGTGAGCAAACAGGTGGCACACACAAGTAATGCTGTCTAAAATCACCATAGGGCACCACCCGCTTCCCCGCATGGACAGGCACATAAAATCACCATACAGCTGAAGCACTGCAGTGTTGTGTACAATCACCACAGAGCCCCAGCACGGCTGGGCATCTGAATTCACCATAAGGTCCCAGCACTGCCAGGTGTGTGAAATCACCATTAGGCCCAGCACTGCAGGGGGTGTGAAATCACCATTGGGCCCCAGCACTCCCACATACTTTCTCTGTGCCGTTAGGCAGTTGCTGAATACCTCATTTAAGCCACATGACAAAAAGCTGTTTACCTCATTTAACATTTGTGCTGTGAAGAGAATTCTTTAGGTAGCCAAGGAAGGAGATGGGGCTGGAAGTCAGGCCCTGCTGGTTCTCATGCCTGCACTCATGCCTCTGTCTAATCTATCCACTTTAAGGAAAAACACTACTGAGCATATTGGAATACAATTTTCAGCACTTGTCCCAATCAGCCTCCTCACAGCTAAGCTATGCTCAGCTCCCCAGGGAGCCTGTTTCCATGTCAGATCCCAATTCTCAAACCTCAACTTCTTCCAATAAACATCACAAGAATGTTTCTAAATTGAGAAAGTACATTTTTCAAACTCTTCTGACTCAAAGAAAAGGGAAGGATTTTGCTAAAGTTTTTTAAAAAATCACCTGGGAAATCAGCCCAAAAGGTGAATGTTTGGGAAAGTAAGGAACTGAGAAAGTAAGGACTAACCTTGTTGAAACTAGGTTCAAAGGCTGGGATTGAGGTTGCAAAATCAGGAATTGCCAGAATTAAGGATGCCCATGAAACTTTAACTCTGCCCCTGATGTGCAAGCCTTAACTCTGGTCTATCCTAAATAGTGAGTGCTGGACTTTTGTGAGCTCAGAGGGGCCCATAAATAATAATGAACATTAAAGATGTTGTGTACTAATTATGCTGATGATCATGATCATCTAGGGCAGGGATTGGCAACCTTTGGCACGCAGCCCGTCAGGGAAATCTGCTTGCGAGCCGGGACGGTTTGTTTACCTGCAGCGTCTGCGGGTTCGGCCAATCGCAGCTCCCAGTGGCTGCGGTTCTCTGTTCCAGGCCAATGGTGGCTGCGGGAAGTGGCACGGGCCAAGGGATGTGCTGGCCGCCGCTTCTCGCAGCCCCCATTGGCCTGGAACGGCGAAATGCGGCCAGTGGGAGCTGCGATCTGCCGTACCCGCGGACGCTGCAGGTAAACAAACCGTCCCGGCCAGCCAGTAAATTTCCCTGATGCCAAAGGTTGCCGATCCCTGATCTATGGTTTAAGACTGGTCACAGTCAGTTCTAATGTATATCCATTTTACTTCTTTCTAGCATTAAAACTAAAGTAAATTGGTCAGTGAAAAATAAAGTCAAAGGCTTGACTTGGCTGTAGAACAGAGGAGTGAGTTTGTGAAAATAATGAAGCCTGTTTGTGTCAGGCTGAGTATGGTCCTGCTCATTAACTTAGCACTTTGATGAAGTGGAAGTTTGTGAATGGAACATGGACTCTGACTCCAGAGTGGGACCATATTCTGTATCCAGTAATTTTGAGGTTTGCCAAAACGGCCTTCTCAGACACTGATGCAGAGGGTCTGTGATGTTTTGGAAGAGCACTGTCTGAATTCAACCCCCATTGGATGGGTTCAAAAACCTGTGGGAGAGGGGGCTGAAACGCGAGTGGATTCATCAAAGAAGCCCCATGGAACAGAGTGACAGATCTGCAAGCTGAGAAAGTGTAGAGTCATGGGCATTATTCAAGGGCTGGAGAAAATGTGTTACAGTGAGAGATTTAGAGCTCAGACTGGTTAGCTTGTCAAAGAGAAGATTGAGCAGTGACTTGATGACAGTGTATAAGGCCCTTCATGGAGAGAAAACAGCAGGTATCAAGGGCTCTTTAGTCTAGTGGTGGAGAAAGGCATGTGAGGCCTGAAGCCTAGGGGAGAAGTGAGCGGAGGCAACTGGGTGCGACAGGACCTCACTTACATATTAACTGCAGGTAGTTTGGGGAGACTGGGGTGTAATTTGACTAAGTTTTGTACTTGTGGCCCATATTTTTGAGATTCCCCTATTGGGAACCCACTGGGGCAAAGTCTGGACAATGCCTGGGCACAGAGTCACCCTGATGAAAACTGATGTTTGCCGAGCCCTGCACAAAGTTGGTGGGTGGTTCTGTGCTATGTGGTCAGGTTGTTGTGGGGAGGGTCTCTGTGGGTGGTAGGAACTCTGGTGGGGTTTTAAGGCCGCGGATCTCTTGTATCCATCTGAGCTGTAATTGCCTTACATGAGCAGGGCTCACCAGGGGTTCCAGTTGTCTAGTCTCTGGTGAGCAGGGATGGGAGCCCAGCAGCAGTTCTGGTTCCCTGTGCAGTAGGCAGAGCAAAGCAGTAGATTGGTGACAGCACCCAGCAGGCAGAGCAAACTGGCAGTTAGATTCACCCAGAGGCCACAGCTCCCAACAGGAGATCCGCAGAGGTAGAGCAGTTGCACGTGTTATGCGGGGAGCAGAGGAATTCATAGCAACTGTCTATGTCAGCTTAGTGAGGCCTCCCTGTCCTAGCTGATCAAATTCCAGCAGTGGGGCAGGTGGGAGATCCCCAGAGCTGCTTTTGAAACAGGGCCCTTGGTTTTCCTGGACTCTTGGAAACACAAACTATGAGTGAGGAAGTTGGGAACCCACAAACTGAGGGTGGGAGGTTTGGAGTCAGAACAAACTGCATTGGCCATTCAGTGGTTTGGGACTGTGACTTACACACTCTCAGGTAATGGTGGTGGAAGGTGTTACATTGTAAATATTTGTCCCGGTTTGACCTGGCCTTTCCCTTTTGTCCCCCTAATAAAGTTAGTTTGTGTAAATCTCTCTACTTGTGAGTGGGTACAGATTTGCCTAGCACAGGTGCCCAGAGTGGTTATAGGATCCCAGGTTGCTTGGGGAGGGCTCAAGCCAAAAATCAAGAAATTGTAGTGAATCCCCTAAAATAAGGACCCCACGCTGTTGGCAGAAGGTTACAGGCAGAACAAAAACCAGTGGCTGGAAGCTGACACCAGACAAACTCGGATTAGAAATAAGATGCATTTTTTAGCAATGAGGCTGATTAATCATTGGAACAAACTGACAAGGGATGTGGTGGATTCTCCACATGGTGGTGTCTTCAGATAAAGCCTGGCTGCCTTTCTGGAAGATGCTTTAGTCAAACACAAATTACGGGGTGACAGTCTCCGGCCTGTGGCACACAGGTCAAACTAGATGAGCGAATAGTCCCTCCTGGCTTTAAACTCTGCGAATCTATGAATCCCTACAAAAGATTGAGGAAGATGGGAATGTTGCTCTGAAGCCACCATGTGAAGGGAGGGTCAGCAGAGCTGCCATGTTTTGCGTAGCTCCATGTGTAATGATTTGCAGGGCATGCAAATCACACAATAAACTATTTTGCATGTGCTCACTAATTTGCAGGTAACCATACACTTTAACTTTACAAAAAGTGTGGTATAGTGCTGGGGAAATGCGTTGGCCTATATGATCACCCGTGAGTGAGAGAGAGTGAATGAACAACCACCTGGCATAACATTTTCAAAAGGGCCAGATTTTCAAAAGTATTTAGGTGCGTGAAGATGCAGATAGGTACCTAGGCACCTAATACCCATTGATTTACATGCTCCCGGTCCTGTGGGTCCTCCCCTTAGGCTGGGGGGGGATCCTTTAGCAGTGTGGGATCCTTTAGCCCGCCCACTTCCCGGAAACCCAATAGGTACATGCTCCCTGCTAATCAGGAATACCACTGTATGCCTCAACGATGTCCCCATTAGGCAAAGCAGGAGCAAAATCAGTAAGGAAGCCAGAGGTTTGACAACATACGACAGTCTGAGATCGTGTTTGATATTTATTAGGAATGCAGTACAATAAAACATGTGCACAGGGGAAATAATTCTTGGCAAGAGCCACAGGTTCTCTACTCTCTGGCTCATTGTGACAAAGTGGGAATGTTCGTAATGTTTTGTCTGAATACTGTGTGCATGCCTCAGTTTCCCCTATGTCTTACTCAAGTATCTAGGTGGTGGGACAAGGGTGTGTGATCGTTTTAGAGACCCTAGAGGGCAGGCGTGACTGCTGACGGGCTGCGTGGGCACAGAGAATGGCCGACACTGTATTATGGCAACTGATGGCTGGGGTCTATCCTCTGCAAGAATCAGCTGGAGATGTTGGAGAACAAGTGAGGAGTGCAGGCAGAGCCGTCCCTAGAGAACAGCAAATTGGGGCAACCGCTCCGGGCCCCATGCTTTGGGGGCCCCACCCCTTCCACCCGAGGGAAAACATGCCCGCCACCTGGAGGGAGAGCACATGGTGGTGCCACTGCAGCCTCCCCAGTCTTGAAGCGCCGGGAGGGAGAGCGCGTGGTAAGGCCACAGACTCCCCAGCCCCGGGAAGGTGGGCGGCGTGGCCCAACCCCCTGGAGCCCAGCAGCACCGCCGAAGCAGGGACCTGGGGGAGCCTGGCTGTTTGGGGAGGCACGCCTCCCCCAGTCCCTCCCCCCCCCAGCACAGTAGGTACAGTAAGTGACATCACTTCCGCCCTGGGCCCCGCACCCCTCTAGGGACGGCCCTGAGTCTCTGGAAAGAGACAAAGGAAGGAGATGGGACAGCGGGTTGTGACTGACGCCAAGATGCTGGAAGTTGGTCAGTCTCCTGGTTTGGGACTTGGTGCGGTGTGGTGCCCACAGCTCTGGGCTCTGGATCCCCCCAAGATGGATTTTGCTTAATGTTCCTGATTTCTGTGCTAACAAGATCTGTTCTACGCTGTGTTCCCGACAACTAATAAACCCTTCTGCTTTACCTCACTGGCTGAGAGTCGCTGCTGACTGCGGAGTTGGGGTGCATGGCCCCTTTGGGGGTGTGTAAGGCTTCCCCAGGTGTCCCATCCAGGGGGACTCGCTGCGGAAAGCTCACGGTGTGAACAGGGGGCTGAGCGCTCTCAGGCCAGATCCAGGAAGCGCTGAGGATATCCTGCAATAGCCCCTTCTCATTGAGACCAGAAGGCTGTCAGCTCAGTTGATCCACACCTGTTTGGTATCATGCAAAGAGAGCGGTGGGTTTGTAAGGCAGGCCAGATCCAAACTATGCCGGTCTTCAACTTAAATTTCCTTGCCTTAAACTTCCCCTGGCAGCCAACTGGCAGCCACTGCAGAAGGCTAATGTGCTTCTTGGGGAACACTGCTAATGAACAGGCTGCTGCATTCTGCATGAGCTTTGATTTCTCAGTGGCCTTAAGGTGCATCCCCATTAAGAAGGCATTCCAGTAACCCAGCCTCATGGAGACAAGGTGGATAATAGTGGTGAGCTCTGTGCATCTGAAATGCAAACTGCTCTGCTGAGATTCACTTTCAGTTATGTGATTCCACCACTAGATGGCTCTGGGCTGCACTAGCAGGTCCAGAAAAGCAAGAGGCCTCAGATCACAGACAAAGAGGGAAGCTGCTGGGGTGTGTGTAGCTTGTTGCTGTTCTTCCTCATCGATGCCTGTTGCTTAATGAGGACCATAGCTCTGTGTAGTATGAAAGTCACAATGTTCTTGCCAAGCCCAGGAAATGAATATCACTCTTGGCAACAGCTGCTGCTGCTAAGAAATCCAGGAGCAGTGGGGGTCCCATGGGGCCCTGAGTGACAAAAAGCAGGCAAATCCCTCCCAGAACCAGACCTGATACCATCTTGGTCCACAGTCTACTGAAATGTAGGTGTGACGTTGTGCAGTCTATATGATTTTGTAAAAACATGATAAGTGAATATAATGTAATTGGAATAGTTTTATAAAAACATAAGTGAGTTTAATGTAACTGAAATATGCTTCATGCAAAAGGTATCATCACAAAGCTTATAATCTACTGAGAGTGATCATCCTATTTGTATAAATGTACCACTCTTGTATCTAAAACTAGAAATATAAAATATAACTCTGAGGGCCTATTGTAATTATGCAAAGTGTGGGCCATTGATGGTGGTTTGGAATCTTGATGACTCCCATTAACCAGAGCCATTGTCTGCAGATGGCTGTATTTACCTGTGAGTCTTCCTGTATATGTGTGTGCTGGCAAGTGAATAATGCAGCCTTGCAGTGACATGTGATCATGTCACCTGAACTGGAATCCATCTTTAACCTGGTGCTTTTCCAGTGAGGGGTGGGGGAACCCAGAGGGACAAAGGATTCCCGCCTTATGCAAAAGATATATAAAGGGGTGGAAGAGAACAGAGGGGGGAGAAGCCATCATGAAAAATCCCCTAGCTATCACCTGAGCTGGAACAAGAGCTGTACCAGGGGAAAGAATTGTGCCCAGGCCTGGAAGGTGTCCAGTCTGAGAAGAAACTTACTGAAGCATCTCTGAGGGTGAGATTATCTGTATTCAGTGTTTGATTAGACATAGATTTGCGTATTTTATTTTATTTTGCTTGGTAACTTATTTTGTTCTGTCTGTTACTACTTGAAATCACTTAAATCCTACTATCTGTATTTAATAAAATCACTTTCTACTTATTAATTAACTCAGAGTATGTATTAATACCTGGGGGAGCAAACAGCTGTGCATATCTCTCTATCAGTGTTATAGAGGGCGAACAATTTATGAGTTTACTCTGTATAAAGCTTATACAGGGTAAAACGGATTTATCTGGGTTTAGACCCCATTGGGAATTGGGCATCTGAGTGTTAAAGGCAAGCAGACTTCTGTGAGCTGTTCTCAGGTAACCCTGCAGCTTTGGGATAGGTGGTTCAGACTCTGGTCTGTGTCTGGAGCAGATAGGTGTGTCTGGCTATCAGCAAGACTTTGAGTGCTGGAACTACCTGTAGCTGGCAGGGGAGAATAGAACCAGAGGTAGCCTTTGCACATCAGCTGGCAGCTCCCAAGGGGGTTTCTGTGAACCAACCCGTCACAGTGGCGTAGTCGAACAGGATCTGTGCACAGCTGATTGCTTTGAGATACTGGTAGTGATTTTAAGTGAGTTTTAAGTGTGGTGGCTGGAGAACAGACAAAGTGGTTACTGGTTTGTTATTTTCTGTTTGCTTATTTCGGGAAAGGGAAGTAGGGACAGAAAAGGAAGCAAAATAAGTAAGAAGGAAGATCAGAAGACTGTGAGAGTCTCTGTTAACTAAGAATCTCCTGAGCTGAGTCTATCCCAGTTTCAGTGAACTGCAGAGGGGTGTGGCCCAGCAGAAGAAAGCAGGAAGATGCCTACTAGTGAGACAGCTACCAAGCTCGAATTGGCTAGGTTGGAAGCAACAGAGAGAGAGAATGAACATAAGAGACGGGTAGAGCTAAGACAATTAGAAATTAGTGCTGTGGAGGCAGAAAAAGTGAGGGAAGAGGCTGCCCACAAGAGAGCTATGGAGGCAGAGGAAACTGCCCACAAGAGAGCTATGGAGGTAGAGGAAACTGCCCACAAGAGAGCTATGGAGATGGAGGCAGCGAGGGAAGAGGCTGCCCACAAGAGGGTTATGGAGGCCCAGAAACATGAACTGGCTGTTCTGGAGTTGAAGAGACAAAATCCTTCACCTGCTGGCTCCACTTCCCCAAAAATCCACAAATGGGAGCGACTGTGCCCACAGTATGATGAGTCCAGCGATATTGCCGAGTATTTCATCACCTTTGAGAGACTGTGCACCCTCCATGCCATCCCTGAAGATCAGAAACTGACCACATTAATAGCAAAATTGACTGGCAGAGCTCTGGACATATTCAATAAGATGCCTATTGATGATGCTTCAGACTATGGTAAATTTAAGGAACTGGTTTTGAAACAGTTTCAGGTTACACCTGAAACCTATAGGGTTAAATTCAGGAGTCTTAAGAGGGGATCTGGATTAAGTAATCTGGCTTATGCCAATGAAATGAGAGATTTGGTAGATAAGTGGGTGCGGGGGAAAGGTGTTACAAGCTTCGAAGGGATGTGTGATCTGGTTACTCAGGAACAATTCCTGAATATGTGCAGTGATGATGTGAAACAGTATGTGTGGGACAAAAAGGTAAATGCACTGGGTGAATTAGCTGGGTATGCAGACTCTTATGAGCAAGCACAAGCTGCAATCAAACATAAACCACAGGCAGAGGGGTATAAGGGTGGGGGAAAGCAGAATCACCGTTTTATCCCTGGGTCTGGGAAAAAAGAGGCTGGGCGGTCACCTCCCCATTCCCCTGGTACTCGTCCCAAATTTCCTGTGCAAGCAGAGGAGCCCAGGAGGTGCTATCATTGTAAGTCCACTGAGCACCTGAGGAATAAGTGTCCCTTGCTGAGTGAAAACAGGCAGCAAGTTACACAGGAAGCTGCAGCTTCTCAGAGCCAGGCTGTGGCCTCTTTCCACACAGGATTTGTAAAGCTTGCTTCCACACAACCAAGCAATAAGCATATGCATGCTGTCGAAATTAATGGAGAGGTGGTTATGGGATTAAGGGACACGGGTGCAGAAATTTCTGTGATCAGGAGGGACCTGATTCAGGAGAAGGATTTGTTGCCAGGTAAAATGGCAGAATTAGAGCTGGTTGGGGGTTACAAAGTCCTTGCACCTTTAGCTAAAGTTCACATGCAAACTCGGGATTTGCAGGCTGAACTGACAGTTGCAACGGTGGCACACAATTTTGCACCGTTTCTACTGGGAAATGATTTCTTTAATGTGGCAGAATCTGTCCCAGGGTTGGTTAGCAGGGAGAAGGAATCTTGTGCTAAAAGCCCCGGAGGGGAGGGTGAAGTCACATGGACTGCTGGGGGAATAGGAGAGTGTCTCTTAGATTCCTCTGCAGCAGTACAGGGAGCAGCTGCGGGGGCAGGGATGGTTGTAGCCAGTTCCTGTGGCCCCAGGGCTCAAGGGAAGTTCCAGAGGGAGGGGCTGGACGAAGCCAGCTCCTGTCCCGTAATCATCTCCCTGGGGGAGGGGGATGTACCACCTGGTAACAGGGGGGTCACCCCAGCTGCTGACTGCCAGGAAGTTGCAGGTCAACAGGGGGCAGGGCCCGCCCTGGGGTGCACAGAGACGTGTGTCCCGAAGGTGGAAGTTGGGGTCTTGGTAACTGCTGCGGTGGGAACAGACCCCAAAGACTCTGTAGCTGGGTGCCAGCCCAACCCGAGTGAAAGGGGGGGGATTTTGCTGGCCAGTGAAAGGTCTGTCATGGCTGGTAGCTGTGAGCCCACAGCTGGAGCAGGGTCACCTTCCCTTTTGGGGGACACAGGAGTGTCTGACCCAGAGGGGAGCCCAGAGAGGGAAGCCCAGATGGAAGG
This sequence comes from Platysternon megacephalum, assembly GCA_003942145.1. Taxonomy (NCBI): domain Eukaryota; kingdom Metazoa; phylum Chordata; order Testudines; family Platysternidae; genus Platysternon; species Platysternon megacephalum. The sequence continues at coordinate 245,505 of QXTE01000404.1, forward strand.
TGAGGGGGGGCCAGAGAGTCTGCCCACCTTTTGTAGGGAGGGACTTTCCCAAGAGGAGGGTGAAAAGCCTGCATTTAAAATGCCAGCTCCCTCTCTTGTAGATCAGGTTTTAAGGGAAACCTGGGGGTCAAGTCTCCCGGAGGGGGGGGCCCATCCAGCTGACCTGTTGGAAACAGAAAGTGAGGTGCCCAAAGGGGTACAGAGCACCCCATTGAAAAAGGCTGTTCTTACCCCACTTGTAAGAGATGAAACTCTCTCTCCTAGACAGGGGGGGGGAAATCTCTGCATGAGTGAAACTCTACCAGGGGGCGGGGACCAGCCCAGAGAAATTCCGGAGGGAGGGGCCGAGGGCAGGCAGGGTTGTAGTACACCCTTTCCTGGCCAAAGACCCAAACACATGCCTGAATTAGCAGCTTTCCCCACAGAGGCTGAAGATTCTGAATCAGAGTGTCTTCCAGAAGGCACAGAGAACTGGGAAAATGCAATAGATGCTAAACAGGTCAAATTGAGTGAACAAAACCTGTCCACCGTAGATTTGCTGTTAACCTTGTGTCTTTTGCTGATTCACCTCTGGGATAAAACAAAAGAATTCATACTAGTGGTAAACCCTCTAAAAACATGGAACATACCTGATTTATGGAGAAAACTGTTGTACATGCTAGGGATGGTAACAAGACAGCCCCACAAGCATGTTGCTTTGCAGCCTATACCTGTAAATAGACTGGAAGCTTGGCACAGCAGCAAAAGCATAACAGGCCCATGCTGCTGTGTAGAAGGGGAAACTGAGGCACACCGCCTCATGGCCTTGGTGGTTAAAGGTCAAGACACCTCCACTTTAACAGGTATTGCTGTCTGCATTCTGTTAATGCTACACCCCAACCTGTTTTCAGGCATCTGGGGATCAGGAACCTCAAAATGGGCTAAAACCCCTAGAACTGACATATGGTTTCAAGGTACTGAAAAGAAGTGTGATCAAAGACAAACAGGAATTTTACGGGTACTGCCTCCGCCATGGACAGTGTCCAAGTCTCTGGCAGTAAGTTCAGGGGGAGGGTGTGACGGTACCTCCCATAAGGCTTTGTGGGAATATGACATAACTGGAATATGTTTTGTGCTGCCTGTGCCAGGTACATATCTATGTAAAGGTTATGATCTACTAGTTATGTTCACCCTAGTTGTATGCAGGCACCATTTGTGTGTTCAAAGTTATGAACATGGGCTGTGTAATTGCTTGATTCCTAAGGGGCCTCAGTTAGAACATTTGGTGACTTCTGGGGAAAGGAATGTGCAAATTAGGTGTTCAGTCAGGGGGCACTTAACAGACAAAAGAGCTTGGAAGATTCCAATCCACATCAGAAGTCTACCTGAGGACGTTCAAGGCAGCATGTGGGTAATGGCTGCTACCTGCAGTCCTGAGTCATGCATGGGCATGTGACCTGCCCATGTGATTTTCGAATCTCCATTCTGTGACAGGATTCTACAGAGGGAGAGGAGGGGGTCTCCACCCACAAGAGACAGTCTATTTAAACCTGTGGGAGACCCCTCCATTTTGTCTTCAGCTGGCTAAAGAAGGAGCCTCTCCACCCCCACAGGACACTTGAAGGAAACTGAAAACTACAGGGGGTGTGAGTGATTGCTGGACCCAGGCTAAAAGAAGATTAGCCTGTAAAAGGGAACATTTTGGAACTGGTGAGGATCTTATCTGTATTTAGTGCAATTAGACATAGATTTGCGTATTTTATTTTATTTTGCTTGGTAACTTCTTTTGTTCTGTCTGTTACTACTTGAAATCACTTAAATCCTACTATCTGTATTTAATAAAATCACTTTCTACTTATTAATTAACTCAGAGTATGTATTAATACCTGGGGGAGCAAACAGCTGTGCATATCTCTCTATCAGTGTTATAGAGGGCGAACAATTTATGAGTTTACTCTGTATAAAGCTTATACAGGGTAAAACGGATTTATTTGGGTTTAGACCCCATTGGGAATTGGGCATCTGAGTGTTAAAGGCAAGCAGACTTCTGTGAGCTGTTCTCAGGTAACCCTGCAGCTTTGGGATAGGTGGTTCAGTCTCTGGTCTGTGTCTGAAGCAGATAGGTGTGTCTGGCTATCAGCAAGGCCATTGTGCTGGAACTACCTGTAGCTGGCAGGGGAGAATAGAAACAGAGGAGGCCTTTGCACATCAGCTGGCAGCTCCCAAGGGGGTTTCTGTGAACCAACCCGTCACAGTAGGGATGGCCAGAGCGGACTGCACAAGTTCCTCAGCCAGCCCAGTTTCTTATTTCCCATGGGGGGCAGCACCAGCTGCTGCAGAGGAAGGTGCAAGAAACTACCTAATGTTATGCAGTAAATAACCCTTGGTTTGTGTGAGCTTGGGTGGCGGGGGAGAGATGCCCTGCCCTGCCCTACCCTCAAGCCAAGTTCTGATCACAAGTAAGCCCCACCCACCTGGGGTGCCTGAACGAGACGCAGCTCACAGCAGACTGGACACATGTTCAGAATATGCTCATGTGGGCTTGCTGGGGTCTGCTGGCTCCAGCACAGAGGGGCTCAGACACCCGGCTGGGCTCTGCTAGGCTTCCTGGGCAGGGCTTCTTCTTGACTGGGGACAAAGTTAAGTGGTGGTGTCTCCCAAACACCATCCACGTATGAAACCAACATGATCATCCCTCACAGGCCATTGTGCAGATCTTTGCATTAGGACTGCTCCATTCCTTTCTTACCCACTTTGATCTCAGTGAGACACTTAATGCTACATTTCAATTATCATCACTGGACCTCTGAGTCACCACCTTGCTGAGAGGAACAGGGGAGTTTACTCTGTTTCAGGCTGCCTGCAGTCTCTGACAGATGCCCCTGCCTCAGTTACATTTGGGTCACATATGGAAGCTTTTCTTTGCAGCCCTCGGATCTGGAGACGTGGAAGAGGAGGATGTACACCGCATCACTGAGTATCCCCCTCCCTGCTCCCAGTTTGAACCAAGCAATAACATGCCCAAAGGGAAAATGTAATCCAAACCCTGGGCAGTTAGTGGTTGGTTTATGTGTTTAAAGTATGAGAGTTTATATCCCTGAGAATGGGAAGAGCTGGTAGCACTACGTGTAGTTCTGAATGTGGTTAAGGTTGCTTGACATTATTTCCACTTGCATTTAACTGTACCAATCTTTAATTGTTTGGGATTGAAATTTTCCATGACAGGTGTCTGACTCAGGCTGAAGATTTTTGGAAAATAATTCAGCTGTTTCTGAGAACAAGATTAGACAAAAATACATTGTTTTGCCCATGTTAAAAAAAGCCTGACAACTGTTTTGTTGGGAAGTTCTAATGCCTCCATGCTTTGGACCAAGGCTTGAAATTTGGCAGGGAAGTTGCGATCCAGTCTGTACACTGAATGAGGCAAAAGTTTTATATGATCATGTAATTAAAGACTGTATTGTATCATTTTGCATATGCACAAGAGGCTGAATTAAGGCTGCACAGGCAACCACTGACATTTCCTAACTTTGGCTACTCAACTTTGAACTCTAAATGTGCTTTTGTGCATGTGTAAGTCCCCTTACTAAAACTCAGTGGGGGTGTTTTGGTTGGCTAGCTCCCAGTACCAAAAGAAAGGGGAAGGGTCAATGGGAAATCAGGACCCTGAGACTGACTGTCCCCAGGAACAATGGGGAGAGGCCAATGCTCCAGGTCAGCCTGATTGACAGGGCTAATCAGGGATTCAGGAGTCCAGGGGGAATCCCATCCTCCCTGTGAGCTGGAATTGCCTGGGTCAGACAGGGCTGAGCTAAGGCGAAAGCAGGGGGCCAAGCTGAGCTGTGGAGCAGAGCTGTGCCAGCCAGAGAGGTCAGAATAGCAACCCAGGAAGCAGGTCAGTGCTGGGAGCAGAGTCACAGAAGCAGCCCAGAGAGCAGACCTGTGCTGGGAGGAGAACTGCAGCAACCAGAGCCAGAGGGGCCAGAGAAGCAGCCCAGGGAGCTGGAGGCAGACACTGGTTGTGATGCCACAGAGAGGGGTGATGTGTTTTCTTTTAACTTTTCCCATTTTTTCCTTATTTTTTTAAATTGATTGCTGTTTAATAAATTGTATTTGCTTTGAACTGCATGTAATGATCAGTGGGTCAGGGAAGCATCCAGTGCAGAGAGAGCATCCCGGAATGGGGACACCCTAGCCCCTGTCCTAAATGACCATGACAAGGTTGGGAGTCAAGCCCCCCAGGAATCCTGGGCCCTGCCTTGTTGGGGTTACAAGGACTCTGCCACACAGGAGAGTGGAAGGGGAGCCCTTGAGGTCAGGAAGGCCTCTGGGTAAAGGAAGTGGGAGCGAGGACTCAGATCCTTTCGCTAGCCGATTTCACTGGGGTAGTGTATAAGCCAGGAAAGTTCCCACAATAGCAGGACTATTCCCCTGCCTACATAATTAGTGTCACGAACAGGATCCTATCCACAGGGTCCACCCCATTGGTTTACTAGTAGAGTTCTATTGCACTGTCCATCCCTGGTCAAGAACCCTACCATGGATGGAATTGAGGAACTACAGGCCCAGTTTTCTGAACTTCAGCGCAGATTATCAAACCAAGCTGAGGCGTTACAGCAAGCTAGAACAGAACAGAGAGAAGCCTTATCATTGGCTAAGGCAGTAATAGACCAACAGGCAGCAGAAGGTAAGAACCCCCGTACTATTTATGTCCCACAGGAGCAGAAGGTCAGAGAGTTTGTTGGCTTCCTGACAAGACCAGGAGACATTATGGTAGAGGAGTGGGTCAAGTCTGTGAAGGCGGCTCTGCGTGTGCTAAGAGTACCTGAAGAAGATCATGTGGATGTCATAGAGGAACACCTCAAGGGCCTGGCCAAGGCCTCAGTAAAGTTCATGTCAATGGCAGACAAGAAAGATTTGGAAAATGTATTTGAACTCCTCCTAAAAGTGTATGGAGACAAGGTACCTATTGGAACCTGACTAAAGGAGTTCTTTGAGAGAAAGCAGGATCCTGGTGAAACTGTCCAGGTATATGCGTATGACCTCCAGGAGAAAATGAGCAAAGTGGAGCGGCGAGACCCTTGACGAGTTCAGACCCAGATATGGTTCTGAAAGAGCAGTTGGTGCTGGGGCTCTGGAATGATTCCCTCCACCGTGAAGTGAAAAGGAGGTTTAAGGAAGAGTCTGGTAAGAAGTTCCATGAACTCATGCAGGCTGCCATTATGTGGTCAGAAGAAGAGGAAGTTCCTGTGGAGGAGACGGTCAAGCCTAACCCGCGTACATGAAGTGGGGGCCTGGTGACTAGAACTGCTGGGGAAAAGACTCTGCCCCAAACACAGTTAACACTGGAAAGTTTAAGTGAGGCTGTCCAAAGACTGGTGGTCCAACAGGAGGAGATGCTGAAAGTGATGACTGAGTTGATGAAAGAAAAAAATCTCATTAATATGCCAAAGTATCCAAGGGCACCGGGATCCTGAAGATCCCCACTGAAGGACGAGCTGGACATTTGTTACACTTGTGAAACACCAGAGCATACTAGAGAATGTTCACTGATAAAGAGAACAGAGTCCCAGGCACTGGAAACCAATGGGGCACCAGGAGTGAGTGGTCCATCTAGAGTAGAAGGCCAAGCAGTGGCAGAAGGATTCCTAGGCCTGTCCTTGGTGGAAAATCATTCTGCATATAGTGTTGAAAGGAACGCGATCAGTACCAGCATATCTAGTGACTTCTGTAAGCGAGCATTTGGAAACTGTCCAACTGCTGAAGAATGTATAGCAGGGGTGAAGACCAGATGTTTGTTAGATACTGGCTCAGAACTCACCACCATTACTGAGTTGCATTTTCAAAAATATTTGAAAGACAAGTTGCTGACCATGAACAGCACACAGTTTGTACGTCTAACAGCAGTTAATGGACTGGCAATCCCAGTGGAGGGATGCCTCGAAGCAGACATAGAGTACATGGGCCAGACACTGCCAGGGAAATGCATCTTCATCCTGAAAGACAAAGCCTCTGAAGGGAGCCATATGGGAGAAGGAGTCCCAGGGATTCTAGGGATGAACATCATTAGTGAGCTGTAGGAATTACTGTTGCCAGTAGCAGGAACCAGGGGGATGAATGGTCATGGGCACTCTAAGAAGAATGCTGTGCTGAGTACTGACTCAAACGGAGAGGCAAAACCATTCACTGGGCCCTGCGGGGCAGATTGGAAATGTTAAAGTGGGCAGAAAACAGAAGACTGTTATTCCGCCTCAGAGAGGGAAGATCCTTGATGAACACTGCTGGGTACCAGGAAATACCAATAGATATCAAGCTCTTGTACAGCCTACATCTGGGGTAAACCTACCTAATGGGTTCCAGCCAGCCAGTGTACCGACTAATGCCATCAAAGGAAGAGTACCAGTGAGTCTTCTAAACTCAAGTTTGAAGGCTGTGGAGTTGCATCCTCAAAACAGAACTGCAGAGGTACACTGGCCTGAGGGAGTGGTTCCTCAGGTGAAGGTAACATTTGAAGAGAATGGAAATGAGCTGCGGGTGACAAGGAGGGAGAAGGGAGGACGACTTACCTTTCCTCAAGAAAGATGTGGTGAGAGATTGCCAGTACCAGTTCAAGCGGCACGCCAAGGGCTGATTCCTGCACAGGTGGCTAACTTAAGGGTGTTGCCAGAGAAGCATTGTGGTGGGGCGGTGCCCCACCCCCTGAGAAAAAGGGCTGAACGAGGCCAGAGAGGATGTGCCGACCCGCAGCCAATCAGCAAAGGCCTGGGGAGAGCCAATCAGGGCGTGGGGGAGGCAGCCAATCAGGACCGGGCTAGGTCCTATATAAAGGCTGCCCAGCTACGGAGAAGTCAGTCACTTCCTGGCCAGCAAGGGAGAAGGACTGGCTCCTGACGAAAGGAGCAGCACCTTGGACAGAGCAGTGCTGGGTAGGCTTGGGGGAGCAGATAGGAGCTCCAGCCCATTACCTGCCAGGCTGCGGCCCTGCTGCAAAGGGTCAGGAAGGTGCATAGGGCCAAAGGGGAAGTGGCTCAGGGGAACTAAGCAGGCAAGAGAGGAGAAGAAGGGCAGAGGGAGGCTGCTGCTAGAGGGCCCCTGGGTTGGGGCCCCCCCTTTGTACTGCACCTGGCCTTTGTGAAGAGGGGCCGAGACAGACCGCAACTGGCCCCTGAGATAAGGGGCTAGACTACAAGGTTGCGGTTGGCCACTGAGGCAGGTGCAGACGGAAGGACTGCTGTTACCAACACTCCCCCGGAAGGGGGTGAGATGGGACTAGTGGGCACTGCCGGAGAGCAGTGTCCTGAAGTAAATGGGAGACTGTCCAGAGGAGGACGCTGCTGAGCAGGGAGCCATGTGGGTCCCAGGGCAGCAGAGCTAATGATGGGCCCGACACCATGTGTCGAGGGCGCTCCGCAGTGGTTGAGAGCTAATTCCCAGAGCAACTGGCAGGAGGCGCCAGCGGTGGTGAGTCGAACCCCATCACAAGCATCAAGAAGTCTTTTTTTAAGGATGAGGTGACTAATTTCAATGACTGGGTCAAAGGTGTCCATGACAGGCCAAAGACAGCCAGCGAAGTTGCTCTCAGTACAACTAAAGACACGGCCCAAAATAGGAAAAGGACTTATGATCGCAAGTCCCGTGGGGCTCTCATCAGACCTGGTGACTGTGTACCAGTTCATAGCCATAGACGCTGGAGACATAATAAAATACAGGACAAATGGGAGCCAAATCTGTGGCCACTCACAACAATTCCAAACTGCCGGTTTACACTATCCAGCCTGAACAAGGAGGTCCTGAGAGAGTGGTATATAGGGACCAGCTAAAACGTTGGACTTTTAGTCTGACCACAGCATGTCCCGAGGAGACTGAAACCAATGGGGCAAACCCAAACCCTGATGAAAATGGTCAGATCCCTCAAATTGACCTGGTGTTACCTGGGTACAGGGGAATAGAAAAATGGGTAATGAACCATCAGTCCTAAGAAGGTCCCAGAGAACTACTAAGGATGTACTGCCTGTTAAACTTGGAGATGATTATGTTATTGGTTCTATGTAGTGTTTTAATGAATGTTGTCATGTATAGTATGAAGAAACAGATATAGAATGTTAGATATGTTAAATGTTCTTTTGATAATTGTTAATCGGTTTTTAATATGACATGATGTGAGTATATGTTCTTAATATGGGGCCTGGATGTACCGGTGTGAATACTGTGGCTGTGGCAGTATTTTAGCAAGGGGGAATATAAGGGGACTGTTGTCCCCTCACTAAACCCCAATGGGTGTGTTTTGGGTGGCTGGCTCCCAGTACCAAAAGAAAGGGGAAGGGTCATTGGGAAATCAGGATACTGAGACCGACAGTCCCCAGGAACAATGGGGAGAGGCCAGTGCTCCAGGTCAGCCTGATTGACAGGGAGAGCAGGCTAATCAGGGAGTCAGGAGGCCAGGGGGGTCCCGTCCTCCGTGTGAGCTGGAATTGCCTGGGTCAGACAGAGTGGGGCTAAGGAAAAAGCAGGGGGCTAAACTGAGCTGGGGAGCAGAGCCATGCCAGCCAGAGGGGTCAGAGACGCAGTCCAGGGAGCTGGAAGCAGAGCAGCAGCAGTGCTGGGGCACAGTGGAGCTGGAGCTGAGGCAAAGTGGAGCTGGGGCTGGAGCAGTCCGGAGCCGGGTGCGGTGAGCAGCTGGGGAGAGCAAGGGGAACCCTGGGCAGCAGTCCCAGCACAGGGAGACGTCCCCAGTCAAGAGGCTCTGCAGGCCAGACTTGGAGGGGGATCGTAACCCTGACAGGGCAGGGGCGACACTGGGAAGAAGGGTCCTGCCACCTAGAGCCTGAGAGCATGTGGCCACTGCCAGAGCAAGTGTCGGACTTGCAGCATCCCATCCCTGCAGCACAGCCAGGGCCTGAGAAGGAGGCCTGGGACTTGTGAGAAACAGACTGAACTTCCCTTACATTCCAGAGATGCTGGTTGTGATGCCACAGAGAGGGGTGATGTGTTTTCTTTTAACTTTTCCCATTTTTTCCTTATTTTTTTTAATTGATTGCAGTTTAATAAATTGTATTTGCTTTGAACTGCATGTAATGATCAGTGGGTCAGGGAAGCATCCAGTGCAGAGAGAGCACCCCGGAGTGGGGGATACCCTAGCCCCTGCCCTAAGTGACCACAACAAGGTTGAGGGTCAAGCCTCCCAGGAATCCTGGGCCCTGCCTTGTTGGGGATATGAGGACTCTGCCACACAGGCGAGTGGAAGGGAAGCCCTTGAGGTCAGGCAGCCCTCTGGGTAAAAGAAGTGGGAGCGAGGACTCAGATACTTTCGCTAGCCTATTTCACTGGAGTAGTGTATGAGCCAGGAAAGTTCCCCACAATAGCAGGACCATTCCCTCGCTTACACGTGTAATACGGTTTATCCTGGCCAATAGAATGGTGGAGGTTCTCGTTATCCAGATCAATGTCTTGGATGTTTTGAGTCCTATTAAACTCTTAGTCACAAATTTAACAGTTAAACCACGAGAATCAGTGAAGAAGGCCCCTGTCATGTGACAGAGATATTGCCCTGGCAACCCTAAAGCTGTTTGTGTGACTGCGGTCAGGAGATACAAGCCCCCGTTTCTCACCAGCTCTCCATTATTAATATGGCCAATGCCAAGGGTCAGAATCAGGAGTCAGGGCTCCCAAAGCATGAGCTTGGCTTAAAAAATCATGAGAATATTAAAAAATACATTTTAGGTTCCTTTTCTTTTCCTCTTTTTATGGTTTCTGAGCCTTTAGGGCACCCTCATTTCACGTTTCCTCCACTTTTGTCCCAAACCACGGGGGCTAGAAAGTTACTTGTTTTTACATATAAGCTGAGCCACTCACCTAATCACATGAACCCAGCTCCTGGGGCTTTAATGAGAAGGCCTAATATCATGAGGCGCACAGTAAGACTGCAAGAGTTGGCAACACTCACATGGTGTCAGAAGAAAGCTGCCTCTTTCACTACTGTAGTGAATGACCTCTGCTGCAGCCCCAGCCTGGAAGGGGACCTGGCAGAGAGCTGGAGCAGGAGGGAGAGCGTTGCAGGCCCAGGGACACGTGGGATCTCCATTACTTGCTGTGGCAGCACATGGGGCTAAAAAATCCTTTGACTGGCTGGGGGAGAATTCACGGACATGCTAACGTATCTTAGCAAAAACATCTCAAATATGTCACAGTTCAGTGCTCCACTTTGGAATGTTGTTTTAGAACAGCACATGGTGATCAGCTCGAGAAAAGCTTTAGGGAACTAAAACTGTTGCCACAGAAGCACCAACAGTGGAATATTTTGAGATTACCAATGAGCCTAAGGTCTCAGATGCTGCTAACATGATCTGGAGCTGTTCTTCTGCAAGGGGATTGCCCACTGACATGTGCTCCCAGAACACCGACTAACAGCACAGAAAAATGCTCAGAACAAAACTTGACAGAAGTTTCATGCATATGTGTAGAAATCATCTGAGGGCAGAGACTCAGCATACAATGTTGGAAGCCATATTGCAGGGACCATTGTGCAAAGCACTGCCCAGGCTTCAGCGAACAGCCAGGAAATTGCCAACATGCTTATGCGATGTCTAATGCAGGCCTGGGAGGAGCTTCTGAGAGCACAACTGCTTCCAAGAGTGTCTATACCTAGTGGAAAGCGAGGAGCTATGGGAAGAGGCATTTGAAGCAAAATATCAAAAAAGGCAAAAAAAAATTTAACTTTGACAAGCTCAAATGAAAAACGTAAAATGAGCCAACAGCTTGAGAGGATCATAAAACTTTTCAAACTCAAAGAAAATGAAATTATTTCTCAGCCTAAACATGTGTCCAGGCTCAACATAGCAAAGGCTAATATAACAGGGTCTGTCACCTGCCTTTGGTGTCTGCTGTTACATATCTTGTGGCAATGAGTTCCACAGACAGGGGAGCCTTACATCTGAGAGAAGACTAACAGATGAGGAGAGCCAAGGAAGTTGGAGAGCATATGTGTCAGTGATGATGTGGGAGAGGTCTAGAGAAGAGTGATTGGGCTCCAGTCCCAGACACAACCCTAGGAACCTCCATCTTGAAGTGTCCAATTATGCCCGCTAGATGCTGCAAGCTTATATGAGTTCGTCAATTTAACAAAGAAATTGATATGTACCAGGCTTGTTATCCCAAGGGGAGTCTCTGACACACTTCAAACCAAACACACTGCTTCAGGTAGAATAAACAAACAAATTTATTAACTTCAAAAGATAGATTTTAAGTGATTATAAGTCAAAGCAGAACAAGTCAATTTGGTCAATGAAATAAAAGCAAAACACATTCTAAGCTGATTTTAACACTTTCAGTGCCTGTAGTGGGGCAGCTGCCCCACTCCTGAAAAACAGGGATTAAATCAGCCAAGCTAGGCTAATTGGGGAAGCAGTCACAGCTGTGGCCAGCTCAATCAGGGCCCAGCTGGCCCTTATAAGAGAGCTGGGGGCCAGGAGATGAAAGAGTTTCTCTCCAGCCCAGCCCTGGAGGGAGAAGGGCTAACTGCCTGAAAGGAAGGTACATGAACTGGAGCAGTGCTGGGGAATAGGGCAAGGGAGCTCCAGCCTGGTAAAACCCCAGGCTACAGGCCTTCTTAAAGGCCTATGAAGGTACTGGGGCTACAGAGGTGCAGCCTGGTAATAGGCAGGGTCCTAACCCCTTGCAAATGATGAGTGGCCATTACAGACTGCCATCTGCCCCAGTGAGCGGGGGCTAGATGATGACTGGCAGTAGCCACTGAGGGAAGGTGGGTTTAGAGGGTTGGGAGTTCCCCTGGGAGGGGAGACCCAGAGAGTTGGAGTACTGCTGGGGCAGAACCCCGAGATAAAGGGACACCTGGGTCCAGGAGGGACACGGGGCCTGAGGCAGGTGAGACATTGGTCAGCAGAGGGCGCTCTGGAGCTGGAGTTGAGCTAATTCCCAAAACGACCACCAGGAGGTGCCGCGGCGGTGAGTCTTCGCATCACTATGGTGCCCTTACAAATTTAGATCACAGAATCATAGAATATCAGGGTTGGAAGGGACCTCAGGAGGTCATCTAGTCCAACCCCCTGCTCAAAGCAGGACCTAATCCCAACTAAATCATCACAGCCAGGGCTTTGTCAAACCTGACCTTAAAAACCTCCAAGGAAGGAGATTCCACCACCTCCCTAGGTAACCCATTCCAGTGCTTCACCACCCTCCTAGTGAAAAAGTTTTTCCTAATATCCAATCTAAACCTCCCCCACTGCAACTTGAGACCATACTCCTTGTTCTGTCATCTGCTACCACTGAGAACAGTCTAGATCCATCCTCTTTGGAACCCCCTTTCAGGTAGTTGAAAGCAGCTATCAAATCCCCCCTCATTCTTCTCTTCTGCAGACTAAACAATCCCAGTTCCCTCAGCCTCTCCTCATAAGTCATGTGCTCCAGCCCCCTAATCATTTTTGTTGCCCTCCGCTGGACTCTTTCCAATTTTTCCACATCCTTCTTGTAGTGTGGGGCCCAAAACTGGACACAGTACTCCAGGTGAGGCCTCACCAATGTCGAATAGAGGGGAACGATCACGTCCCTCGATCTGCTGGCAATACCCCTACTTATACAGCCCAAAATGTCGTTAGCCTTCTTGGCAACAAGGGCACACTGTCGACTCATATCCAGCTTCTCGTCCACCGTAACCCCTAGGTCCTTTTCTGCAGAACTGCTGCCTAGCCACTCGATCCCTAGTCTGTAACAGTGAATGGGATTCTTCCATCCTAAGTGCAGGACTCTGCACTTGTCCTTGTTGAACCTCATCAGATTTCTTTTGGCCCAATCCTCTAATTTGTCTAGGTCCCTCTGTATCCTATCCCTACCCTCCAGCGTATCTACCACTCCTCCCAGTTTAGTGTCATCTGAAAACTTACTGAGAGTGCAGTCCACGCCATCCTCCAGATTATTAATGAAGATATTGAACAAAACCGGCCCCAGGACCGACCCTTGGAGCACTCCGCTTGAAACCAGCTGCCAACTAGACATGGAGCCGTTGATCACTACTTGTTGAGCCCGACGATCTAGCCAGCTTTCGATCCACCTTATAGTCCATTCATCCGGCGCATACTTCTTTAACTTGCTGGCAAGAATACTGTGGGAGACTGTATCAAAAGCTTTGCTAAAGTCAAGGAATAACACATCCACTGCTTTCCCCTCATCCACAGACCCAGTCATCTCCTCATAGAAGGCAATTAGGTTAGTCAGGCATGACTTTCCCTTCGTGAATCCATGCTGACGGTTCCTGATCACTTTCCTCTCCTCTAAGTGCTTCAGAATGCTGCTAACATGATCTGGAGCTGTTCTTCTGCAAGGGGATTGCCCACTGGCATGTGCTCCCAGCATTACAAAGGGTTACACAACATTCAGGGTTTGGTATCCAGATACTACAGCCTGCCATGGCATATACCCCATTAAACAACCTGTTAACCTTTTATTGAAGATACAGAAAAGGTGTAAAAACAGTTCAAGCATCTGAAATGTAAAATATTAAGTCAGGCTGTCAGTGTTCCTTTAAGGTCAGAAGGGACCATTATGATCATCTAGTCTGACCTCCTGCACAACACAGGCCATAGAATCTCACCCACCCACCCACTCCTGACTCTAATGAAATAAACTATGCAGATGACTGCAGCTCCCAAAAGCCTCCTGTCAAAGCCACTGAAGTTAGTCTCCCAGCCCTCCTCCTGGGCGGTAGGTAGGTTAGAACATAGCCCAGGAGTCATCACTTCAAGTTCTCCTGCTCCAGCTCCTCCCAAAGGAAAGTCCTTGCACTTTTTTCTGTGAGGTGATTGTGACGTTGTGCAGTCTATATGGTTTTATAAAAACATGATGATAAGTGAATATATCATGTAACTGGAATAATTTCATAAAAACATAAGTGAATATAATGTAACTGGAATATGCTTCATGGAAAAGGTTTATTGTAAGGTATCATTACAAAGCTTATAATCTACTGAGTGTGATCATCCTATTTGTATAAATGTATCACTCTTGTATCTAAAACTAGAAATATGAAATATAGCTCTGAGGGCCTATTGTAATTATGCAAAGTGAGGGCCATTAATGGTGGTTTGGAATCTTGATGACTCCCATTAACCAGAGCCATTGTCTGCAGATGGCTGTATTTACCTGTGAGTCTTCCTGTATATGTGTGTGCTGGCAAGTGGGTAATGAAGTCTTAAAGTGACATGTGATCATGTCACCTGAACTGGAATCCATCTTTAACCTGGTGCTTTTCCAGTGAGGGGGTGGGGGAACCCAGAGGGACAAAGGATTCCCGCCTTATGCAAAAGATATATAAAGGGGTGGAAGAGAACAGAGAGTGAGAGGAGCCATCATGAAGAATCCCCTAGCTACCACCTGAGCTGGAACAAGAGCTGTACCAGGGGAAAGAATTGTGCCCAGGCCTGGAAGGTGTCCAGTCTGAGAAAAAAACTTACTGAAGCATCTCTGAGGGTGAGATTATCTGTATTCAGTTTGATTAGACATAGATTTGCGCATTTTATTTTATTTTGCTGGGTAACTTACTTTGTTCTGTCTGTTACTACTTGGAATCACTTAAATCCTACTTTCTGTATTTAAATAAAATCACTTTCCACTTATTAATTAACTCAGAGTATGTATTAATACCTGGGGGAGCAAACAGCTGTGCATATCTCTCTATCAGTGTTATAGAGGGCGAACAATTTTATGAGTTTACCCTGTATAAGCTTTATACAGGGTAAAACGGATTTATTTGGGTTTAGACCCCATTGGGAGTTGGGCGTCTGAGTGCTAAAGACAAGCACACTTCTGTGAGCTGTTTTCAGGTAAACCTGCAGCTTTGGGGCAGGTCATTCAGACCCTGGGTCTGTGTTGGAGCAGATGGGTGTGTCTGGCTTCAGCAAGACAGGGTGCTGAAGCCACTGAGATGGCAAGGAAAACAGGAATAGAAGTAGTCTTTGCACATCGGGCGGCAGCTCCCAAGGGGATTTCTGTGATCCAACCCGTCACAGTGATATGCACCTGCACAGGGTTATTTTCTTTATTAATACCTTGTGACTATATGTTCCACTGGTTAATTATATGTCACTTACGTATTCTGCTTTATGTCTCAAATTTTCTGTCTTTAATTTCATTCAGTGCTCCTTGTTCCTGTATTATGGGGAAGGGTACACAGGACACCGTGATTTATAAAATGCTAAAATCCTCTATTGCCTTCTACTTTCTTCACTTTTTTTGACTTGTGCTGTGCATTGACCATGTGTTTTCACTAACTGTCTTTAATGACTCCTGCATCTCTTTCCTGAGAGGTTACAACTAATTCAGAGCCCATCCATGTGTGCAAGAATTTCAATAATAAATCAGTTCTCCCTGCTAACCTGCCCCAAAAACACTCTTGCATAGGAATGCAGGCCTGACTCATTCCACTGGGCATGGACCTGTCTCTGTTTGGGACCATCTCAGCCTGTTTCAAATGATTACAGTGAACCCCCCTAGAAACTGGAGCACATCCCACCTGTCTGCACTAATAATGCGGTACCTGCTTGCCTCTGTTCTAACTGGAAGGAAACAATGCTCAGGGATACTCAAAGTGAGAGAGAGAGAGGGGCCGCCACAGGAGAGGAGGTGCTTGAGCGAGGGGCGAAGAGTAGAGGGAACAGAGACCAGAGAGTGAGGAAGACAGATCTGAGGGGGTGAGTAAAGGGGATGCAAGAAACACACGTGCATACACACACACACACACACACACACAGCCACCGCATTAAAATGTTCTCTTCCACGGTAGCTCAAAAGGTTTTCATCCTTTAACTAAGACAGTGATGAGAGGTTTATTCAAGTAGAAAAATTTTAATTGCATTCTCTTGTAGTCAAATATTAATGGCAGGACCTTGTACAAATAAAAGTGAATAATGCAACAGCTTAGCTGACAACATTGTTTCACATTCACTGCAGCTTGTGAACAGATTATTTTTGTTTTGGCGATTTAACCAGCTACTCTACTTTCCCCTTTTGCTAACCTGGCATGCTCAGGCCTACGGAGATCCCAGGCCAAGTAGGAGCTCACAAACTTCAATTGGAAACAGCATCAGAAATGTTCCAGGGCATTAATTCATTCTGAGGCACAGAACATGGCTCCATATGGTTCTAGGATAGGAGAAAGGGAAAGAAACTCCTCCCAGCCCCACTAGATATACCCACAAACACCATACCGCACAAACCTCTATACATATAGCCCCCTATAAACTCCCAGTCCTACAGACATCCATGCAAGCCTATCTATAGCTACGTGCCCATAGCCCCCTAAGCCCTATTCACACTCACACATACCCATACATACCACACCCATACTAACCCTTCACACCTCTCTTTAAAGACTCAGAAATTTCCAGGCCAGAAGTGTTCTGTTCTATTCTGTTCTGTTCTGATCATCCTGTGGAACGCAGCCTGGAGCATGTCACCCAGGGACTCCTGCATAGAGCCAGCAGTGTCTAAATGAGTTGGAGGAGATCTTTTTGACAGACACATCCCATTCTGAGGTGAACCTTTCCAGGTCACACCCCTCCGTACATTGATCAGCTCGTCAGTTCCCCTCACTGCTAAAAACTTGTGCCTTATTTCCACTCTGAATTGTCTACACTCAGCTTCCAGCCATTGGCCCCTGTGTTGCCTTTGCTAGATTAAAATGCCTTCTGCTACCTGAAAGCTTCTCTCCACAGAGGTGCCTACAAAGCATGATCACATTGTGACGTTGTGCAGTCTATATGGTTTTATAAAAACATGATAATAAGTGAATATAATGTAACTGGAATAGTTTTATAAAAACATAAGTGAATATAATGTAACTGGAATATGCTTCATGCAAAAGGTCTCTTGTAAGGTATCATTACAAAGCTTATAATCTACTGAGTGATCATCCTATTTGTATAAATGTACCACTCTTGTATCTAAAACTAGAAATATAAAATATAACTCTGAGGGCCTATTGTAATTATGCAAAGTGTGGGCCATTAATGGTGGTTTGGAATCTTGATGACTCCCATTAACCAGAGCCATTGTCTGCAGATGGCTGTATTTACCTGTGAGTCTTCCTGTATATGTGTGTGCTGGCAAGTGAGTAATGAAGTCTTGCAGTGACATGTGATCATGTCACCTGAACTGGAATCCATCTTTAACCTGGTGCTTTTCCAGTGAGGGGGGGGGGGTGGAAACCCAGAGGGACAAAGGATTCCCGCCTTATGCAGAAGATATATAAAGGGGTGGAAGAGAACAGAGAGGGAGAGGAGCCATCATGAAGAATCCCCTAGCTACCAACTGAGCTGGAACAAGAGCTGTACCAGGGGAAAGAATTGTGCCCAGGCCTGGAAGGTGTCCAGTCTGAGAAAAAACTTACTGAAGCATCTCTGAGGGTGAGATTATCTGTATGCAGTTTGATTAGACATAGATTTGTGCATTTTATTTTATTTTGCTGGGTAACTTACTTATTTCTGTCTGTTACTACTTGGAATCACTTAAATCCTACTTTCTGTATTTAATAAAATCACTTTCTACTTATTAGTTAACTCAGAGTATGTATTAATACCTGGGGGAGCAAACAACTGTGCATATCTCTCTATCAGTGTTATAGAGGGCGAACAATTTATGAGTTTACCCTGCTTAAACTTTATACAGGGTAAAACGGATTTATTTGGGTTTAGACCCCATTGGGGGTTGGGCATCTGAGTGCTAAAGACAAGCACACTTCTGTGAGCTGTTTTCAGGTAAACCTGCAGCTTTGGGGCAGGTAATTCAGACCCTGGGTCTGTGTTGGAGCAGATGGGTGTGTCTGGCTTCAGCAAGACAGGGTGCTGGAGCCACTGAGCTGGCAGGGAAAACAGGAATAGAAGTAGTCTTTGTGCATCGGGCGGCAGCTCTCAAGGGGGTTTCTGTGATCCAACCTGTCACACACATCTCTTCTTAACTAAGTTATTTTTGGCAAAAAATTGCAGAAAAGTGAAGTTTTGGTCACAGCAAAACTATTAGTGATTTTGTGTTGAGTTCTCTGAATGGTTTCAGCCAAACTGAAAAATCTAAATGGTCTGGTAACATCAAAATGATCCTCATTCATTTTGACTCCACTGCAACATTTCAGTTTTCCAGAGGGAAGTCACAACATGGCCAGAACAGGAGAGGGCAGCTGCCCTCCTTTTAGCTTTTGGCTCAGTGGTTAGGACATTCAGCTGGGATGTGGGAGACCTGTATTCAATTCCCCCTTCTGCCTTATGCGGAGAAGAGATTGCACTGGGGACGTGCCACACACGTCCTAGCCACTGATGTGGGTCTTTCTCAGTCTCTCCAGTTGAAGCTGTTCCACTGTGACTAAATAATTAAATATTCACTGGAGCAGGGATGTGAACTCAGGTCCCCCCTCCTAGGCAAATACTGCCAGTTATACGGAGGGAAGCCTTATCCCCTTGTGATGGAGTCATAGGTCCGATGCTCTGGAACTGCTCTGTATGAAGCCAGCCAGGACTCTGGGGTGACATGAGTCACCTCAGGACCTGCTGTCCAGGGCAAGGAGCCTCTTTGGCTATGGCCTTCCTGGGACTGATCTTGGAGCATTCAGCATCCCTGTTCACACCGTATACTTCCCCTTGGAGGGTTCACCTGGATGGGACCCCTGGGGAAGCTAGAGGGCCCTGCACCCCAACTACGCAGTCAGCCATGACTCTCAGCCAGCATGTAAAACAGAAGGTTCTTCTTAGTCTGGGCCCAATCCTTTCCCCTGGTACAGTCGTTGTGCCAGCTCAGGTGGTAGCTAGGGGATTTTTCATGACTGCCAACCCCCTTTGTTCTGTTTCACCCCCTTTTATATCTTTGGCACAAGGCCGGAATCCTTTATCTCTCTCTGGGTTCCCACCCTTCCTTCTAAATGGAAAAGCACCAGGTTTAAGATGGATTTCAGTATCATGTGACATGTTCACATATCCTGTGAGACTTCATTACTCACTGGCTGGCACACACGTATACAGGAAGGCTTACAAGTAAACAGAGCCATTTACAACCAACTGTACTAGTTGGGAGCCATCAAGATTCCAAGCCACCATTAATGGCCCACACTTTGCAGTTACAATAGGACTTCAGCGTAATACTTCATATTTCTAGCTTCAGATACAAGAATGATATGAACACACTCAGTAGATCATAAGCTTTGTAATGATACCTTACAAGGGACCTTTTGCATAAAGCATATTCCAGTTACATTATATTCATACTCATAAGCATATTTCCATAAACATACGGAGTGCAATGTCACAGAGAGCACCTTCCCTCTTATCTCATGGCAGCTTACTTTGTGTAAGAGCCTTTGGTGAGGGACCTTGTCAAAGGTCCACATGCTTGTTGACCCCCTCAAAGAATTCTAGTAGATTGGTGAGGCATGATTTCCTTTTACTAATACCATGTTGACTCTTCCTCAACAAATTATGTTCATCTATATGTCTGACAATATTGTTCTTTATTATAATTTCAACCAGTGGTGGCAGCTGAAATGCCTAAAGAACACTTGAATGAGTACTAACTTTTTAAATAAAAGGCCAGAATTAGGATGGGGCTAAAACCCGAGCATGCCCGTTGGCAGTTCAGAGCCCTAAGGTGGAAACCAGACATGGCATTTTCCCAACACGCCTACCACATTGTAAAAAATTGGGATGCCTGGATATCAGGAGCAAATGTTAGGTCTCTTGAAGATCTGTCTCTCCTAATACAAATGGAGCAATTCTTAGAGGGTGTTCCTGAGGAAATAGAAAGGTACATCCTAGATGGGAAGCCCAAAACTGTAATCGAGGCGGGGGAAATTGGAACCAAATGGGTGGAGGTGGCGGAGAAAAAGAAGGTTCGTAGCAGTTGGTGAGGATGCCAGAAGGGGCAACCCGAGATGACACCCCACCATCGGAGTCAGCCCAAGGCCCCACCTCCCAAGGAGGAGCCCTCCACACAGCCAGGGAGATCCCAAATGCCCTCTCATCCCAACACCCTACTCTCCAACCACCCACCTTGCTCCAGCCTACAGTCAGCCGGGCAGTGCTTTAAATGTAATGAGCTGGGGCATGTGAAGGCCAACTGCCCCAAGAGCACCAGCCGACTGCAACTCATCACCCCAGGATCCCACCGAGAGTGGGCCCCAGAAGCCTCACAAATATCCCCAGAGCGAAGGGAAACTGTGAGTGTGTGCGGGAGGAAGATTACTGTGTGGAGAGACACTGGAGCACAGGTGTCAGCTATCCACCACTCCCTGGTAGACCCCAAATTCATCAACCCAGAGGCCCAAGTGACAGTGCAACCCTTTAAAGCCAAATCTTTTAACTTGCCTACAGCCAAGCTCCCTGTCTAGTACAAGAGCTGGTCAGGAATATGGACTTTTGCAGTCTATGACGATTATCCCATTCCCATGCAGCTGGGAGAAGACTTAGCCAACCATGTGAGGCTAACAAAAAGGGTGGGGATGGTCACTTGCAGCTAGGCTAAACAGGCCTCCACACCTAATTCCATTCTTGAGCCTCCTACAGGGACCCAGTCTGGGTCCCCTGATACCACAGGCCTGGGGACCCAGCCAGAGATGGTGGAACCAGACCCCAGATGAGAGTCTATGGCAGCGGTTGTAAATCCAGTTCCAGGGACCCAACCAGAAACAGCCCAAGGATCAGAACTGGTGGTGCAGTCAGCACCGGAGCCTGTGCCTGCAACCCCACCAGAGTCAGGGGAGCCAGCACCAAAGGGTGCCACAGAGCCTGCACCTGCAGCAGCAGTGAAACCGGCACAAGAAGCTCAACTGGATCCTGAAATACAACTTAGTGCACCAGTGGAGAGCGATTCACAGTCAACGGAGACACCCCCATCATCTGCATCGCTTCCAGTGGGACTAAGCTGAAGTCCACAACCCAGCGAGGAACAGCATCAAGGAAGCAGTTCCAGGCAGAGCAGGAAGCGGACTAAAGCCTCAAGGGAGCTTGGATGGCAGCAAGGAGTGACCCACCACCTCTCAGCTCTTCCAATAGGTCCAGGTTTGTTGTAGAAGGACTCTTATACACTGACCTTCATGGATTTTGCCACCCGATGGCTGGAAGCAGTAGCTCTAAGCAACACTAGGGCTAAAAGCGTGAGCCAGGCATTGGCAGACATTTTTGCCAGGGTAGGTTGGCCCTCAGACATCCTTATGGATTCGGGAACTAACTTCCTGGCAGGGACCATGAAACGTCTTTGGGAAGCTCATAGGGTGAACCACTTGGTTGTCACCCCTTACCACCATCAAACGAATGGCCTAGTGGAGAAGTTTACTGGAACTTTGGGGGCCATGATACGTAAATTCGTGAATAAGCACTCCAATGATTGGGACCTAGTGTTGCAGCAGTTGCTCTTTGCCTACAGGGCTGTACCACAACCCAGTTTGGGATTTTCACCCTTTAAACTCGTTTATGGCCACAAAGTTAAGAGGCCATTACAGTTGGTGAAGCAGCAATGGGAGAGGGTTACATCTTCTCCAGGAACTAACATTTTGGACTTTGTAACCAACCTGAAAAACACCCTCAAAGACTCTCTAGCCCTTGCTCGAGAAAACCTACAGGATGCTCAACAAGAGCAAAAGGCCTGGTATGATAAACATGCCAGAGAGCGTTCATTCAGAGTAGGTGACCAAGTCATGGTCCTGAAAGCACTCCAGGCCAATAAGATGGAAGCATCCTGGGAGGGGCCATTTATGGTCCAAAAGCGCCTGGGAGCTGTTAATTACCTCATAGCGTTCCCAGACCCTACCCTAAAACCTAAAGTATACCATGTTAATTCTCTAAAGCCCTTTTATTCCCGAGAAATCAAGGTTCTCCAGTTTACAGCCCAGGGGAGAGATGATGCTGAGTGGCCTGAAGGAGTCTACTATGAAGGGAAAAGCAATGGTGGCATAGAAGAGGTGAGCCTCTTCCATAACTGTTGGGCATAAGCAACGACAGCAAATCCAGGAGCTGTGCACCAACTTTGCGTCAATGTTTTCAGCCACCCCAGGATGGACAGAATGGGCGTACCACTCCATTGACACAGGTGATGCTCGCCCAATTAGAGCCCAACCCTACCAGATGGCTCCTCAAGCCAAAACCGCTATAGAAAGGGAGATCGAAGACATGTTACAGATGGGTGTAATCCACCCCTCTGAGAGTGCATGGGACTCTCTAGTGGTTCTGGTTCCCAAACCAGATGGGGAAATCCGCTTTTGCAAGCAAAATGCTGTAACTCGCTCAGATAACTATCCAATGCCACACACAGATGAGCTATTGGAGAAACTGGGACGTGCCCAATTCATTTCCACCTTAGACTTAACTAAGGGGTACTGGCAAGTGGGTAATGAAGTCTTACAGTGACATGTGAACACAGCTGCGAGCAGTGGCACAGGAGCCGGCGAACAGGGCTGCTAACAGGGGAGTTTGAGTGGGAGTTCCCATTGGAGGAGAAGGTATTTTTACTTGCGTCTGTCTTCGTAGTGTTTGTATCTGTAGAGGCCTGTAGGGGCAGACTGCTGACTGCTGACTGCCGGCCGAGAGGGCAGCCGAGTCCTGATTAGGGGGCGGAGCTTGGCTGAGGAGGGGGCCTATAAGAGCGGCCACCCAGCCAGGCAGTGGCACAGCTGCGAGCAGCGGCACAGGAGCCGGTGAACAGGGCTGCTAACAGGGGAGTTTGAGTGGGAGTTGGAAGGGGGCAGGGGGCGCGGCGCTGTGTGTGCTGTGTTCCCCAGGTGAGAATGCTGATAGAGGCAGAGACAACAGCAGCCATGAGCCAAGCAGCAGAGGATACAATGAGGATGATTGCATGTGGCAGCTGCGGTAGGTACATGGTCCTAGCGGGGGTGCCTGAACGGAGGTATGTCTGCATGAAGTGCCACCTAATAGAGCTGCTGGAAGAAAAGATCCGAGGTCTGGAGATGCAGGTAGAAACCCTGGTAGAGTTTAGAAGGGGGTTTGAGCAGCTGATGGAGCAAAGGCAAGGTGTGGCTGAAGGGGAATGCTCAGGGGTACAGGGGGAAGCAGGGGCAAAGGCCTGTGAGGGGGTAATGCTGGGTGGGGAACATGGGCATTGGAAGCATGTTACCGTGAGAAGCAGGCAGGGGAAAAGGAGGGCCAGTGAAGGAGAAATAGAGCTAAGGAACAGGTTTGAAGGTTTGGAGAATGAGGAAGGGGTATAGCAGGTGGTAGCTGACGGTGGGAGGGCGAGGAAGAAGAGAAGAGCGGCTAGTCCGATAGAAAGAGGGGAGGAGTCGATGGAGACAGCACCGACTTTGGGCCCCAGGAGGATACAGGATGGCTTAAGGGGGACTACAAGGGATGATAGGAATGGAAGGAGCTTGCAACCAGGGGGAACGGGGGATAGGCTAGCAGACCTCACTGTCACCAGGCAAAGGCAGGTTTACGTGATTGGGGATTCCATACTGAGAAGATTGGACAGGCCTGTGACCAGGGCCGATCCGGAGAACAGAAGGGTGTGCTGTCTAACGGGCGCTAAGATACGGGATGTGGACCTGCGGTTGAAAAGGATCCTAAAAGGAGCAGGTAAGAACCCGTTGATCATCCTTCATGTAGGAACGAATGACATGGCTAGATTCTCACTGGAGAGAATCAAGGGAGACTATGCCAGGCTGGGTAAGACACTCAAGGAAATTGAGGCTCAGGTGATCTTCAGTGGGATTCTACCTGTCCCTAGGGAAGGACGACAAAGGGGTGACAGGATTGTGATGATAAATAGTTGGCTCAGGGCGTGGTGCTATAAGGAGGGCTTTGGGATGTATGGCCACTGCGAGGCTTTCGGGGACAGAGAACTGTTCTCACGGGATGGGCGCCACCTGAGTAGGGAAGGAAATAGACTTCTAGGAGGGAGGCTGGCTCATCTGATCAAAAGAGCTTTAAACTAGGAATTGGGGGGAGACGGTTGGGAGATGTCCAGGCACTCTCCACGCCAGATTTAAACATTGAGGGAGGACAACAGGATAAGAATGGATATAGCCAGAGGGAGGGGTTTGGACATAAGGAAGAGGGCGGGGATGGATACTAGACCAATAGGTCATACTGGCGGTACAGTGTCCCTACCAAATTAAGGTGAGAGAAGCCAAACAGCAAAAATTAGGATGTTTGTTCACCAATGCGAGAAGCCTAGGTAACAAAATGGAGGAATTGGAGCTCCTGGTCCGAGAATTGAAACCGGATATCGTAGGAATAACCGAAACATGGTGGAACGGTAGTCATGACTGGAGTACAGGTTTGGAAGGGTATGTGCTGTTTAGGAAAGACCGAAACAAAGGTAAAGGTGGGGGAGTAGCATTGTATGTCAATAATGAGGTAAACTGTAACGAAATAACTAGTAATGGAATGGATAATATGGAGTCTGTCTGGGCAATGGTCACATTGGGGAAGAAAACTACTAGAGCCTCCCCTGGGATAGTGATTGGAGTGTGCTATAGACCACCGGGATCTAGCCTGGATATGGATAGAGAACTCTTTAATGTTTTTAAGGAGGTAAATACTAATAGGAACTGTATGATCATGGGAGACTTTAACTTCCCGGATATAGATTGGGGAACGAATGCTAGTAATAATAATAGGGCTCAGCTTTTCCTAGACGTGATAGCTGATGAATTCCTTCATCAAGTAGTTGCTGAACCGATGAGGGGGGATGCCATTTTAGATTTGGTTTTGGTGAGTAGTGAGGACCTTGTTGAGGAAATGGTTGTAGGGGACAACCTTGGCTCGAGTGATCATGAGCTAATTCAGTTCAAACTAAATGGAAGGATAAACAAAATTGCATCTGAGACTAAGGTTTACGATTTCAAAAGGGCTAACTTTACTAAATTAAGGCGACTAGTTAGGGAAGTGGATTGGACTAACATATTTAGGGATCTAAAGGCGGAAAACGCCTGGGATTATTTCAGGTTGAAGTTGCAGGAGCTGTCGGAGGCCTGTATCCCGAGAAAGGGAAAACGGTTCGTAGGTAGCAGTTTTAGACCGAGCTGGATGAGCAAGTGTCTCAGAGGGGTGATTAAGAAAAAACAGAAAGCGTACAAGGAGTGGAAGATGGGAGGGATCAGCAAAGAAACCTACCTTATTGAGGTCAGAGGGTGTAGGGATGCAGTGAGAAAGGCCAAAAGCCGGGTAGAGATGGACCTTGCGAAGGGAATTAAAACCAATAGTAAAAGGTTTTTTAGCCATATAAATAGGAAGAAAACCAAGAAAGAAGAAGTGGGACCGCTTAAAACTGTAAACGGAGTGGAGATTAAGGATAATCTAGGCATGGCACAATATCTAAACGAATATTTTGCCTCGGTCTTTAATGAGGCTAATGAAGGAATAGTGGCAGCGTGACTGATAGGAATGAAGGTGGGGGGGTAGACATTACAGTATCTGAGGTAGAAGCCAAACTTGAACAGCCTAATGGTAGTAAATCGGGCGGCCCGGATAATCTTCACCCTAGAATATTAAAGGAATTGGCGAGTGAAATTGCAAGCCCGTTAGCGATAATTTTTAATGAATCTCTAAACTTGGGGGTTGTACCGTTTGACTGGAGATTAGCTAATATAGTTCCTATTTTCAAGAAGGGGAAAAAAAGTGACCCGGGTAACTACAGGCCTGTTAGTTTAACATCTGTAGTATGCAAAGTCATAGAAAAAATATTAAGGAGAGAGTAGTTATGGACCTTGAGGTCAATGGCAATTGGGACAAATTAAAACATGGTTTTACGAAAGGTAGATCGTGCCAAACCAACCTGATCTCCTTCTTTGAGAAAGTAACAGATTTTTTAGACAAGGGAAATGCGGTGGATCTAATATATCTTGATTTCAGTAAGGCGTTTGATACGGTACCGCATGAAGAATTACTGGTTAAATTGGAAAAGATGGGGATCGAAATGAAAATCCAGAGGTGGATAAGGAACTGGTTAAAGGGGAGACTGCAGCGGGTCGTATTGAAAGGTGATCTGTCGGGTTGGAGGGAGGTTACCAGTGGAGTTCCTCAAGGTTCGGTTTTGGGTCCAATTTTATTCAATCTATTTATCACTGACCTCGGAACCAAAAGTAGGAGTGGGCTGATAAAGTTTGCGGATGACACGAAGTTGGGAGGTATTGCCAATTCGGAGAAGGATCGGGATATCCTCCAGGGAGATTTGGATGACCTTGTAAACTGGAGTATTAGTAATAGGATGAAATTCAATAGTGAGAAGTGTAAGGTTATGCATTTAGGGATGACTAACAGGAATTTTAGTTATAAGCTGGGGACGCACCAGTTGGAAGTAACGGAAGAGGAGAAGGACCTCGGAGTCCTGGTTGATCGCAGGATGACTATGAGTCGGCAATGTGATGTGGCCGTTAAAAAGGCTAATGCGGTCTTGGGATGCATTAGGCGAGGTATTTCTAGTAGAGATAAGGAGGTGCTAGTCCCGTTATACAAGGCGTTGGTGAGACCTCATTTGGAGTACTGTGTGCAGTTCTGGTCTCCCATGTTTAAGAAGGATGAATTCAAACTGGAACGGGTACAAAGAAGGGCCACTAGAATGATCCGAGGAATGGAAAGCCTGTCGTATGAAAGGAGACTTGAGGAGCTCGGTTTGTTTTCCTTAACCAAAAGAAGGTTGAGGGGAGATATGATTGCTCTCTTTAAATATATCAGAGGGATAAATACCAGGGAGGGAGAGGAATTATTTCAGCTCAGTACTAATGTGGACACGAGAACAAATGGATATAAATTGGCAGTCGGGAAGTTTAGGCTTGAAATTAGATGAAGGTTTCTAACCATCAGAGGAGTGAAATTCTGGAATAGCCTACTGAGGGAAACAGTGGGGGCGAAAGACCTCTCTGGCTTTAAGATTAAGCTTGATAAGTTTACGGAGGGAATGGTTTGATAGGATAACGTAATTTAGTCAATAGGTCATGGGGCAGGGGTCGCTTGCTGGAGGATTATCTGCTACTTGAAGTCTTTAAATCAAGGTTTGGGGACTTCAACAGCTGAGTCAAGGGATAGAATTATTTCAGGAGTGGGTGGGTCAGCTTTTGTGGCCTGCATCGTGCGGGAGCTCAGACTAGATGATCATAATGGTCCCTTCTGATCTTAAGTTCTATGATTCTATGATTCTAAGTGTCGCTAGCCCAGCCAAGGAAAGGTCAGCCTTCATCACCCATGTAGGGCTGTATGAATTTAATGTGCTCCCTTTCAGACTGCAAAATGCACCCGCCACCTTCCAGAGATTGGTAGATAACCTTCTGGCTGGATTTGAGAAATTTGCAGTCACCTACCTTGACAATGTGGCCATATTCTCAGATTCATGGGCAGAACACCTGGAACACCTCCAAGCTGTCATCCAACGCATAAGGGAGGCAGGATTAACTGTTACGGCCAAAAAATGTCAAATAGGCCTAAACAGGGTAATGTACCTTGGATACCAGGTCGGTCAAGGAACTATCAACCCCCTACAGGCTAAAGTAAATGCTATCCAAAATTGGCCTGTCCCTAAGTCAAAGGACCAGGTCCAGTCCTTCTTGGGCTTGGCCAGGTATTACAGACGATTTGTACCACACTACAGCCAAATTGCCACCCCACTGACCGACCCAACCAGGAAAAAACAGCCAAATGCCATTCAGTGGACTGAGAAGTTTCAGAAAGCCTTTAACCAGCTTAAAGTGACCCTTAAGTCTGACCCTGTATTAAGGGCCCCGGACTTCGACCAACCTTTCATCGTAACCACAGATGCGTCTGAGCATGGTGTAGGAGCAGTTTTAATGCAGGAAGGACTGAATCAAGAATTCCATCCTGTCATGTTTCTCAGCAAAAAACTTTCTGAGAGGAAAGCCTCGGGTCAGTCTCAGAAAAAGAACGTTACGCCATTGTGTATGCTCTGGAAAAGCTATGCCATACATTTGGGGATGGCGTTTCCATCTGCAGACTGACCATGCTGCACTGAAGTGGCTTTACACAGTCAAAGAGACTAACAAAAAACTTCTTTGGTGGAGTTTAGCTCTTCAGGACTTTGATTTTGAGATACAACACTTTTCAGGGGCCTCTAACAAAGTGGCTGATGCACTCTCCCGGGAAGGTTTCCCAGAATCAGCCAAGTAGAAATGTCCCTGTATTCTAAGTCATTGTAGTCCTTAAAATGTGGAAAACACTGTTTAGTTCTTCATGTAATTATTAGTAAAATTAGAGGTGCATGTATCATATTAACTCTGTTTTCCTAAACCTCCAGGAAGAAATCCCCTGGGTGGGAACAGTGCCCAGGTGAAAGGGGGCTGATGACCCCCAAAGACTATGGGAGGTGCAGTGGGCCCTCCATGAACAAGTGGGGCAGCTGGCAAGGGAACAGCGGGCCCTAGTAAAGCTCCTCCAGAAGGAGTTTCAGAGGAGCCGCCGAGAGCAGGACAGAAAGCCCAGCACCAGGACCCGGAGGCCGGGCAGGGAACGTAGGGCATGTTATGCCTGTGCAAGCCATGGACATTTAAAAAGGGATTGTCCCTACTGGGGTGGGGGCAGGGCGCCTCAGCCCGAGCAGGGACAGGGGCAAATCCCGAAGACAGTCCGCTGGGTGAGGGAACCCAGGCGGCTGTGGACATGTTGGGCCTGTGGGCAGCGAGGATACCTCTGGAGGGATTGCCCAGGCTCAGTGAACACAACCCAGGGCAGCCCAGGAAGGACTGGAAAAGGCCCGAGGCCGAGAGGAGACAAGGAGCTTGCTTCTTCTGCCAGGATAGGGGCCATATTAGGAGACACTGCCCCTTCAAGGGATGAGAGGTGCAGGACGGGATACCTAAGGACCCCCGGGGGGTGAAGGCCGGCAGGGTCGATGCTGCAGTGGGAGCAGTAGACCTACGAGGGGGCCAGACCCAATGGAAGGTACCTGAGAAAGGTACTGCGACAGAGTGGGCCCAGCAGGAAGCGGGGACCCAGACTGACGGAGAGCAGGCTACAATGGGAACCCAGACCGTGAAGTTAGAGGGCCTGGGGGATGTTAGCCTAGGTATGTGGTAGACGGCAGCAGAACAGGCCTGTTGGACAGCAGAGGTGGAGATACAAAAAGCCCAAAAGGAGAAGGAAGACCTGGCCTTAAACTGAAGGACAGTGAGGAGAGGTGAGTGCAGCTGGCAGGACATCTCTGGGCCACACAGGCCAGAGGACCCCCCTTCCCCCAGGTGTGGGATTTTGAGGGGCGGGGTAGCGGGGTAGTCACCCCACCCCGGCCCTAAAGGGGTTAAAACAGCCCTGGGAAAGGGCTGCCCCGGGCAGGGCCGGCTCTAGCATTTTTGCCACCCGAAGCAGGGAAAAAAAAAAAAAAAAAAAAGCCGCGATCACGATCGGCGGCAGCTCTAGTGCCGCTTCATTCTACGGCGGCAATTCGGCGGCAGGTTCTTCGTTCCGAGAGGGAGTGACGGCCCCGCCGCCGTATTGCGGCCGAATGGCTGGACATGCTGCCCCCCTCTTCATTGGCCGCCCCAGGCACCTGCTTGCTACGCCGGCCCTGGCCCCGGGGAACCAGAAGGCTAGGCTGATTGGGAAGGCAGCCACAGCTGGGGCCACGCGTCAATCAGGCCACAGCTGGCCCTGTAAAAGGGCTGTGAGCCAGGAGCTAACACAGACTCTCTCTAGTGTTGTGAGAGAGAAGGACTGGGTGGGAACATGGGTGGGAACTGGGTGGGACTATGAGCCGCCAATGTGATATGGCCATTAAAAAAGCTAATGCGGTCTTGGGATGCATCAGGCAAGGTATTTCCAGTAAAGATAAGGAGGTGTTAGTACCGTTATACAAGGCACTGGTGAGACCTCATCTGAAATATTGTGTGCAGTTCTGGTCTCCCATGTTTAAGAAGGATGAATTCAAACTGGAACAGGTACAGAGAAGGGCTACTAGGATGATCCGAGGAATGGAAAACCTGTCTTATGAAAGGAGACTCAAAGAGCTTGGCTTGTTTAGCCTAACCAAAAGAAGGCTGAGGGGAGATATGATTGCTCTTTATAAATATATCAGAGGGATAAATATCAGGGAGGGAGAGGAATTATTTAAGCTTAGTACCAATGTGGACACAAGAACAAATGGATATAAACTGGACATTAGGAAGTTTAGACTTGAAATTAGACGAAGGTTTCTAACCATTAGAGGAGTGAAGTTCTGGAACAGCCTTCCAAGGGGAGTAGTGGGGGCAAAAGACATATCTGGCTTCAAGACTAAGCTTGATAAGTTTATGGAGGGGATGGTATGATGGAATAGCCTAATTTTGGCAATTAATTGATCTTTGATTATTAGCAGGTAAATATGCCCAATGGTCTGTGATGGGATGTTAGATGGGGTGGGATCTGAGTTACTACAGAGAATTCTTTCCTGGGTGCTGGCTGGTGAGTCTTGCCCACATGCTCAGGGTTTAACTGATCGCCATATTTGGGGTCGGGAAGGAATTTTCCTCCAGGGCAGATTGGCAGAGGCCCTGGAGGTTTTTCGCCTTCCTCTGCAGCGTGGGGCACGGGTCACTTGCTGGAGGATTCTCTGCACCTTGAGGTCTTTAAACCACAATTTGAGGACTTCAATAACTCGGGCATAGGTTAGGGGTTTGTTACGGGAGTGGGTGGGTGAGATTCTGTGGCCTGCGTTGTGCAGGAGGTCGGACTAGATGATCATAATGGTCCCTTCTGACCTTAAAGTCTATGAGTCTATGAGTCTATGACTGGCTGCCTGGGAGAAAAGGGTACTCGGAGTGCAGCAGGGCTGGGGGAAGGCCAGAGGAGCTGGGGAGCTCCAGCAGTCTGCCCCAGTGAGCGGGGGCTAGATGATGACTGGCAGTAGCAACTGAGGCAAGGTGGGGATAGGGGCTTGGGGTTCCCTGGGGAGGGGAGACCCAGAGACTGCGGGGGTACTGCAGAGGGTAGAACCGTGAGGAAAGGGGAGAGGCGGACAGGGCAACAGCTATGCTGTAAAAAGCTTGGGTCAGGTATGAAAAAATCATCAGTATCATACCTAGAAACTACTCACTTAAAACCCCAGATATGTAAGTAGATCAGGAAATGTCTAGTAAGACGTGATTAGGTTTATATCTTTTATTTCTTTATGGCTTGTAGATTCCTCTGTGCTAACCCCAAGTGCTTTTGTTTTGCTTGCATCCTTTAAGATGGACCTCAAGAAAGCTATTTTTGGTGCTTAATCCTTGTAGTTGCTCTTTTAAAATCTAGCAATAGCCTGAGTTCCCAGATGTATTTTCTTCCCTTTTTAAAAAAAATTACCTTTTTTAAGAACAAAATTGGATTTTTGTGTCTTAAGAGATTTGTGCACATGTTGTTTAATTAGCTGGGGGCAACAGCTGATTTCTTTGTTTTTTCTTTCTCAGCTCTTCCCCGGAGGGGGGATGAAAGGGCCTGAGGATACCCCACAAGAAGGAATTCCCAAGTGCACCTTCCTGGGCTCTCAAAGGGGTTCTGCACTTGGGTGGTGGCAGCATCTACCCATCCAAGGTCAGAGAAAAGCTGTAACCTTGGGAGTTTAATAGAAGCCTGGAGTGGCCAGTAGTAATTTTTAAAATCCTTGTAGGCCCCCATCTTCTGCACTCGAAATAACAGTGGGAAATTAGCCTTGATAGGGGGACCCTTGGCTGGAC
Organism: Platysternon megacephalum; assembly: GCA_003942145.1. Lineage (NCBI taxonomy): Eukaryota > Metazoa > Chordata > Testudines > Platysternidae > Platysternon > Platysternon megacephalum. The sequence continues at coordinate 277,114 of QXTE01000404.1, forward strand.
GCCCTGGGCTCCCCCCTCTCTGAGTCCCCTACAGCAGACTGCTCAGCTTCCAGTGATTGACCTCCAACACCCCATTGCCCCTCCTCCTGGTCTTTGTCTCGCTTCCCAGGTAAAATGTCACCTGGTCGCATCCCCCTCCTGGGTCTCAGGTTACGAAGGGCATCATCCATCGCTTACGTGCAGGCAGCTGGAGCCGCCTCACCTGGCCCTGAGGGTCTCAGCAAAAGTCACACACCCTTATTCCCACCACCTTGGCATTGGTGCAATACACAGGGAAACTGAGGCACACACAGTATTCATGCAAAACAGTAAGACTCATATAGGCTCGCGTACAACATAAAAAGGAGGAAAAACCCACTTTGTCATACCCCTCCCTCAGCTAGTGAATCTAGTCCTCTGATATTGTGCAAATGCCTGAAATAATAAAAAAAAAATTAATAACATGTTTCAATCTAACTCGAAACATTTCTGACTTCTATTTCATCAAAACTTTTGAAACATTTCATTTTTGGCTCACTTTGACCTGAAACTTTAAAATAAATTGTGAATTGCCAGTGAATCGAAATATCCATTATTCCTGCAGCTCTACTCTTAATCCACTCTTGGCTAATTTACACAGAGAGAACTCCTGAAGTCTCTTGCTCTAGGGCTTGTATAGATGGCCAGTTAGTGCAGGGCAAGCTAGGGTGTAAATCTGCTCATTGTCTGGGCAAGCTGCATCATGCTTATAGCTCTTCTCTCCACTTTTTCAGCATCCCCTATACCAGGGGTAGGCAACCTATGGCATGCGTGCCGAAGGCGGCACACGAGCTGATTTTCAGTGGCACTCACACTGCCTGGCTCCTGGCCACCGGTCCGGGGGGCTCTGCATTTTAATTTAATTTTAAATGAAGCTTCTTAAACATTTTAAAAACCTTATTTACTTTACATACAAAATAGTTTAGTTATATATTATAGACTTATAGAAAGAGACCTTCTAAAAACATTAAAATGTATGACTGGCACGCAAAACCTTAGAGTGAATAAATGAAGACTCGGCACACCACTTCTGAAAGGTTGCCGACCCCTGCCCTATACCGTGTGGATGCCAGAACAACATGCCAGTGTTGATATCCCCGGGTGGTAATGCCACCTCCCTGCTCCTGCTCAGTACTCTGCTGTGGATACAGCCAAGGATCGCATCACCCCACTCAGCCACAGCAGTGCACTGGCTGGGCTTGTTCACTTGGTTTCCCCTATGACCCATCCCCAGCTTCTTTTGAGAGCTAGTGCTTCCCAGGTTACAGTGCCCATCCCATAAGCATGGCCTGCACGGATATGTATATTTTCACTGCACTCAGTTAACTAAATGACCCAGAGTGCTCTGTAGAACTGACCTGTTCTCAGAATTTACCACTCTGCAAACTCTATCAACAATGACTTTATATTTTCCTCCAGATGATTGATAAATGTAGAGATCAGTGGGCCAAGAACAGATTCTTGTTGGAAGCACAACCAATCAATGCTGATTCCCCGTTAACAATTACTTTTTGAGATCAGTGAGTTAGCCATTTTTCTAACCTATTCAATGTGTTACTGTCAGGATTCCCTCCCCACTCTGAACTCTGGGGTACAGATGTGAGGACCCACATGAAAGACCCCCTAAGTTATATTCTACCAGTTTAGGTTAAAACTTCCCCACGGTACAATTCCTTTCCTTGTCCTTGGACGGTATTGCTGTCACCACCAAGTGATTTACACAAAAATTCAGGAAAAGGGTAATTTGGAGTCCCTATTTCCCCAAAATATTCCCCCAAGCCCCTTCACCCCCTTTCCTGTGGAGGCTTGAGAATAATGTGAATACCGACCAGACCCTTTGTCTCTAGGACACTGAAAATCAATCAGGTTCTTAAAGGAAGAACTTTATTTAATAGTGCCTCCCAGGTTCCCATCCACTATTGCTTCCTCTACTATTTCTTCCCTGTTTGTGAGCAGCAGGTCAAGAAAAGTTTTATTCAATATCTTCATTAACGATCTGGAAGATGGTGTGGACTGCACCCTTAGCAAGTTTGCAGATGACACTAAACTGGGAGGAGTGGTTGATACGCTGGAGGGTAGGGATAGGATACAGAGGGACCTAGACAAATTAGAGGATTGGGCCAAAAGAAATATGATGAGGTTCAACAAGGACAAGTGCAGAGTCCTGCATTTAGGACGAAAGAATCCCATGCACTGCTATAGACTAGGGACCGAATGGCTGGGCAGCAGTTCTGCAGAAAAGGACCTAGGGGTTACGGTGGACGAAAAGCTGAATATGAGTCAACAGTGTGCCCTTGTTGCCAAGAAGGCTAATGGCATTTTGGGTTGTATAAGTAGGGGCATTTCCAGCAGATCGAGGGATGTGATCATTCCCCTCTACTCAGCACTGGTGAGGCCTCATTTGGAGTACTGTGTCCAGTTTTGGGCCCCACACTACAAGAAGGATGTGGATAAATTGGAGAGAGTCCAGCGGAGGGCAACAAAAATGATTAGGGGGCTGGAGCACATGACTTACGAGGAGAGGCTGAGGGAACTGGGATTGTTTAGTCTGCAGAAGAGAAGAATGAGGGGCGATTTGATAGCTGCTTTCAACTACCTGAAAGGGGGTTCCAAAGAGGATGGATCTAGACTGTTCTCAGTGATAGAAGATGACAGAACAAGGAGTAATGGTCTCAAGTTGCAGAGGGGGAGGTTTAGGTTGGACATTAGGAAAAACTTTTTCACTAGTAGGGTGGTGAAGAACTGGAATGGGTTACCTAGGGAGGTAGTGGAATCTCCTTCCTTAGAGGTTTTTAAGGTCAGGCTTGACAAAGCCCTGGCTGGGCTGATTTAGTTGGGTTTGGTCCTGCTTTGAGCAGGGGGTTGGACTAGATGACCTCCTGAGGTCCCTTCCAACCCTGAGATTCTATGATTCTATGATTCTATGATTCTATGAAAAGGTAAAAGAATCACACCTTCAAAATCAGGATGGAAGGTAACTTTACAGGGTAATAAAAAGATTTAAAACACAGAGGATTCCCCTCTAGGCTCAGCTTTAAAGTTACAAAAAACAGGAATAAAACTACCTCTTAGCATAGGGAAAATTTACAAGCCAAAACAAAAGATAACCTAATGCATTTCCCTTGCCTACTTAAAATTTTTGTAATTTTAGATGGATCATTCCAGTATATTTTTTTAGGAGATGTTGTCCCTGCTTGGCTTCTCTCTGCATCCGGAGAGGGAACAAACAAAGAGAGCCACAAACAACTCCCATCCCCACCCTAGATTTGAAAATATCTTCTTTCCTCGTTGGTCCTTCTGATCAGGTGCCAGCTAGGTTATTTGATTCAGTACATCTGGCCAGGAGGGATTTTACGCTACTGCATACATAAAGGTTGTTACCTTTCCCTCTATATTTATGACAGTTACATTGATTTTGTGCAGTGCTAATTTTTTAATCACAGTGTTGTGCAATACTAAGGGTATGTTTACACTGTAGCGATCGATGCACGGTCTGGGTCTGGTGAAGACCTGCTAAATCAACTGCAGATCACTCTCCCGTTGACTCTGGTACTCCACCGGAACGAGAAGTGTAAGGTATCTCTCCTGTCAACCCAGTGCGGTGTAGACACCGCAGCAAGTCGACCTAAGTTACGTCGACTCCAGCTACGTTATTCATGTAGCTGGAGTTGTGTAACTTAGGTCGACTTATCCCCGTAGTGTAGACCAGGCCTGTGTCAAACACCTTGCAGAATTCTAAGTATATTACATCAAAACATCAGAAACCACATTTCTAATCTCATCAAAAATATCTAGTTTGTTTATAAGTTTTTCATAAACCATGCTCTTTGGTATTAATTGTATTCCCATCCTTTCATTCCTTATTGACTGAGTCCCATATCAATCAGTCTATAGTTTCGCTTGGTACTGATGTTAGGTTATCTAGCCTATAATTACCTGGGTTGTCCTGCTTGCCCTTTTGGAATATTGGCGCAACCCTGGCATTGTTTCGATCCTCTGGAACTTTCCCAATATTACAAAATGTATTCAAAGTTAACATCAGCCTGCATCTAACGACCCCGGTGCCCTTTCCCATAGCCCCTCACATTCTCCATACCCCCCGCCCCACACACACACACATCTTGCCCTTACGTGCTAGAGCTAAGTAAAACACTGCAGCTGAAGTTTGGGGGAATCTTTCATTCTGTGTACTTGGGGCAAACGCTCCCTTCAGCTAACCCAGCGGGCGGGTCAGTGCTCAGGTGGCACAGAAAGCTGGAGTGCTGGCTAGATGGGGTACAAGTCTGTCTCATCTTATGCTGGGGTTACGTTCTGCGGTCAGCGCGTAAAGCGAAAACCGCATCTAGTCAAAATTACATTGAGTGTAATGGCGGGCAGAATCGCCCGCACTACAGAAACGGTATTTAAATTGGTATTTTTCTCTTTTTTTGTTTTTTTTTCTTGTTTTTGCCGACCGCGTAAAGCTGAAATTGCACATGTTAAATGCGCCTAAGATGCGACAGACCTGTATGTTCCCCATTCCCTGACAGAAGCCCATCAGTGGAGGCTCCATGGGTGACGTGGGTCAAACTTGGGAAGCCAGCTACTTTCCATTGAACTCTGCCAAGCCAGCAGGACACACCCTCCTATGGTAATGCTGAGCTGACAGAGTAGCAGTGGCTCCCTCACCTCATTTCAAACCCTCTCCTTGAGGGGTTTTGGGGGACAGTAGTGGCCTGTGGGTGCTCATAGGGCAGTTATCCCTCCTCACCCCTATGACAATGGAAGAAATGAGAAGGTAACTCCGAGTACAAGCATGGAGATATTTACCTGGAGGAGGCAACGGGATGGGCAGGGATGGTGTCCCTAGCCTCTGTTTGCCAGAAACTGGGAATGGGCGACAGGAGATGGATCACTTGATGATTACCTGTTCTGTTCATTCCCTCTGGGGTACCTGGCATTGGCCACTGTCGGAAGACAGGATACTGGGCTAGATGGACCTTTGGCCTGACCCACTATGGCTGTTCTTAGGAATACCTGACCCACTATGGCTGTTCTTAGGAATACAGAATCCCCAGAGTGTGAGGAATTGCCAGGTCAGGAACCTTCCCTCTGCCATGTCTACAGAGTGCTGTGGAAACCTGTGTGGCTCTGTACTAGTTACATGTGTGAAACGGCTCTAATAGATTCCCAGGGTTGCATGGCTAAGTGATCAAAAGGCAGGAAATGACAAACTCATCTCACTCTCAAGAGACTTCCCCTGAGAGTCAGCCTGCATTTTCCTTTCCTTATTTTATTCCCGTTTCTCTCCCTGCATTCCACAGCACAGAATGCCTCTCCTGCAGGGGGTCTGCATGACGTTCTCATGTCTCCCCCGACACATCCTTAGTCAAGTTAGAGATACTCAGCTATTTTCATCTTCCCTAGTAAATCAGTCTCGCCAGCCCCTAATCCTTATGGCCTTGATTTTGCAGCATTCTCTCACGTGAGTAGCCCCACTGAGCTCCACCCAGCAGGGGAAAAGAGCAGAGGCGGGTCCAAAGTTGGTAGCTACTGGTGATCCTGGATTTAAGGTTGGAAAACAGTTTCCATTCTTCACTTATCAACAAACGCTGCTTCGGCAGAGCTCAGGTCCCTGTGCACAACAGCACATCCTGCTGCTGGGGCCTTCCTGTCACTACAAAACCTCAGACTCACACTTAGGTTCTGTCTACACTACGAGCTATGGGTGTGACTCCCTTGCTTGTGTACACCCAGATGTTATTGAGCGAGCATGAGTATAATAGCAATGAAGTTGCGGTAGCATGGGTAGCAGCAGTGGGGGCATGGCTGAGCCAGTCCAACTACATACCAATCAGTTTCAGGCGTGTTTGCACTTGGCACAGCTCAGCCATGCTGCCACCACCAATGCTCCTGTGGCTACAAGGCTTATGCCTTCTCACACTAGCTCAATGAGAGCTAGGGCAAGTGTGTGTACACGAGGAAGGGATCACATCCTTAGCTCATGGTTAGACGGTGCCCAAGTGTAAGTCTGGGGCTTTGTAGTGGCAGGAAGGGCCAGCAGTCAGATGTCCTGTTGTGTGCACCCCTAGCTCATAGTGTAGACGCAGACTTAGACAACCAGGAAACAGTGCGTGAGGCACCTGCAGCTCCCCAAAGGGAGTGTTAGCATGACAAGATAAAGATAATACACAATGCAACCAGGCTGGGGGCACTGCATCTCTCTCAGCAGACTGCCTTTGCCCTCACATGCCTGGGTTTTGCAGTCTGTGCTTTGAGTCTCATGGGGTGTGGCTCCGGGGCTCTCTTTGGGTATGTCTACACTACGGGATTACTCCGAATTTACAGAATTCGATTTTTGGCAACCGATTGTATAAAGTCGAGTGCATGCGGCCACACTAAGCAGATTAATTCGGCGGTGCGCATCCATGTACTGAGACTAGCGTCGACTTCCGGAGCATAGTTCCCGCAGTCTCCCCCACCCATTGGAATTCTGGGTTGAGATCCCAATGCCTGATGGGGCAAAAAACATTGTCGTGGGTGGTTCTGGGAACATCCTCCCCCTCCCTCCGTGAAAGCAATGGCAGACAACCGTTTTGCGCCTTTTTTCCTGGGTGAACTGTGCAGACGCCATACCTCGGCAAGCATGGAGCCCGCTCAGCTCAAGACAGCAGTCATGAACATTGTAAACACCTCGTGCATTATCGTGCAGTTTATGCTGAACCAGGACCTGAAAAACCAGGCGAGGAGGAGGCAGCTACGGCAGCGCGGCGACGAGAGTGATGAGGACATGGACATGGACACAGAATTGTCTCGCGCCATGGGCCCCGGCGCTTTGGAGATCATGTTGTTAATGGGGCAGCTTCTAGCAGTGGAACGCCAATTCTGGGCCTGGGAAACAAGCACAGACTGGTGGGACCGCATAGTGTTGCAGGTGTGGGACGATTCCCAGTGACTGCGAAACTTTCGCATGCGTAAGGGCACTTTCATGGAACTTTGTGACTTGCTTTCCCCTGCCCTGAAGCGCCAGAATACCAAGATGAGAGCAGCCCTCACAGTTGAGAAGCGAGTGGCCATAGCCCTGTGGAAGCTTGCAACGCCAGACAGCTACCGGTCAGTCGGACATCAATTTGGAGTGGGCAAATCTACTGTGGGGGCTGCTGTGATTNGCTGCAGCAAGGGATTTACTTCCCGGACCGGAAAATAACCGTTGGGGATGTTGAGATGCCTATAGTTATCCTTGGGGACCCAGCCTACCCCTTAATGCCATGGCTCATGAAGCCATACACAGGCAGCCTGGACAGTAGTCAGGAGCTGTTCAACTACAGGCTGAGCAAGTGCAGAATGGTGGTAGAACGTGCCTTTGGACGTTTAAAGGGTCGCTGGCGCATGTTACTGACTGGCTCAGACCTCAGCCAAACCAACATTCCCATTGTTATTGCTGCTGCTGTGTGCTCCACAATCTCTGTGAGAGTAAGGGGGAGACCTTTATGGCGCTGTGGGAGGCTGAGGCAAACCACCTGGCCGCTGATTACATGCAGCCAGACACCAGGGTGATTAGAAGAGCACACCAGGAAGCAGTGCGCATCAGAGAAGCTTTGAAAACAAGTTTCATGACTGGCCAGGCTACGGTGTGAAAGTTCTGTTTGTTTCTCCTTGATTAAAACCTGCCCCCTTGATTGACTCATTCCCTGTAAGCAACCCACCCTCCCGCCTTCTATCACAGCTTGCTTTCAAAGAAATAAAGTCAGCATCGTTTAAAAATCATGCATTCTTTATTAATTGATTATAAACATAGGGAGAGAACTGACAAGGTAGCCCGGGTGGGGTTTGGGAGGAGGATAGGAGGGAAGGAACAGGTCACTAAAAAAGTTCAAAATAATGACAGCCTTTTGCTTGGGCTGTCCACTGGGGTGGAGTGGCAGGGTGCACGGAGCCTCCCCCCCCCGCGTTCTTACATGTCTGGGTGAGGAAGCTATGGAACTTGGGGAGGGGGGAGGGCGGTTATACAGGGGCTGCAGCGGCACTCTGTGATCCTGCTGCTGCCATTCCTGAAGCTCCATCAGACGCCGGAGCATGTCCGTTTGCTCACGCAGCAGCCCCAGCGTTGCATCCCGCCACCTCTCATCTCGAGCGTCCCTCATGTCCTCACGTTGGTCCCTCTTGTCCTCATGGTCACTGGCATCTTTACTGAACTTTGATACCGTGTCCTTCCACTCATTCAGATGAGCTCTTTCATCGCGGGTCGATTGCATGATTTCCGAGAACATCTTGTCTCGCGTGCGTTTTTTTCGCCACTTATCTGAGATAGCCTTCAGGACGGAGGAGGGAGGCTTGAAAAATTTGCAGCTGCAGGAGGAGGGGAAAAAAGGGAGAGAAGTATTTAAAAAGATACATTTTATAGAACAATGCTTATACTCTTTCACGGTGAACAACACTATTCACATTACATAGCACATGTGATTTCGGTACAAGGTCGCGTTTTGCATCTTATATTGAGTGCCTGCGGCTTGGATGTTAGAGATCACAGACGCAGGGCCGGGCATCAGAATTCGGCTTGCATGCAGCCATGGTAAGCCATTGTCTTTCGGCTTCTGCATTAAAGCAGCACCCTCCTTTCCCATAGCAAGCAAAGCCCATGAAGTGCTGCGGTTTTCCTGTTACCGTGCAGCAGCAGAAAACAAAATCACCCCCCCCCACCACCCATCCAATTCTGTGGGATGATCGCTTTACCCCTCCCCCCACCACGTGGCTGGTATCAGGGAAGATCCCTGCGGAAACCAAACTAATCCCCCTATCCAATTCTCTGGGATGATCACTTTACTTTATCAGGGAAGATCCCTGCTAGCCAAACGCGAAAAGCTCAGCGCCATTGTCCCCCCCACCCCACCGCTTGGCTAACTGCAGGGAAGGATTTCTTTTCAGCCACAGGCAAACAGCCCAGTAGGAACAGGGCCACCTCTGTCCTCTTAATTACATTCCCGTATTTCAACCAGGTTACCATGAACTATATCACTCTCCTGAGGATAACACAGCGAGATAAACAACGGATGTTGCTTGAATGCCAGCAAACACCAGGACCATACGCTGCCAGGCTTTGTCATGCAATGATACCAGATTACTTGCTGCTAGCATGGCGCGGGCAAGTGTCCTACCATGGAGGACGGAATAAGGCTGCCCTGCCCAGAAACCTTCTGCAAAAGCTTTTGGAGTACCTCCAGGAGAGTTTCATGGAGATGTCCCTGGAGGATTTCCGCTCCATCCCCAGACACGTTAACAGACTTTTCCAGTAGCTGTACTGGCCACGAATGCATCCCAAGTCCTTAGGGTTGATCATTAAAAAATGCTTGCTTTTAAACCATGTTTGATATTTACAAAGGTACACTCACCAGAGGTCCCTTCCAGGGGGTCCCGGAGGCCAATACCATCAAATTTCGTCCACACTAACCCTAATTTGAACTGGCAATGTCGATTTCAGCGCTACTCCCCTTGTCGGAGAGGAGTACAGAAATCGATTTTAAGAGCCCTTTATATCGAAGTAAATGGCTTCGTTGTGTGGACGGGTGCAGGGTTAATTCGATTTAACGCTGCTAAATTCGACCTAAAATCGTAGTGTAGACCAGGCCTTTGATAACCGTGCACCAGAAAGAGAACCCTCTGCGGGGCAGGCTGCAGACACGACAGCTCCTGTTGGAGTCATCATGTCATCAAAGGAAAGAGTCACTCACTACCAGTAATTAAACGTTACACTGGCCCCTGCACCTGCAGCATCCCAGACCCTCTGGCCTCCCCAGAGCCCAGTGATGGGGGACACCAACTCAGGAGCAGGAGTGCCAGAATGTGGGGAGTTCCCAGCTCCAGCAATACAGCAGCATTGTCACTGCTGCCAAGCAAACCCACCACCAGTTACACAGCACAGCACTGTCCCCTGGGCCCAGAACATGCCCATGTGCCCTCAGAGCCCACTTCAGAGCAGGGCTTCCTGGGAATGTGGGGGACACACAGTCCCTGATCAGCCAAAGTCGGCTCTCAAACCACAATGGGCCAAAATGCCACCCCTCGCTGATGAGTCAGAACAGCCTATTGCGGCTCATGGGTGAGGCAGGCATCATGACAGCTTGAGCCTAGGCTCCCCGTGCTGCTTGTAGGACCCCAATTAGCTGTGGTGCATGGTCCTCAGTGATGCTCCTACAGCTCTCTCAGGTGAGGCCCCAGCCTTGTGTCACAGCTACCCCACCTACTCTGTCCTTGGCCTCTTCGCTCTTCTGCTCCCCCTCCCTAGCACAGCCTGCTACCACCTCAGTCCTCAGCACAGCAGTTGGTTCCCAGTATTCCTCCCTACCTGGGGGGCTCCACACACCCCACCCATCCCCATCCCAGTGCCACATTTCTTCCTGAACAGCTTCATTGTTTTCACCTCTTAAACATTACTGATGGTTTCTAGACAGGCCCTGTGAGGGGGAGGGATTATTATCCCCAGTTCACAGAGGGAAACTGAGGCACTGAGAGAGTCATTCTACCTACAAATAGTCTGGTTCAAGTGACTTGACCAGCACCGAATAGGAAGTTTGTGGCAGAACAGGGAATGGATCTCCTGAATCCTAGTCTTTGACCTGGAAACCCAAACATGATAAGCTATGGAAATACGTCATTAAGGCATCCAAACAATCTTAGCTCTGCCCTGTAGTGATGCCACGCCCTAACCATCTGGTTAGCATTAAGGCTTTTTAGGGTTTGTGGTCCCAGGTTAGATAAGACTCATTTTTAAAGACACATTCTTTTCTCATATTTTAGTGTCACTATAGGGCAGAGTTAAGGTTATTTGGGTGCCCTAGCTCTGCATTTCCATAGCTCAGTATATTTGGGAGACTATTAGTGTAACATAATGCTATAGTTCCTGGTTTTGTAATGCTTGGTTTGGGATAATGTCTTTTACCATGTGTGACAGTGTGGGCGTGGCCAGAGGCTGATTCATCACTCTATGCACCTGACAAAAGTCCCCACATGGGCCAAATAGATGAGATAATTATTAGGCACCAGGTGATTAACCAATTAACATGATTAACATGGGACCGTCACGATATTTAGGTGTGTGCAATTTTGGCACTCAGCTTTTTTTTTTGCTCCGCCGGCGGACCCCCCTCCCCCCCATCTGTCCCAATATTTTCTTACTCTCATCTGGTCACCCTAATGTAAATACAGTGCTCCTGAAGTCTCTCCTGCTCCCAAACCAGCTGTCAGGGGATAGTTCATTCAGACCCTGTTTACAAAGGAATTTCTAAGCTCTGCTAGCAATGCTGCTGGACCCTGCAAACTCTGCTGGCCAGAGTTCTGGATTTTTTTCTTTTCTTTTTCTCACCTCTTTTAGTCAACTCTAGGAAAATTTAAAGCAAAACCCTCTGTTAATGCAATGCTAATCTTAATGCAGAAAGGCACAGGTAAAATGTTAGTCACAATGGAGCCTGTACACACCCCCCCACCCTCCCATATTTTCCAAAATGCCTATGGAAGGAATGTGCTCCTATCACCCCATAGTATGTTTGTGAGAATGGGAGAGGTCTGCGTGCTGAAGCCATGTGTTCAGCACCTGGCACAATCAACCAAGATGCCTTGGAATTTCCATCCAAACAACATTACAGTTAAAAATGGAAACCCACTGCTGTAATTTCTTGGTTTTTCTTTCCAGCCAGCCCCGGTCAGGGTATAGGCGCTGACTGCATGGGTGCTCCGGGGCTGGAGCACCCACTGAGAAAAATTAGCAGGTGCTCTGCACTCACTGGGAGCCAAGCTCCCCGTGCCTCCTCCCTTGAGCGTGCCATGTTCCAGTTCCTCCCCCTCCCTCCCAGCACTTCTGCCTGCCGCCAGCTGTTTGGTGGTGCTCCAGGAGGGAGGGGGAGGAGCAGGGACACAGCACACTCCCAGGAGGAGGCGGGGACTTGGGGAAGGAGGTGGAATGGGGCAGGGTGGAGGCAGAGCAGGGGTGGGAAGAGGCATGGCGGGGGTGGGGACTTCGGGGGTGGGATGGGGTGGGGGCAGGGGCAGAGGGGGGTTGAGCACCCTCCAGCAGGAGCAGAAGTCGGCGCCTATGAGTCAGGGTGTGAAGGGAACTGAACAGAAAGCAACAAATGACGACAAAGTAAAACTGTTGCATACACAGCAAAAGTTATACTGGGTTAGTAATGTGTAACAAAAGCGAGGCAATGAACCCACCATACTGGACACTAGTGAGGCCTCCCCTGAGGCTGTGCAGTCAGCTTTGGGCCAGAGACAAGCTGGAGGTCAGGGAACAATGATAAAAGAGTTTTTGGGAAAAGCCCCTGAGGAAGGGTAAGAGTGCTGGGGGCTGACGGGAGAGCTGCCTGCAAATACACAGAAGGATTTTATAAAGCAAATGAGGCTCTCAGGGAGGAGCAATGGACTTCTAAGAAGCCTGCAAGTCAGCCAAAGTTATGGCCAGGTTCTGCCCCCCCCTCCCCTGTGGGGAGCATCTCACTGCAGGAGTTGTCCTCTGGGCCAGATCCTGCCTCCCTCCGTCACAACTAAAGGAAGAACTGGGGAAAACTTTCAGCATATTTTTTCAACAAAAAATGGCTTTGCCCCAAAATGAAATTTTGGTCAAAATGTTCCAGTTTTCATAAAAAAAAACAGAAACTGAAACCTTAAATCTTTTTTTGGTAAAAATGTTTGGGTTTTGATTTAAAAAAAATCAGTTTTGGAATTCATTTTTTTTAAAAACTCAAACACAGTTTTAATAAACCCATATATTTTTGGCCTGAATGGAACAGCTTTTGGATTTCAGTTTCAATTTTCATTGAAAAATCAAACATTTTTCTAAACTTTGTACAAAAAATACTTTCCTTTTGCTGACCAGCTGTATTGAATAGTGCAATTCCCCCTGAGGCCTGGCCAGTTTCAGTGGGACTGCTCAGTGGACCTGGCTGGATGCTTAAGGGGTGTATTCTGCCACCACAAAAGGGTGTCTCAGATTTTGCCACCTCACCAGCACTAGCAGTGTGCCTCTCCTGCTGTGTTTCCAGCTCTAGAATTCTCCTTCCATCACAAGGAACAAGGCTTGCTTTCTCCTGGGTGATGCAATGAAAACACAGATCAAGAAAAGTTACTCTGGGCTAATGCTTTTGTATGTGGCACGCACACCCCAGTGACCAGCACAAAGCTGTTCCAGCGTTTCTTGTCTTCATGGTGATGAAATGCTAAGTAAGATCCTGCATTGAGTGTCCACAGTGAACAGATCAGTCTAGTCCCTTGCAGTCATGTGCACAAGCATGCCATATTTCCCTGGTGGTTTCCCATGCAGCAGGAGGCTCCTAGGTGTGTGAAATTACTTTCCACAACAAATGCTACTGTAACCATGCCGTAGTGGGTCACAACTGAGGATGCCAAATTCAGGACGAACTGCTGAGAAATAGGGCAAACACAACCTAAAACTGGTGGTTATTCTTTTACAAGATATACCAAACCAGCCACAAAAGTAAACTCCTGTTTCACCACCCTGGCTAACAAGGAAACATAAAGGCAGTTCTTATATCACGACCAAAAACACTGGATTCAGAGATGAGTGGTTCTTCACAACCAGTCTGATCAAACAGTAGGTTCTTCTGATCCCAAAGGACCGGCCACACACCCAGGTCAATATATAACTTAGATCTTACCCAAAAATCACACTGATGCCAATCCTTTAGTATCCAAAATCTAAAGGTTTATTTATAAAAAGAAAGGTGAGAGTTAAAATTGGTTAAAGGAATCAATTACATACAGTAATGACGAAGTTCTTGGTTCAGGCTTGTAGCAGTGATGGAATAAACTGCTGGCTTGAGTCAAATCTCTGGAGTACATCCACAGCTTGGATGGGTCATTCAGTCTTGTTCAGAGCTTCAGTTTGTAGCAAGGTTCCTCCAGAGGTTAGAATAATAATATATCAGGGTTGGAAGGGACCTCAGGAGGTCATCTAGTCCAACCCCCTGCTCAAAGCAGGACCAATCCCCAACTAAATCATCCCAGCCAGGGCTTTGTCAAGCCTGACCTTAAAAACCTCTAAGGAAGGAGATTCCACCACCTCCCTAGGTAACCCATTCCAGCGCTTCACCCCCCTCCTAGTGAATTTTTTTTTCTTAATATCCAACCTAAACCTCCCCCACTGCAACTTGAAACCATTACTCTTGTTCTGTCATCTGCTACCACTGAGAACAGACTAGATCCATCCTCTTTGGAACTACCTTTCAGGTAGTTGAAAGCAGCTATCAAATCCCCCCTCATTCTTCTCTTTTGCAGACTAAACAATCCCAGTTCCCCCAGCCTCTCCTCATAAGTCATGTGCTCCAGCCCCCTAATCATTTTTGTTGCCCTCCACTGGACTTTCTCCAATTTGTCCACATCCTTTCTGTAGTGGGGGGCCCAAAACTGGACGCAATACTCCAGATGGGGCCTCCCCAGTGCCGAACAGAGGGGAATAATCACTTACCTCGATCTGCTAGCAACGCTCCTACTAATGCAGCCCAATATGCTGCATGTCCACTGCTTTCCCCTCATCCACAGAGCCAGTTATCTCATCATAGAAGGCAATTAGGTTAGTCAGGCATGACTTGCCCTTTATCGCTTTTGCCATATGGAAGGCATCCTATTGTTCTTACTGTGGAAAATCACAGCAAGAAGATGAAGTTTGGAGTCACATGGGCAAATCACATGTCCATGCATTTCGCCTAGTAACAGCAGGAAATTGCATTAAGTGTAGATAGGCGTCTCCCATGGTCCATTGTTAGTTAAATGTTCTTTTGATGGGCCACTCAATTTGAATAGTGCCTCCATAATGTGCTGGCTAATTACTTTGTGGGTGTTCCCCCAGGAGTAAACATTAGATATCCAAGTATAGAGCCAATACTTATAACTTCACATACAAAAAAGATACATACATACAGATAGCATAAATATAACCAGCAAATCATAACCTTTTCATAGACACCTCACTCAACAGCCTTTGTACAATATTTGCTGCAAATATATAACAGTGGTTGCAACAGTGATCTATATGGTCATATTTTAATCAGATAATGTCACAGCTACCTGGAGAGCCAATCAGGTATTTGAATAGCAGAGATAATCTAGACAGGCTTTTTGTGTTGCCACGGAGTGCAGCCACTCCAGCGCTGACAGCATCACAGGGGTGGGTGGGTACCTGGGGAAGTGGCTGGGTCACAGGGCAGATTCCACCAGTGCAACAAGCTGTTTGGATGAGCAGGTGCTAGAACCATTGGAGCTCTAGTGAAGACAAGGCTCCGGTGGCCAGACTGACCCATTTTTACCTCCCTGTTCGTTAACCCTGGTGAAACCAAGTCCAGTTGAGCAGTGGTTCTAACTGTGCAGGTGCAGGAGCCTGGCAGCACTAGTATTTTCCCCAGAGCCAGTCTAGCTGAACCAATGGCAGCACCAGGGCTGCCACACTGGCTGGCTGTACAAGTTAGTGGAAAGGTGCCCTGGGATTAGTGCCATTTCCAGGCTCACAGGGCCTGGGGCCTGGCTTGTCTGTGCCAAAACACAGCCTGCTCCCCTCAGCTGCATCTCTCCCCTGATTCACTCAGCGTCTGTGAAACCCATGCCCAGAAGATCCCAAAGACCACTCCCAGCCAGCTGGAAAAGGAGCATGTCCTAAAGCCTTCACTGGGAGAGAGTGCAGGGATCTCTCTCAGGGAGTCTCTCCATCCACTCCCTCAGCAGGGATCCCTTAATGTTTATTATCAGGCTTCATGTGGGAAAAGCCCCCTTAGGTCATCCAGGGCCAAGGCAGCCTTGGGTTGGTGCCAGGAATGAACTGAGTTGCCTTCCCCTAAGAGAAGGGCTCGACTGCTGGGAATTCATGTTAATAACCTTCTCTGCTTTCCTTTCCTTTTTTGCTGGAGATTCAGGTTTGAATGGGGCTCAAGCAGTCGCTGTACTAAGAAGCTGCCCCTTCCCCACTGGCAGGCAGTTGTGCTGATTGTTGTCAGTTGCATTCCTCACATACAACACAATGGGCTGCAAACTTCTCTGGCCCAGCCCTTGGACCCCAGAGGGCAGCTTTCCCCCTGCCCTTCATCTGCTGGCGCTCTGGGAGAAGGAGCAGATGCAGTCTGGGGAGATGTCTGGGGCTAATGCAGAAAACGTTAGCATCTGTGAAAATGGAAACTCCTCCCCCCAAGGACTGCAGTGGGGTGCATTGGGAACTGCTTTGCCTTGGAACTGGGGAGATGCTGCTGCACACAGAGAGAGCAGTGAGATGCCACCTCCTAGTGCTCAGTTCAGAACCTTCTCCGGCCACAAAGCAGGACCTCTCAGCTGCTGCTTGGTGCACTCCTTACTCAAAACCATTTTCACCACCGTGGGTGAAGGCTGCCCAGGGCGGGAAAGAAACACGTTCCATGGAGAGGAGCTGTCCTCCAGGTGGCAATGTCAGGTGTGGCAGAAGGTGGCAGTGTTGGGATGTCACGTTATATGGTAATGCTGTCAATGCTGTGAACTCACTGCGGTCACATGATCAACCCCCCTGCCCCCGATCCAAACTGGAGTAAGCAAAGGGGGTTGAGGTGCAGAGGGGGAGTCCTGGGGCTGATGCCAGTTAGCACTTGCAGTCCCCCTAAGCTAGAATGCCCCTTTCACAGGCTCAGCTGCTCACACAACCCCATGCCAAAGGTGTTCTGAGGGGAACAATACGGGGAGGCTCCTGCTGTTAATTTGTCAGGAATCTTCATCCCAACCAAAGGGGGGGAGGGGGAAGCAGCCTCCTAAGTAACTCTGAAGGCTCTGGGCAGCCTGTATGGCTGGAGAGTACCCCAGTGCTGGACACTGGACCCCCGGCCTAGCGAGCAGACAGGGACTGTCCTTCTCATTCTCTCCCAGGCCTGCCACATGCCCCTGCTCACTCTGCCACTGTTTTTCATAGAATCATAGAAGATTAGGGTTGGAAGAGACCTCAGGAGGTCATCTAGTCCAACCCCTTGCTCAAAGCATGACCAACACCAATTAAATCATCCCAGACAGGGCTTTGTCAAGCCAGGCCTTAAAAATCTCTAAGGATGGAGATTCCACCACCTCCCTAGGTAACCCATTCCAGTATTTCAGCACCCTCCTAGTGAAATGGTTTTTCCTAATATCCAACCTAGACCTCTCCCACTGGAACTTGAGACCATTGCTCCTTGTTCTGTCATCTGCCACCACTGAGAACAGCCTAGCTCAATCTTCTTTGGAACCCCCCTTCAGGTAGTTGAAGGCTGCTATCAAATCCCCCCTCCCTCTTCTCTTCTGCAGACTAAATATGCCCAGTTCCCTCAGCCTCTCCTCATAAGTCATGTGCCCTAGCCCCCTAATCATTTTCGTTGCCCTCCACTGGACTCTCTCCAATATGTCCACATCCTTTCTGTAGTGGGGAGACCAAAACTAGATGCAATACTCCAGATGGGGCCTCACCAGTGCCGAACAGAGGGGAAGAATCACTTACCTTGATCTGCTGGCAACGCTCCTACTAATGCAGCCCAATATGCTGTTAGCCTTCTTGGCAACAAGGGCACACTGTTGACTCATATCCACCTTCTCATCCACTGTAATCCCCAGGTCCTTTTTTGCAGAACTGCTGTTTATCCAGTTGGTCCCAAGCCTGTAGCAGTGCATGTGATTCTTCCATCCTAAATTCAGGACTCTGCACTTGTCCTTGTTGAACCTCATCAGATTTCTTTTAGCCCAATCCTCCAATTTGTCTTGGTCACTCTGGACCCTATCCCTACCCTCCAGCGTATTTACTTCTCCCCACATTTTAGTGTAATCTGCAAACTTGCTGAGGGTGCAATCCATCCCATCATCCAGATCATTAATGCAGATGTTGAACAAAACCGGTCCCAGGACCGACCCCTGGGGCACCGGCTGCCAACTAGCCATCGAGCCATTGATCACTACCCACTGAGCCCGACAATCTAGCCAGCTTTCTATCCATCTGATAGTCCATTCATCCAATCCATACGTTTTTAACTTGCTGGGAAGAATACTGTGGGAGACCGTATCAAAAGCTTTGCTAAAGTCAAGATATATCACGTCCACCACTTTCTCCTATATCCACAAAACTTCCTGGATTGTCTGTGCACTGCTCTATTGTTCTCCCAGTAGGTGTCATGGTGATTGAAGTCCCCCATGAGAAACAGGACCTGTGATCTGGAAACTTCTGTTAGTTGTCTGCAGAAAGCCTCATCTACCTCATCCTCCTGGTCTGGTGGTCTATAGCAGACACCCACCACAACATCACCCTTGTTGCTATCGCCTCTAAACTTAACCCAAAGACTCTCAACAGGCTTCCTTTTCATTCACATCATCTTACCCACTGAATGCCTGACGCACTCTCAGCTGTGTACAGCTCATGCCCCTCTCCTCTTCCAGGGACTTTCCCCCTCCTGACTGATGCTGCTCCGGAGACTCCTCCCACTGGCCTTCTGTCACACACGAGTCTCTTTACAAATCAGCTTCTAGGAGCCAGCCTGTCTATGTGACGGAAGCACGTGGACATGAGGGGTCCAAATAACTATGGTACTGAACCTGGCACACACAGCACACCAGGCCTAGCTACATATACATACCACTGCTCTGGCTGGGTTCTGGGGTCTTCTAATGCACAGTACATGGTGAGTGCCACTGGAGGGCTCACCCAGGATTTAAAGGGATACTACCCACTTCCTAGACACTATACCATGCAATGTGCTGGATTCCGTGGATGTTAATGTAAGCAGGGGATTGGTGGGAACTTTCCTGGCTTATACACTACCCCAGTGGAGTTGTCTAGCGAAAGGATCTGAGTCCTCGCTCCCACTTCCTTCACCCAGAGGCCTGCCTGACCTTGAGGGCTCCCCTTCTACTTTCTTGTGTGGAGAGTCCTTGTAACCCCAACAAGGCTGGGCCCAGGATTCCTGGGGGGCTTGACTCCCAACCTTGTCATGGTCATTTAGGACAGGGGCTAGGATGGCCCTACTCTGGGGTACTCTTTCCGCTCTGGATGCTTCCCTGACCCACTGATCATTACACATAGTTCAAGCAAATACACTTTATTAAACAGCAATCAATTTAAAGAATAAGGAAAAAATGGGAAAGGTTAAAGGAAAACACATCACCCCGCTTTGTGGCACATCTCTGGAATGTAGGGGCAGTTCACAGTCTGCTCTTCATACATCCCAGGCCTCCCTCCCAGGCCCTGGCTGTGTTGCAGGGATGCTGTGGGTTGGACACTTGCTCTGGCAGTGGCCACACTCCCTCAGGCTCGAGGTGGCAGGACTCTTCTTTCCAGTGTCGCCCCTGCCCCATCGGGGTTACGATCCCCCTCCAAGTCTGGCCTGCAAGGCCTCTTGACTGGGGGCATCTCCCTGCGCTGGGCCCACTGCCCAGGGTCCCCCTCGTTCTCCCTAGCTGCTCACCGCACCGGGCTCCGGACTGCTCCAGCTCCTGCCTTAGTGCTGCTTTCTGCCTCCAGCTCCCTGGGCTGCTTTTCTAGCCCCTCTGGCTCTGGTTGCTGCGGCTCTCCTCCCAGCACAGGTCTGCTCTCTGAGCCGCTTCCCTGGCACCTCTGGCTTTTGCTGTTGCAGCTCTGCTCCCAGCACGGATCTGCTCCCTGGGCTGCTTCTCTGGTTCTCTCTGGCTCTGGCTGGCATGGCCCTGCTCCCCAGCTCTGCCTGGGCTCCTACTCTCTCCTTAACTCAGCCCCACTCAGTTCCAGGCAGTTCCAGCTCACATGGAGGACGGGCTCCCCCTGCTCTCTTGACTCCCTCATTAGCCTGCCCGCTCTGTCAATCAGGCAGACCTGGAGCCTCTCTCCATTGCCCCTGGGGACTGTCAGTCTCAGGGTCCTGATGTCCCATCGACCCTTCCCCTTTTGGTACTGGGAGCTAGCAACAACAACAACAACAAAAAACAAACCACTAAATTTTAGTAAGGGGCCAACAGGGCCCTTACATTAAGGCCAGAGAGAACCATCAGGATTTAGTTGGGATTAGGTCCTGCTTTGAGCAGGGGGTTGGACTAGATGACCTCCTAAGGTCCCTTCCAACCCTGATATTCTATGATTCTATGATTCATCCAGTCTGAGGCCCTGCAGAACAGGCCAGATAACCTCACCCAGGGATTCCTGCATCCAGCCCAAGGACTTCTAGCTGAGCAAGAGCAGATATTTTAGAGAGAGACATCCGGTCTTCATTTAAAGACTACAAAGGACGGCGAATCTCCCACATCACTATGTAAATTAGGCCAGTGGTTAATTACCACAGAGAGTTGGGAAGTGGATTTTATTTCCCATAAAAAATTCTCAAGAAAATGAAAATTTTCTACATCTTTTTTTGGTTTATTTCAGAAAATCCAACAACTGCCTTTATTTTTTGTTTTTGAAAAGCATAAATTAAATCAGTTGGAATGGGGGTGATAAAAACGACAAAAATAGCTGAAAACAGAAATGTTCTTAATAATATTTCCATTTCTTTAAAAAGGAATTTTCATCAGAAAAATTCAGGGAACAATCTTTGACCAGCTCTTCCAATTCCTCTCACTTATAAATGTGCCTTATTGCCAGCCTGAGTCTTTGTAGCTTCAGCCCCCAGCCATTGGCTCTCACTCTGCCTTTGCCTGCTACACTGAAGAGCCCTCCCTCTACTATCAGAAAACTTCTCTCTGTGTCAGTACTTAGAGACTGTGAACAAGTCACCTCTTAACTTTCTCTTCGATACACTAAATAGTATGAGTCCCTTTTGTCTCTCACCGCAAGGCAGGTTTTTCAGACCTCACATCATTTTTATGGCTCATATCTGATAAAGGGCTGTTATGCGGTCAAAGCATTTTGCTGTGTGCTCATTCAAGGTTTTTCTCCTACATCACTTACCTCACAGGTGCTGGCTGGATAAATCAACCATAGCCACCTCACTGCACAGCCTTGTCACTGAATTGTAATTTCCAACACTTAATAGTATGTCTAAAGCTTGATTCATTCTCAGGATCCTTGCATTCTGTGATGCTGTATGGAATATGTGGGACACTTTATGTTATCATTGATACCATTATTGTAACATTTCAAGGAATCTGACCAGATATGCCATGTAAGGTGTCAATGAAAATGTTATGATTTGAAAAGTATCATCATCTTGTTTTTATGTTTGTATCACTTTATATTGTGAGTTAAAGATATAATGGTATATCTGTATTTCCAAACTTGTGCTGTGTTGCTGGGTGACAACCCCAGACAGAATGGCATCTGACTAGACCTGTTTGATGGCCCATCAAGGGACATCAGCTGTACAATGAACCCATTGAAAGGAGCCAAGGACTACACCCTGTGACTCAGCAAGGCATTCAGAGGCATGCCTATGGAGAGAACTCTAATAAGGGTACGTCTACACTACGGGATTAATCCGAATTTACAGAATTTGATTTTTGGCAACCGATTGTATAAATTCGAGTGCATGCGGCCACACTAAGCAGATTAATTCGGCGGTGAGCGTCCATGTACCGAGACTAGCGTCGAATTCCGGAGCGTTGCACTGTGGGTAGCTATCCCATAGTTCCCGCAGTCTCCCCCGCCCATTGGAATTCTGGGTTGAGATCCCAATGCCTGATGGGGCAAAAAACATTGTTGCGGGCGGTTCTGGGAACATCCTCCCCCTCCCTCTGTGAAAGCAACAGCAGACAACTGTTTCGCACCTTTTTTCCTGGGTGAACTGTGCAGACGCCATACCTCGGCAAGCATGGAGCCCACTCAGCTCAAGACAGCAGTCATGAACATTGTAAACACCACGCGCATTATCGTGCAGTTTATGCTGAACCAGGACCTGAAAAACCAGGCGAGGAGGAGGCGGCTACGGCAGCGCGGCGACGAGAGTGATGAGGACATGGACATGGACACAGAATTGTCTCGCGCCATGGGCCCCTGCGCTTTGGAGATCATGTTGTTAATGGGGCAGCTTCTCGCTGTGGAACGCCGATTCTGGGCCCGGGAAACAAGCACAGACTGGTGGGACCGTATAGTGTTGCAGGTGTGGGACGATTCCCAGTGGCTGCAAAACTTTCGTATGCGTAAGGGCACTTTCATGGAACTTTGTGACTTGCTTTCCCCTGCCCTGAAGCGCCAGAATACCAAGATGAGAGCAGCCCTCACAGTTGAGAAGCGAGTGGCGATAGCCCTGTGGAAGCTTGCAAAGTCGGTAATCAATTTGGAGTGGGCAAATCTACTGTGGGGGCTGCTGTGATGCACATAGCCAAAGCAATTGCTGAGGTGCTGCTACCAAAGGTAGTGACTCTGGGAAATGTGCAGGTCATAGTGGTTGGCTTTGCTGCAATGGGATTCCCTAACTGTGGTGGGGTGATAGATGGAACCCATATCCCTATTTTGGCACCGGAGCACCAGGGCAGCCAGTACATAAACCGCAAGGGGTACTTTTCAATGGTGCTGCAAGCACTGGTGGATCACAAGGGACGTTTCACCAACATCAACGTGGGATGGCCGGGAAGGGTTCATGACGCTCGCGTCTTCAGGAACACTAGTTTGTTTAAATGGCTGCAGCAAAGGATTTACTTCCCAGACTGGAAAATAACCGTTGGGGATGTTGAAATGCCTATGGTTATCCTTAGGGACCCAGCCTACCCCTTAATGCCATGGCTCATGAAGCCAAACACAGGCAGCCTGGACAGTAGTCAGGAGCTGTTCAACTACAGGCTGAGCAAGTGCAGAATGGTGGTAGAATGTGCCTTTGGACGTTTAAAGGGTCGCTGGCGCACGTTACTGACTCGCTCAGACCTCAGCCAAACCAACATTCCCATTCTTATTGCTGCTTGCTGTGTGCTCCACAATCTCTGTGAGAGTAAGGGGGAGACCTTTATGGCGGGGTGGGAGGCTGAGGCAAACCGCCTGGCCGCTGATTACGTGCAGCCACACCAGGGTGATTAGAAGAGCACACCAGGAAGCGGTGCGCATCAGAGAAGCTTTGAAAACAAGTTTCATGGCTGGCCAGGCTACTATGTGAAAGTTCTGTTTGTTTGTCCCTGATGAAAACCCGCCCCCTTGATTGACTCATTCCCTGTAAGCAACCCACCCTCCCCCCTTCGATCACAGCTTGCTTTGAAAGAAATAAAGTCAGTATTGTTTAGAAATCATGCATTCTTTATTAATGGGTAATAAACATAGGGAGAGAACTGACAAGGTAGCCCGGGTTGGGTTTGGGAGGAGGATAGGAGGGAAGGAACAGGTCACTAAAAAAATTCAAAATAATGACAGCCTTTTGCTTGGGCTGTCCACTGGGGTGGAGTGGCAGGGTGCACGGAGCCTCCCCCTCCCCCCCCCCGCGTTCTTACACGTCTGGGTGAGGAGGCTATGGAACTTTGGGAGGGGGGAGGGCGGTTATACAGGGGCTGCAGCAGCACTCTGTTTTGGCATTTCGTCTCTTGGACCGTAGTTCTGCTAGCACGGAATCCTCTCCCCATATAGCGATCAGATCCAGTACCTCACGTGTGGTCCATGCTGGTGCTCTTTTTCGGTTCTCGGACTGCATGGTTACCTGTGCTGATGAGCTCTGTGTGGTCACCTGTGCTCTCCACGCTGGGCAAACACGAAATGAAATTCAAAAGTTTGCGGGGCTTTCCTGTCCACCTGGCCAGAGCATCCGAGTTTAGATTGCTGTCCAGAGCGGTCACAATGGTGCACTGTGGGATAGGTCCCGGAGGCCAATACCATCGAATTTCATCCACACTAACCCTATTTCGAACCGGCAATACCGATTTCAGCGCTACTCCCCTCGTCGGAGACGAGTACAGAAACCAATTTTAAGAGCCCTTTATATCGAAGTAAATGGCTTTGTTGTGTGGACGGGTGCAGGGTTAATTCGCTATAACACTGCTAAATTCGAACTAAAATCGTAGTGTAGACCAGGCCTTAGGCCTTTCAATGCCATGTGCTGGGAAGCTTGTCTTTGAAATAAAGGAAGTACCAGACACATGGCAAAAGGACTGTAAAGGACAGCTGGATCATCTCCATCTTCTCTTCAATCCTGCTTCTTACCTCTGGAGGAACTTTGCTACAAACTGAAGCTCTGAACAAAGGACCGAATGATCCATCCAAGCTGTGGCTGTATTCCAGAGGGACTTTCAAGCCAGCAAACTCACCAATACTGCAAATAACCTGATATATAGACTTCTAAGTGATTGCTTTACCATTTACAACTCTCTTCTTGTTCTTTCTTTTTTTCTTTATAATAAACCTTTAGTTTTAGATACTACAGGATTGGCTGGCAGTGTGGTATTTTGGGGAAGATCCAAAATCATATTGACCTGATAACGTGGCTGACCCTTTGGGGTCAGAAGAACATTTTGTATATGTGAGCAGAGTTTTAAAATAACTTCTAACTGTACTGGACCTACAGGCTGACTGGGAGCCAGAGAACTGGAATGCAATAAGGGGACTGTGTGATTTCTTTTTTTGCTTCATGATAACCAGTGTGGGGATCAGAAGCACAGTTTCTGACTGGTTGGTGAGATTAACTTCAGTGTTACCCACCAGTTTTGGGAATATGTGCTCTCCCTTTTGCAGCCTGTCCTGACCTTGGCATTTCCAGTGAGGACTGCCCTAGACACACCAGGTCACACATTTATGTGGAGACACACTAACATGTTCATATTCTTCTTCTCTTTGGTGGAACAACTCCTTAGTCTGTTTTTGTTTGCTGGTAGGACATGTCAGGTCATTAAAGCTCCCCTTTTTCTACCTACCATCATATCAAACCTGTTTGGCACATGCTATGTGAAACTGAAGTGGAGCAATTTACTGCAAGCTGGTTCCAACCCAATCTTTCTAAACTCAAGCCCGTCCTTCCTATACTGATCTTCTCCCCTCCTCTGTGTTCAGTGGCAGATGGATCCCAGAGAGATGCCTCATGTGGTTTCTTTCTTAAATTCTCCTCCCAGCCCCCTTGATTAATCATCACAAGTAAAAACACCTCCTCCAAGATCTGGAATAAGGAACGGGCTCCACTCAGACCATGAGGGTTGAAGGTGCTCCAGCTAAGAAGTGGAATGAGAAGGGGGCTCCCTTCCAACCCTGGCTGGTCAGACTGCTGATGCCATGACCTTGCCTCCTTCAAGGAAGAACTGGTTTAAGCAAAAACCAGCATAAGCAACTGTTCTTTCCCTTTGAGTACTGATGTGCAGCACCCAGTTCTGTGGGCATGGGCCCACGCAGCTCCTTAGCAGTGAGAGACCCTAACAGGGGTAGTCAAAAGGCAGACCGTCGGCCAAATGCAGACTTCCAGATGCTTTTGAATGGACCCCCAGATCTTTTTATGTATTTATTATCATTGGTATTTTTTCAAAATTATTTTCTCTGGGGTCTGGACCTTGACTAGACCTTGATCAAGAAATGTGGATCTTGACAAAACATAATTGACTACCCCAGCCTAGCACATTTCCCAAAACACCCTGAAAGGGGACTTCAGGGATGCGTAACTCAGCTTTCCACTGCAGTGGCTTTTATTCAGGCAGCCCTTGGATAAGATTTACAAGGCATGTAGCTGTTCCTCCAACTCTAAAGAAGTAAAACCCTTTGAAAGAAGAAAGTGTGTTGTGAGGAGCAGGGACTGAGGCCTGTGTGGAATGTGGGTGTAGTCAGTGTGTGGGTGGTTTGCAAGAGGCTGGATCAGAGGAGTGTATGCATGGACTTGGGGCAGAGACAAGTGTGCAGGGGTGTGATGGGTTATGGATGCCTGCCCCAGTGTATGGATAGATGAGACACTGTTTGGGTTACATGTGTGTGTGGGATGGTGGTGGTGTGACGTTATTGACATGAACTGTGACCGTATAAACCAAGGTCCTATAGTTCCACCAAATCTTGTAAAAAGGAGGTCAAGTAAGGTGTCTATGGAAAGGTTGTAATTTGCTGACTATGATTATGCTGTCTGTATGTGTGTATCCTTTTTGTATTTGAAGTTATGAATATTAGCTCTGTACTTGTATCTCAATGTGTTTGATTCTAAGTAGCATCAGTGAAGCATTTGGTCAGCTTCTTGAGAAAGGACTATTCTGAGTAAGTGCCAATCAAGAAATACTTAACTGACAATGGACTTTGGAAGACACCAAGCCACATCTGAGCTTTCCTGGGAATGTTCAAAATAACATGTAAACAATGGTGTCGGCCTGCAAAAAGCTGAATCATTCATGGACATGAGACTTGCCCAGGTGGCTACAAACTCCATCTTGTTGCTGTGATTTTGCACGGAAGAACGAAGGGGTTTCCACCCACAAGAGAGAGAATATAAAAGGCCCTGGAAGCCTCTCCATTTTGTCTTCAGCTGGCTCAAGAGATGACCTGTCCACCCCAAAGAGATGCCTGAAAGAAACTGGAACAAAGGACTATAACTACAGGGGTGTGAGTGATTGCTGGACCCAGGCCATAAGCCACAACGTTGGTCTGAAAAGGATTGGGCCCAGACTAGGAAGGAGTCTAGTCTGTGAAAGAAGCTTATTGGGACATCTCTGAGGGTGAGATTTACCTGTATTCAGTTTCCTACCGTATTAGACTTAGACTTGCGTGTTTTGTTTTATTTTGCTTGGTAACTTACTTTGTTCTGTCTGTTATTACTTGGAACCACTTAAATCCTACTTTTTATACGTAAAAAAATCACTTTTGCTTATTAATTAACCCAGAGTAAGTAATTAATACCTGGGGAAGCAAACAGCTGTGTGTATCTCTCCATCAGTGTTATAGAGGGCGGACAATTTATGAGTTTACCCTGTATAAGCTTTATTTGGGGTTTTGATCCCATTGGGAGCTGGGTGTCTGGGTGCTGGAGACAGGAGCACTTCTTAAGCTGTTTTCAAGTCTGCAGATTTGGGGGCATGGTTCAGACCCTGGGTCTGGGTTGCATTTCTGCCACCCCTTCCATCTCCTTACAGATTAAAAGTGAAAACCCCAGTTTAGTGCTTGTGGTCTTGGTCCCAGCACATTTGCTGCCAAGGGGTCCTCGTGTACAACCTGCAGTCACAATGGGGGAGCCGGCAGTCACCAAGTGGGCAGTATCCCACCTGCTCTACAACATGGTCAGCAGCTACAGGGCAGCAGCTACAGGGCCAGACCTGTCCTCATGTCCCCCAGCACCCTGGCATGGACCACCATAGACCAAAAAGAGTTAGCTACTTATATAATGAACACAGACTGTAACAAGGCAAATGTGCAACTGGCCCCAATGCTCTGTCCATTGCAAGGCTGAGAGTGCAATAGACATGTGGCCGTAATGTCTTTCATTTGTGGATCATTATACAAGACTACATGTAGAAAATCGTAACTTGCAACCCAGCTGTGTGGTTCTGGAAACGCATTGAGCAGAGTGACTAGCAATGGTGGGGAAATGCCAGCAGACTCGGTGGCAAGTTTACCATTGCTGGTATCAAGAGGGGAAGATCCTGCTTATTGGGGCAGAGGCTAAATCTCAGACTGCTCAGAAATTGGCCAGTGGAGAAATAAATGTACCTTTGGGTTCAGATTAGGGTGAGGTTTGCTTAGAGGTACTGAGGTAAAATAGCACGTCTCTATAAAAGTCATTCCGAAGTTCTGTAAAGACAGCTCAGCGCCTTACAAGTGCAGAATCAGCACTTCCAGGATCTAGAATGAGTTTTCAGTGCACTATCAACCAGCTAATAGGAGATGCAAACATCTAAAAATTAGTCTAGTTTCAAGAAGAAACCACAAAATGCAAATGCCTAACCTGGAAGTATTAAAAAGCTGACAGAAGAAATGTGCTTTGAGAGCAAAAATAGGCCAAGAAGACTGCAGCTTTGCAAATCTCATCACTTATATTTGATAAAACAAAAGCTAGAGTGGTTTGGCTCCGGATTCCATTTTACCCATAATGCTGTGGTTTGGGAGGCTCGCATGAAAGGTCCCATGTTGGGACCACCTCTAGCTGACAGTGAATAAAAGCAAATGTACATTTTATCAGGAGAATCCATGTTACTGAGAACACAGAGTTGGTGCTGAAGGAATTCTCCCAGTTCAACAAAACCCAAAGCTAGCCAGCTACTTTGTCTGCAGGACCTGGTAATTCTACAGGGCTGCAGGCTTTCTTGGCATTAGAAAACTACTATGGAAAATTCATTTCATGCTTCTCGGTCCTTGGAAAGCACTGACCGAATTATTACAAAAGGTAAAATCCAGAAATGGTCCTGGGAATGCCCAAAAGCATGGAGAGGGGCTGAACAAGAAGTGTCTTCTGCGCAGGCTTTAGTGCGTTTTGACAACTCTTGTCATTTTGGCTTGTAACATCTCACCTACTGTAGTGGAAACTGTATCTCGTATAGATTAGCAAGTGGCAGTGAGAAACCCATTGTATCCATCATGTGTCATGATGCCTACTGAAAGGAATTATACACAGCTTGAGGATGTAGGTAAAGTATATGTGGAGTAATGAAATCCCATAAGTACCTTTCTTCTTGCATCCGAAGAAGTGGGTATTCACCCACGAAAGCTCATGCTGCAAAACGTCTGTTAGTCTATAAGGTGCCACAGGATTCTTTGCTGCTTTTACAGATCCAGACTAACACGGCTACCCCTCTGATACTTAATAAAATATGGAAGTAGTGTACCTAGATAATTGTCCATAAACCTTTAGTTAAGATCTGAGGGCACTAGCCATTGCCAGATGCAGCAATAGTCTTTGATATCACCACAGTATCATTATGAGACCAATAGTCAATATGACGTATTTCTGGAATATGCTCTTTCAAGGTTTCATAGATTTCTAGATTCCAAGGCCAGAAGGTATCATTGTGATCTAGTCTGACTTCCTGTATAACAGGCCAGAGAACTGCCCCCAAATTATTCCTAGAACAGATCATTTAGAAAAACATCCAATCTTGATCAAAAAATTGGAAGGTGTTATCCCTTTCTCTCCTATATTGAAGAGCCCCTTATGAAATATTTGTTCCCCATGTAAGTGTAGTGGGAAGAGATCCTGAGACATAAGCCCTTGTATCAGAGGCCTGAGGCCTGGGCTAAAGTAGTGGTCAAAGCTTTGCTAATATAAAGCAAAGTCAGCAAGAGACAGGTTGTAAGCAGGAGTCAGGCTCTGCCTGTGTACACACTCAAAGAGCCTGGCAAGAACAGGGCTGGTATTGCAAAAAACATACACATTCCTAAGAAAGGTTAGGCATAGAACACTCATGTAAACAGATTCCAGAAGGATGGTACCAGAACACCCCCCCCCATACCAAGTGTAAGCAGAGTCAGGATGAGCTCTACCCTGACATCTGGTGGTGAATTATGGGGAGGGTGGAAAAGAACTTCAGGGGCTGATCTCATTTGCATAGGCACACCCACCCCGCCTAGCGTGAGCCCCAGCAGCCCAAAATGGTCACTTTGGCGGCTGTGGGATCCCCAGTTTCTCTGTTATTGGGGCAGGAGGAATAAAGTGTTGTTACCCTGAGTTACCCTGATTATGTGAATCAAGGACAATGAAACTGTTTTATGACACAGGGTCTCACCATCATCTAAGTGACACTCACTAGACAAGGGACATGGGTTCCAAAACCCAGTGATGTGAGAGAGGTTGGAGATAGGTATTTGTACCTGGTGGTGGGGCATGCTGTGTTTGTGAGAGGGGAAGTATTGCCTCTTTGAAGCACCCAGAGGGTGTGTAAGATTTTCCCAGGTCACTGGGTGGGGGCTGGAGCTGGTTTTGTGTTATGTTTTTGGGAGAGGATCCCTATACACTGAACCCGGCCCTTACTGCTATCAACTCAGCCTGGCAGAAGGGTTACACAAATATGGTACAAACACCTCCTCCACAAAAAATATAACAGGAACACACTGACCTCTCTTAAAGATAAGGTCAGGATGACAGTGTGATGGATAGAGATGTTTTGATTGAATCAACATGTACAAGGTAATGGGTAGTAACAACCCACGTCAGGGGGCAGTAACTAACCACATCAGAGGGGCAATACATAACTTGTTTGTATTGATGTATAAAATGGAGTCTCAGAGCGAGTGTCTTTGGCCAGCCTAGGGGGAAATGGAAAGTCCAGCCATTCAGTGAGCTGTGTCCATTGTCTCAGGTATCCATGTGCTAGTGTAACTGTAGACATTGATCCGGGGAGCTAGGACTGTGCTTCATCAACAATAACCCTGGCCGAGTGCCTTTGTACCTTAATGGATCTTGTGGTCATTGTGTGTGTGTGTTCCTTCTGTATGCCGTCCCAGCTCTGCGCGGGTAGCTGGCACAGCAGACCTTAAGCGAACCACCCAGGGGGGCAGGGCATCAGGGGGAGAGGAGGAGCAGGGGGAAGGGCCCTGTGGTGAGGGAGGGGGCTAATGCCCATCTCAGACCCTCACTCGGAAGAGGCTGGTGCTGCTAGAAGGAGCTGCGCTTCATTTGTGAAGTGCAGCCCCTGCCAGTGCTACCATTCTGCACCTGCCTGAGGCTACTATGTGCATGTTAAAAAGTGGATAGGCATGGCTTCCCTGGTGTGTGGGAGGGCCCAGATGTTCTTTGTGCTCAGAGCCCCAATAAATCTTAATCCACCTCTGCTTGCTGCAGCCCCATCCCTTCTTGGAACCCTCTCCAATTTATCAACATCTTTCTTGAATTGTGGGCAAATAACTGGCAACAGCATCCAGCAGCCATCCCACCAATGCCAAATACAGAGGTGATATAACCTCTCTGCTCCTACTCCCCCTTTTTATGCATCCTAGGATCTCATTAGCTTTTTTGGCCACAGCATTGCACTGGGAGCTCATGTTCAGCTGATTATCCACTATGACCCCCAAATCTTTTTCATGGTCACTGCTTGCCAGGAGAGAATCCACCATTCTGTAAGTGTGGCCTGGATTCTTTGTTCCAGATTTATACAGTGATGGGGTGCACCAGGCACTTCATGGCCCCCTGCTGGTCCTACTACACCCTGCCCCAGGAGCAGTGAAGGTGGGGCCACTGGGTCTGCCTAGAAAGCATGCATGGAAGCAGCTAATCAGAGCCTAGCAGGCTCAGATAAAAGGAGCAGCAGGGGGTTAGCAGGTCAGTCCCAGCTGGAACCAGAGTGGTGAGGAGGGGTGTTCTGCTCTGGCCAGAGGAACTTGACTGGCTGTATTTACTGACCCTGGGAAAGCAAGGCCCTGAGAATTTTAACCCTCATCTAAGGGGTGAAGATAAAGGGGCCAGGTGGGAAGAGGCCCAGGGAAGTAGCAGCAGAGGATGGAAGTGATCCAAATGTGGCTGTTGTTTATAAGGTCCCTGGGTTGAGACCTAAAGTAAGGGGAGGGCCCAGGTTCCCCCACTAGCAAACTAGCCTAAGCCCTGAGAAGGGGACAAAGCTTGTATGAAAGTCCAAGCAAAGGGCTGAATTTAAAGGGCCCAGAGTTGGGGCTCAAGACCCTGGTGAGGACTGATAGTTTTGCTGGACTTTTGCTACCCCAGAAGGGCCGAGCCACTGAAGATCCGTCAAGCAAAGTTGACAACCCACAGGGGACACTAGGAGTGAGAAAAGGACTGCAGTATCACACACAGCAGAAGGAGGCACTAAAGATGTCCCCCCCCCTATACATTTAACTCTATTAAAACACGTATTGTCTGCTTGAGCACAGCTTTCCAAGCAATCCAGGTCACTCTGTATCAGTGACCTGTCTGCTTCACTATTTACCATTTCCCCCAATTTTTGTGTCATCTGCAAACTTTATCAGTGATGCTTTTGTTTTCTTTCAGGTCACTGATAAAATGTTAAATAGTGTAGGGCCAAGAACCTCCTATGGGACCCCACTAGAAAGACACCTGCTCTATGATGACCCCCCATTTACAATCACATTTTGATGCCTGTCACTTAGCCAGCTTTTAATCCATTCAATGTGTGCCATGTTAATTTTAAATCATTCAAGTTTTTTAATTAAAATGTTGTGCAGTTCCAAGTCTAACACCTCACAGAACTCTGTTGCTTTAGTATATTACATCAACATTATTACCTTTATCAACTAAACTTGTAGTCACATAAAAAAAGACATCAATTTAATTTGACAGGATCTATTTTCCATAACCCCTTGTTGATTGACAGAGAAGTTGGTTGCTAGAAAAATCCAGAAACCAGCATGTAATCTGACACTAAAAGGCCAAAATCATCTTTGAAGTAATGTCATAGATGTAAATGGAGTTACACAAGGCCAAATTCATTCCAGAGGTGTCACCCAGACATTAACATTTAAAGACGCTTCCAGAGAGGCTAAATTTGTAAAGAATGGAATAATTGTGCAATACAATAAAACACATAAGTATTGTTTTTCTTTGTTTACTGAAATTTCCAGAATACTAGGGTGGGTTTGTTGTATGTAACGCTTCCAGAAGGGTGTGTGAATGTGACACTCATGAAAGGGTTAATCTAATCAGCTCTTAGTCCAAGCTAAAAAAAAAGTCAGCACATGAGATTACTTTGCATTTCTATTATATGCCTTGGCAGAGACTACAGCAGGAAGCTCCTAGTCTGTGTAGCATGAGTATTGCTTCTCCTGCTTTCAATATTCAGCATTTGGCTTACATCTCCCATTGGTCTAGTTATGCTGTTATTCCTGCGCTATCTGTGTTATCTTCCATGTCTGCAGTAGGTCATAGCAGATACACAGCTCTCAGCCAGCCATCAGAAGTTCTGGAGACTCCCTTGGAGCCACCTGGGTTCTGCTTCGATCACAAAACAAGAAACTACCAGAGCTGGGCTACCATTGCAAAGAAATGATCCACAAATAGTCTTTCCATTTTTAATCGGCTTTGTTTGTGCCACTTAGCTATTTGCTTTCACAAATATCTTTACAGACAGTACTGTCTGGAGTGTTCTCCTTCCCAGGAGCATTTAGAGGCATGACTCAGAGGTTTGCTACTCTGCGTCAGCAACTCTTGTCAGGCCTAACACACTCACTACACTTAACACGCTGTTGTCATAATCTGTGTCATGTGATATATCATTGGGAAACTAATAACTCACTGATCAATAATATTCTTGGGTGGTGTATGCATGGTTAACCTACAAAGAATTATACAGATGTGCTGGAAATGTGTAACTAAAAGTTGTTTAAGCCAAGCCTGGCAGGGGACATTGATAAACAGGTTTTCCCAGACAAAGGAAAGGGACCAACCCCCCAAAGTCAGGTGTGGCCAAGGACAGTGGGCTACTCATTTGTAGAGGAGGTTGCAGGAAGATCATTTGCATTGTAAAACTCACAAGCAGAGCGTCTACACCAGACAGCATGGCATCTACACCCAGCAGGGGAAAGGACCTTTGTCTGGGAACACACTTAAAAAGAACACATTTCAAATCTTTACTGGACTATAAAAAGAGGGGGGAGAGAACTCCTATTTTAAGTTTCATCTGAGGAGTCAAGAAGCCAGTGCTGTGAGCGCCAGGTGTTGGGTCTTGGCTAAAGAACTGGCCGCCATGCTGGAAGAATGACTGTGGTGAAAAAAAACTTTTTCGAATAAAAGACTCTAGTTTTAAGGCAGGTCTACACTAGAAGCGCTACAGCGGTGCAGCTGCACCAATGCAGCTGAGGCGCTGTAGCGTGTCTGGTAAAAACGCTGTATGTCGATGGGAGAGCGCTTTCCTGGCTGCATAATTACTCCATTTCTGCCTCATGCATTAGCAATTCACAAGCCATGCTTCGGCTCACAGCCATTGTTCCTGGAAGCAATGTCAGAGGCACAATGAAGAGTTTGATTTTCAGATCTTAGCTCTGTGGTTAGCTGACAGGTAGGAAACTTGTGTGACTTGCAGAATGATCTAGACACACAGAGAGTAGCTAGGCATCCAATGGGGCTGGTTAGCTGACACTCCATTTTCTGACTCAACCTGATTTTAGGAATGAGGGAACAGCTTCATGTCTGTCTTTGGCCAGAGGAAGCAGACAGGAGACAAACTCTTTTCCTTTTGTTTTCCAATATTTATAAATGTGGCCACTGATTTGTGTGCCCAGAGTGACAGACACCATACCACAGTGCAGGGAGAAGATGGAGACAAGATTTACTGTTGTCCACAGTTCAGATCTTCAAGATGATGACTATTGAGAGCCTCTCATTGTGCTGTATGTTACACCCATGAAAGGGTTAATTTGTAGACACCAGCAGCTCTCAGAAGTTGCTAGGTAACTGTTTGCTCAAGGTATGTTCACCAATGAGAGTTATTCTGATAATGTAATGCTTCTATCTAGTGTTTTTCATGGGGCATGTATGTTACCATTGTAGAAGGTCCTTATTCGAAAACCACCCTGGACCACCTTGACATTTGACAAAGAGACATTTGAAGTAAATCCCAGGCCAGGGCATGTGGTGGAGTGCCCCTCCCTGTGGCAGTTACAGCTGGCCTGGATGGTGCTCTAGCAGTACTGCAGGAACTCAGCAAGAGGATGTGGGAAGGGGATGGATGGGATGTGACTGAATAGGGCTTTCTCATCTGTAATCTAGTACTCTTTCTAGTGTATAGTTAATGGGAACTGCCATATCAAACCCATTGGCCCAGCTGGCCTGATCTACACTAGAGAAATTAAAGCCCCCAAGAGCCTTTCCTTCCACACACAAAAAGAATGCAAATGGCCATCAGGTAACAGATTAGAACAGGCCCCCTTTGAGGAGGGTAAATGTGCAGGTAAAGCTGAATGACTCAACCTGTCCCCTATAGAACCCATGTGGACCCAGCCATGCTGAAACAGATCAACTAGCCTTCTGCTACTGTCTCACAGCATGGCAATAGCCGGGGGAAATCTCCCAGAGTGCCCTGCTTAGGAGTTGAGATGAGAACTGGGGGCTAGCTACTCAGAGAGCATTGCAAGTAGGGTGACATGGGCCTATGCAAATATATTCATGGAACGGTGGTTTGTGCATTGGCTTGTTAAACCCAGGGTTGTGAGTTCAATCTTTGAGGGGACCATTTAGGGATCTAGGGCAAAAATCTGTCTGGGAGTTGGTCCTGCTTTGAGTAGGGGGTTGGACTAGATGACCTCCTGAGGTCCCTTCCAACCCTAATATTCAATGATTCTACACCCATGTGGCATGGCTAGTATAGCTACACTGAACTCCATACATCTGACCCGGCTTGGCTTTCTAGCACAGACAAGGCCTCACAGCTTCAGTCTAAAACTGCCAACTTTCTCCTGCTATCCCCTCTTCTTTTCCTTCCTTTTTTCTTTTTTTTTTCTCTCCCTCTCCTACTGTGGATCGCAGCAGCAGCAGAAATGATGTGGATCCATCAGCCTGAAACGCAGAGCAGCAGGGAGCTGACACATCAATCACAGCTCTGCTGTTGGAATTAATGAGAGTGCCTCAGATTCAGGCTGTCACTCACTTGCCTCAGTTTGCTGCTTCCATATGGCTCCAGCTGATGGACTCGCACTCACCAGACCCTGCCAATTAAAGCCTCAGCACTCCGAACTCTTAGACCCACAGCTTCATTATTCTAATTAAACAAAACATGCCGCCCCTCCCTTTCCCCATGTTGATTCATGTCCCTCACACACAATGGCAACTACAATGCAGCAAAACAGCTGCCATCGGATACACTGTAAGGGAGCAAAACTACCAAATACAGTCGTAGCATCTGGCAGGCTCCTCTGCCCTCCACCCCTGTTTCTTACTGTCAGAGATGCCCCCATCTGGCAGCACAGTCGAGTACCCACTGACCTCAGGTAGCCAAATCTTAACCCACTGGTCTGAAAGTTTAACTCAGTCTTAAACATGACTGGTCTGTGTTCTGCCTAGGAGAGGCTGGGGTGAGAGAGACAGTCCAGGGCAGAAGAAATACACAGAGAGTGAGAAAGGGGCAGAGAGAAACAATTTAATACAGCCCCACCTCTCAGTAGCCATTGACCTGTATCTATCTAGCATCTGTCCCCACACACCCCATTCTAGCTATCTCAGTGCTATACTGGCCCCTAGCACCCGAGCATCTGAGTGTCTCCACAAAGTGGAAGAGACCTAGCAGAACTTGCTTCCCCCTGGCCTGGTCAGCAATGCCATCAGGGAAAGACTGGTCAGGAGGGGAACTTGCATGTAGCTGTGAACACAACAAGGGTGGCTGTTCAGATGGTGTCTGGCAGGGAGCTCCATAGTCTCAGTCTGGCTCCTGGGAATGGGAAGGTTCTGCATTCCCAAGCCTACCCCATTGGCTGACAGTGTCCTTGTCCCAGGGGAGCCTCACAGTGGTGGTTGCAGCAGGAGTGATGATCTAGGGCCAGTCCCATGCAGAGACTTCTGTATTCAATGAGGAGCCAATGCTGAGAGCAGAGCACAGGGATGCGCCTGGTGAGGTGTGCTGCTAAGCATGCAGCATGCTGCATCTTGTCCCTGTTATTCCTTTCTCAGGTCACGAGGCTCTATTGCTAGACATAGAGAATGTCCAGAGTTGAGTCAGGAATGGTGAAGTACTGAGGCCAGAGCTGTTCTGATAAGTCTGGCCAGCTGCAGGTGGCAGTAGGCAGTGTTGGTGCTTTCGGTGGCCACAGAAAACCCAAGGCTGTGACCTCATTCTGTGATGTGAGTGCCAGTGCCCTTGATGTGGAGTAGATATGGGCAAGGAGAGCTCTGCAGAGGACTTCCTTCTTCCCTCCAGCATCACTCAGCCTTGGCTGGGCTGAGCGTTAGCCAGCTGCCCTTCCCCCAGGCACTCACCTCAGCCAGGCATGGAGAGGGCTGGGCTGGGAGATGGGGAGAAGGATGAGCACTGGTTCCTGGGCACTTCAGGCATGTCAGCCCCGAATGTTTCACCAGCTTTCCCAGGGTCAGTCTACATTGCAATCAGCAGGGGTGATTGCAGCACATGTAGGCGGACCCAAGATAGCTTTGCTCTAGCTAGATGCTGCAGTCACCCCTTCTGATTGCAGTGCAGACAGACCCTCGGGGTATGACTACACTGCAGTTTAAGCCCAGGTCTGTGGAACTCAGTGTTTGTAAATCCGGGCTTCAGTGTCCACCCTAAATATTGACCCTCGGTTCAGAATTTCTGGACCACTGCACAGGAAGTTGTCAGAGCCTGTCGACACATCCTGGCGAGCCATCTTTTGGGTCTCCATGCTCCTGGCAACTGTATCCAGCAACATGGAGGTGTCCCTATTGGAAGAACTTGTCCTGCATGGGCTTTCACTTCTGTTTCACATTACACTAAACTGGGAGGAGTTGTAGATACGCTGGAGGGTAGAGGGATACAGAGGGACCTAGACAAATTAGAGAATTGGGCCAAATTGCACTGCTATAGACTAGGGACCGAATGGCTGGGCAGCAGTTCTGCAGAAAAGGACCTAGGGGTTACGGTGGACGAAAAGCTGAATATGAGTCAACAGTGTGCCCTTGTTGCCAAGAAGGCTAATGGCATTTTGGGTTGTATAAGTAGGGGCATTTCCAGCAGATCGAGGGATGTGATCATTCCCCTCTACTCAGCACTGGTGAGGCCTCATTTGGAGTACTGTGTCCAGTTTTGGGCCCCACACTACAAGAAGGATGTGGATAAATTGGAGAGAGTCCAGCGGAGGGCAACAAAAATGATTAGGGGGCTGGAGCACATGACTTACGAGGAGAGGCTGAGGGAACTGGGATTGTTTAGTCTGCAGAAGAGAAGAATGAGGGGCGATTTGATAGCTGCTTTCAACTACCTGAAAGGGGGTTCCAAAGAGGATGGATCTAGACTGTTCTCAGTGATAGAAGATGACAGAACAAGGAGTAATGGTCTCAAGTTGCAGAGGGGGAGGTTTAGGTTGGACATTAGGAAAAACTTTTTCACTAGTAGGGTGGTGAAGAACTGGAATGGGTTACCTAGGGAGGTAGTGGAATCTCCTTCCTTAGAGGTTTTTAAGGTCAGGCTTGACAAAGCCCTGGCTGGGCTGATTTAGTTGGGTTTGGTCCTGCTTTGAGCAGGGGGTTGGACTAGATGACCTCCTGAGGTCCCTTCCAACCCTGAGATTCTATGATTCTAAAAGAAATCTGATGAGGTTCAACTGCACTTAGGACGGAAGAATCCCATGCACTACTACAGACTAGGGACCGAATGGCTAGGCAGCAGTTCTACAGAAAAGGACCTAGGGGTTACAGTGGACGAGAAGCTGGACATGAGTCAACAGTGTGCCCTTGTTGCTAAGAAGTCTAATGGCATTTTGTGCTGTATAAGTAGGGGTATTGCCAGCAGATTGAGGGACATGATCGTTCCCTTCTATTCGACATTGGTGAGGCCTCATCTGGAGTACTGTGTCCAGTTTTGGGCCCCACACTACAATAAGGATGTGGAAAAATTGGAAAGAGTCCAGCGAAGGGCAACAAAAATGATTAGGAGGCTGGAGCACATGACTTATGAGGAGAGGCTGAGGGAACCGGGATTGTTTAGTCTGCAGAAGAGAAGAATGATTGGGGATTTGATAGCTGCTTTCAACTATCTGAAAGGGGGTTCCAAAGAGGATGGATCTATACTATTCTCAGTGGTAGCAGATGACAGAACAAGGAGTAATGGTCTCAAGTTGCAGTGGGGGAGGTTTAGGTTGGATATTAGGAAAAACTTTTTCACTAGGAGGGTGGTGAAACACTGGAATGGGTTACCTAGGGAGGTGGTGGATGGCTGGGATGATTTAGTTGGGGATTGGTCCTGCTTTAAGCAGGGGGTTGGACTAGGTCCCTTCCAACGCTGATAGTCTACGATTCTATGATTCATTCAGGAGACACTGCAGGACATTTCAGCTGCATTTTCTGACCTACTGAAGGCACCTGTTGGAGCAGGAGGAGGACAGTAAAGAAATGTCAGACTTGAACTGGCTGATGCTGCTCACGGCTGTCAGGCGAGCCACTGAAGCCCCCTACATAGACAGGTGCTTCTGGAGCAGGACCATAAGCACAGACTAGTGGGGTTGCATCATCATGAGGCCCTGGGATGACCAGCAGTGGGTCCAGAACTTTCTCATAAAGAAAGCTACATTTCTGGAGCTTTGTGAACAGCTTGCCCGGCTGCTCCAGCATCATGATATATGCATGAGTATAGCTATGCCAGTCTAGAAGCAGGTCACTATAACTATCTGGAAACTGGCTACTTCAGACTGCTACAGGCCCACTGTGAACAAATTTGGTGTTGGAAAGTCAGCTGTCGGTAAAGTAGTGGTGGAGGTTTCTGAGGCAATCAGGCATGTGATTTACCCACAGGTGCTGGGCATAAGAATCATAGAATCATAGAATATTAGGGTTGGAAGAGACCTCAGGAGATCATCTAGTCCAATCCCCTGCTCAAAGCAGGACCAACAAAATGATCCCATCCAAGGCTTTGTCAAGCCAGGCCTTAAAAACCTCTAAGGATGGAGATTCCACCACCTCCCTAGGTAACCCATTCCACTGCTTCACCACCCTCCTAGTGAAATAGTGTTTCCTAATATCCAACCTACATCTCCCCCATTGCAACTTGAGACCATTGCTTCTTGTTCTGCCATCTGCCACCACTGAGAACAGCCTAGCTCCATCCTCTTTGGAACCCCGGTTCAGGTAGTTGAAGGCTGCTATCAAATCCCACCTCACTCTTCTCTTCTGAAGACTAAATAACCCCAGTTCCCTCAGCCTCTCCTCATAAGTCATGTGCCCCAGGCCCCTAATCATTTTCATTGCCCTCCGTTGGACTCTCTCCAATTTGTCCATATCCCTTCTGTAGTGGGGGGACCAAAACTGGACGGTGCAATATTCCTAAAGTAACTGCTGATTTTGAGAGAATGCGATTTCCAGACTGTGCCAGGGCCCAGGGCTCAGGTGCCCATAGCTTGCCCTCCTCAAAGAGCACATTAAGTATGTTACATGCAGAGGATACTACTCCATTGGTATGCATTCCCTCGTGGAGGATGATTTATGGACACCCGCTTTATTGATGCCCGCTTTATGGATTTATGGACACCTGCTTTATGGATGTTCATGATGCCAGTATTTTCTCCCAATTGGAAATCTACCTTCATGAGCAGGCTGAGACATTATTCCCAACAAATGACCTTGTCATAAATAGAGCAACTGTCCCCACTGTTCTTCTAGGGGACACGGCATTCCCCTTTTGGTCTTGGCTTAGCAAACCATATCCTGATCTCAGAGGCCCTGGCAAAAGAAGGCTTAATGTGTGTTTGGCAGATTGAAATCCAGCTGGCACTGTTTACAGAACCATTTTGATTCCAGTGTCATCAATGCTATCTGCATCATTATGGCCTTTGTGAATCCAGAGTTGAGCCATTTGCCCCTCAATGGACCTGTGCTGAACTGGTACACTCAGCGAGAAGGTGCACCTCCTCACAGCTGGAGCAGGATGCACACGGGCAAGATGCTTTATGCACCCACAGTATGGACTTGCCTGGCCAGTGGAAGGAGGAGAATAGTATGTTTATTGATGTATTTGTATACCACTTTTTCCAATAAACGCAGTACTCTCACTGTACGCTACCAATGGGGAGGTGTGTGATTGTCATGAATTGTTAATTGTGGATGAGATAACAGGTTACACAATGGGTTTGGGGAAGTGGTTTGTGTGACATGAATTGTGTATTTTCATTTTGGATTGAGCTGAATAGATATATTGAGGAATTGTGCTTGGATACAGCTTCCCACTTGTGCCTTGTCATGTCTTTATCTTTATTCTTTGAAATACACATTAGATGATGTGCTGCAGATATGGCAATAAACTTTAATAAAATAAAAGTGTTTAGTTGTGAACCTGGCTGTATTAAAAAAAGCCCAAGTAATATTAAAGCATTGTCCGGCAATCCCACTGCCATCACAACACCAAAACTCCAGTAGTAAACCAACACCAAAACTTGTAATAAAATAAGGTGCATAAACAAAACACTGAACAGTGCAAACCAGTGAAAGAAGTGCAAACAAATGAATTCCGTACTTGTGCATGTCCCCTGACCCTCCATTCTCAGTTCCCTTTTCAACATGTTTAGCATGTGCTTAGCACCGCTGCACAGTGGTGGAGAATGGCTGGGGGTACATTTGCCATGTCCAATTAGTGTTCAGTCCCAGTTGCATGGGCCATCCAACCATGGTATTGTCCAATGCATTCCTGTTCTGGGGGACATGGTACCATGGAGGGGCTACTCCTCTGGTGTTCATCAAACAGCTCCTCTGAGTATGGACCCAGGACATGCTGCAGCCTTATCAGGGACAGGTGTGAGCACCAGTCCCTTTGCTAGCCTGATGCTGCTGGTTCCTTTCTGGTCCTGTACTAAACTTGGGGACAGAAGGTCATCATACCAGCTGACCAGGCCATTATGAACTACTACGGCTCAGTCACAGTCCTCGTAAAAGAGGCAGGATGATGGGGAGTTCCCAGAGGTGCTGTTCTCATCCCTGGCTTTCCAACATTCACTCCTGAGCACTTAATCCACTCCCTGCACTAGTCACCAGTTCCTTTAATCCCCAGCACTGACAGCTTGGCCGCTATTTCTTGGTACACATGGTCATTTCCGGTGCTCCTCCTGAAGTCAAACGTCTTGCTTGCCTTGCACCACAGATTTACCAGAATCTGACTGTGGTTCCATGAGCAGGAAGCAGTGCATTTAGAAAGGATTCCTTCTTATCAGTGGCTGTAGCTAATGCAGGAGACAGTTCACTCTGCTTGCAGCTCAGTGATCAGGGTAAAATGGGAGGGTTAAACACAGCGAAGCTGGATTTGAACCAGGGAGTATCTTCTGTTTCTTGGGAGTCAGTTGGCTAGTCTTGGATTAGAAAGGCTAGGAACACTGGCCCATGGGATTGTGGAATAGCATTGGCAGACTCTCAGGATACGAGTGTCGGGGACCTGGGCCTGAGCTGCATCCACACTACAAAATGATGCACTTTGGACACAAGTCCCACTGGGACT
Source organism: Platysternon megacephalum (assembly GCA_003942145.1). NCBI lineage: Eukaryota > Metazoa > Chordata > Testudines > Platysternidae > Platysternon > Platysternon megacephalum. Next base: position 318,970 of record QXTE01000404.1, read on the forward strand.
TGATCTTAGACCCAGTGCCCTTGCCGAATCCTAGGCCCTGAGTACAGAGGGCTTACTGGCCCAAGTCAGATAGATTTGTGTATAGATTTGTGGGGCTCGAGCCTGGGATTACATTGCAGTGCAGCCATACCCTCAGTGGCTTCATAATCAGTCTTTCACAAATGCCACATACCCCAGTTCTAACCCCCACCTTTCCAGCACCTCATCAGCACAGTCAGACAAGCCAGCTGCATTGTCCATGACTGTTCCCTTTAGGACCCCTCACCAAAGCCCATCTTAGCACCTGGGGCGAGGCTGCAAATGAGTCTGCAGCTCCCATCACTGTGCACTGTGATCACAGCGTCATCCACAGACTCGGGATTCTTTGGCATACATCCCCCACTCAACTTGCTCCTCACAACGCTGCTCCTTCCTGCAACTTACCAAACTCATCTAAATCTCCGTAGCAAGGGTTAACTGGTTGAAGTGCATTAACACTGGCGGATGGTGGGGAGTTGGGGGGGGGGTACAGTTGGGAGAGCTGGAGGAGGTACTTGTGGCAGGGATACTCACTGGGGGTGGGGGACACTGTCACTCCCTTCCATGATGGCAGGGTGGCTGGCCTAAGCACAGGCCACAGCGACAGCTGTCAGTCAGCGCCTCCCTCTGGGACCCCCAGGGCTGGGAACTGGGGTCTCGGTGGGTGGGATCTGGCAGTTGTAGCTTGCAAGAGAATGGACCAATCAGCTGCAGATGCAAGGGAGGGACCAATCGGGAAGAGGACCAGTCAGGGCTCTTTCTGAACTGCTCCTTGTTCACTCTGCAAAACCCTTGGACATTGCCTGTTGTTTGATATCCATCTAGACCAGGGGTCTCAAATACGCGGCCCGTGGGCCGCATGCGGCCCGCAGGGCTATCGCATGCGGCCCGCGAGCCCCCCCCGGCCCCTCCGCCCTCCTCCCCCAACGTTTACCTGGCCGACCAGCACCGCGGGCAGGGCAGGCAAGCAGGGAGCCTGCCCTGCCCCCGGTGCGGGTCGGGCCAGAGCCCGCCCACCGCACTCCTCCTGCACCCCAACCCCTTGCCCTGAGCCCCCTGCTGCACCCGACCCCCTGCCCTGAACCCCCGCCCCACCCCGACACCCTGCTCTGGGCCCCCACCACACCCCACACTCTTCCTCTGCCCCCTGGGGGCAGGGAGGGGGCAGAGTTGGGGTGGGGATTTCGGGGTAGGGGTTGGAATGGGGGCAGGGCAGGGGTGGGAAGAGGCGGGGCGGGGGCGGGGCCTCATGGAAGGGGGGGGGGGGGGGCGGGGGGGGGGAGGTGTCAGTAAATGCGGCCCTCTTTCACTTTCACTTTTGAAAATCCCACCATGTGACTAAGCCAGCCAAACAGAGCTGGCAATTGGAGGGACCCCAAAATCAAAATGGAAAGTGGAAAAACAGTTTCACCAAAATCCAGAACTTTTTGAGGAAATCCAAATATTTTGTCAAAAATGTCCAGTTTCATATCATGGCGAAATTCCCTTCAAAAGACAATTCCAAGGAAGACTTCTGAGCAGTGCCACTGTCCTCGTGACCAGAACACCAAGTGCAAGCCCTCGCTAAGCTGATGGCTCACACAGCTACCTCTGCTGATGAGCCATCTCTCCTTTTCTGACACCTTGTGGATTTCAGTCGTTGTCTTAAACTGAACTCTTCCTCTTGCCCCTTCACACTCCCCTTGCCCCCATTTCTCTATTGCCCCGCACAAAACAACTTTCCTCCCAGTGCAGCACCCAGCACAATGGGGCCCTGATCCTGACTGGAGCCTGTGGAAACTCCATAATATACATGTTTGTTACTGCTAACAGGACATGTCGGGGGTTGCTCAGGCTGGCCTGTGCAGTGCTGGGAGGTTGATGTTGGCTCTCTGGCTAGGGGAAGCTTGGTAGACTGTGACACTGTTAGTGTTTTCCCCATGAGTTATTACCAGGTTAAAGGGTTGTGATAGTGACAATATCCAAAGCTGGGTTATTGGGTTATTAATGTGCCACTGTCACTGGATATTAGCACTGTGATAAATCCCCAATGACAGGGGCTGCTTAGTCTGTCACACTTTGTTTTATCTCCCATTTTTAGAACTTCTGCTAACTCACAAATTGCTAATGCAATCTCTCTGTAACCCGATTAAGGGAGGAGAGCAAACCCTACTGTTTGTGTGCTACTCAGAAGCAGGCTCTGGGTCCCTGGGACAGGCAGAGCAGGCACAGACACTGTGCACTCTTGTCTCTCAGGTGGGGGATACACTTTGCTGCAGTGGCTACAGTATATGGAAACGTGTTGGCTTCCTTGTCGCTTCTAGGACATTCTGCAATTATATTGGCTAAACCAGGGCTAATTAGACAGAAGGCAGGAGCATTCCTGGGGACCAACATCATCATCATCATCTGACTGTGGTTCCATGAGCAGGAAGCAGTGCATTTAGCAAAGGATTCCTTCTTATCTGTTCTTAACTAGAACAGAAGAAGATCATCATGGTGGATGTCATAGTTCCCTTTGAGAACAGGACCCCAGCTTTCCGTGATGCCTGAGCTCAAAAGGTGAAGAAATATGCTCCTCTGGCTGATGCCTTGAGGGCTAGGGGTTACGAGGTTCAAACACACGTGCTGATTGTCGGAGCCTTGGGTGCATGGGATCCCAGTAATGAGTGAGTGTTGTGGGAATGCAGAATTGGTCAATGCTACGGTCGGCTGATGCGGCAACTCATGGTATTGGACGCCACCAGGTGATCAAGGGACATTTATTTAGAACACATCACCGGACATCGGCAATATCAGGAGAGATGAGCTGGAGTGCCATTGAGAAGCGAAATCGGGAAAATAGCTGAAATACTTCTCTGATGAACTGTATTTACTGAGGGACAACCTATTCTAAATGCTCAATTACTGAGGGACAATCTACACTGATTGCTATATTTGCTTTCCACAAGCTACTCTTAATATAACTTTTTATAAGTGATGTACCCAAATGTTTGGATGCTAATATTTTAACTGTATTGTTAAATTTATTAACCTTAATTTGGGATATTACAGATTATATACTAAAGGTATTTTATGACTTTTAAATCAAACTTTGTACTTTTGGATAATTTAAGCATTATACCCAAATGTATAGAAACTCTTTCCTTGACTCGTGTATTAGATCATTTTAACATTAGCTTTAATAAAAAAAAAAAAATTTGTTCTTATCAGTACCAAATGCAGAGGTAATAATGAGATGTTCTGATCCTTATTGTATGAAGAAAGGGCAGCAGACTGTACTTAGCCTGTTCTGACTAAGGGGTCACCCTAACTGAAACCTCACCTTCTAAATAAGGGGTAGTGATGCTACACCAAGTGAGAGTCAGAGAGAATAGGGATGTGTGTTTTTTTCTGATGAGGGGGAACTGTTTAAAGAGTTCTGGAAGTGGTGTGACTCTTTCCTCTTCACTGTTTAAAAATGGAGCTAGTTAAGCTCATGTGAGAGTCCTGGTTCCTTCTCAGTGATTACTTAGAGCTATGCTTGCAGGTAAGCTGATCTAAGGGGTCTGAATCTTTGCTCTGGTATGGAGACAGCGTTGGGGTAAAAAGACAATGCCGATAAGGCAGCAGCTGAGAGGTCCCCACTACCCGGTAAAATCACTGAGAATTGGACTATGTGGTAGAACCTCAGAACCTGGCATTGCAGCATGAGCAGGGCCGGCACCAGCAAACCAAGCAGGTGCTTGGGGTAGCACATTTTCAGGGGCGGCATTCCAGCCAGCCTCTTTTTTTTCGTTTTTTTTGGCACTTGGGCGGCAAAAGCCTAGAGCCGGCCCTGGCAGCAGCAGCGCGTCCTGCACCGGGGGCGCCCTGGGGCCACTGCGGTTCGCGTCGGGGAGCAGCGCCCGCACCTTATGGCTGGGCGGGCTCCGAGCACGGGACACTCGGGCTGGGGGCCGCCCCTCGGGGCACACGGAGCTGCCTGCAGGTGTTGCAGGGCGGCCGCCCCCCAGCACCGCAGCCGGGGCTGGGCGAAGCAGCCCAAACCGCCCAGGGACTGCGGGAGGGCGGCCAGGAGCAGCAGCAGCAGCAGGGCCATAGAGGGTGGGGCGCTGCCGTGCGGGGCCCGCGTCCTGCTCTCCAGGGCTCCGCTCCCTCTGGGGCTGCCCTGTCCCGGCTCCTCAGCCCCGTGCCGGGGCGGTCCCCTGGCTCTGTCCTCCCCGGTCCCGGCCAGTCCTGGAGGCGGGAGCCCTGGCTGGAGGGACCCTGAGCTGAGGCGCGGCCCGGGAGCCCCGCTGCTTACCCTGACCCTGCCAGCGCCGGACCAGCTGGAGGCGAGGGGGGAGCGGGCGGAGTCAGCACTGGTGGGGGGAATCCCAGCACTGGGGCAGAGGGGAGAGCCCAGGGTTGAGGCGGCAGGGGGTGCGGGTGGGGTGGGGGGGAGAGCCCAGGGTTGGGGCAGCAGGGGGTG